>CM066034.1:842927291-843424290 GCA_033557465.1 Ichthyophis bannanicus | reverse complement strand
AGTGGTGATATATCTGTAGGCAGGCTATTTGGTATGATGGCACAGGGATCTCCCTTCCCATGCCCACACAGGCCTGAACTGGAGACCATTGCCACAAAGCAGACTGTGGGAAGGCATACAGGGTTGCCTCACAGATAGTAGATGTATACAGACCGAACTAAGCCAAGACAGAGCATGGACATTGTATGGTACAGGTGTACTCACAAGCAGGGAACTGTTGTGTAGAAATACCACGTACCCAGATATGTAGGAAACAGATACCATAGTCATTAAAGAGCATACTTTTGTAGCTCAGCAATATTATGCATCTTTTTGGGGAATTGCAAAGTTAGTTTAGGCTTTAGTAAACTTGGTAAGAGTCCATACTTAACATTTAAAGAGTATTTTTAGAGAATACCAATGCAATAATAACTGAAACATTTTTATACTGCTAAGTAACTTTTTGATGCAAGGTATGTCATGATAAACATGTTAATATTTACTTTCTCTTATAATTATATTAGCGTGCACTGAGATTACTTAGCATTTTTCTGGGCATGAAAAAGTCTAGGATATAGTCCTAGTTTTGCAATCAGCATTCGTTTATCATTAGTATTTAGGTCTAGTTTGCATCAGCAAAATACTGTCAGTGAGAACAGAAGCTTAGAAGATGCAAGTTTTAAACCAAGGAGGCGTGGCCATCAGAGGCATCAATGGGTATATCGCAGAGATGGACACGTGCAACTGTTCAGAATATGGTGAATGCAGGGATGTTCAAAACCATTTCAGTGCCTACCTGTGTCCCATAATATTAGCATGGATGGGTTTCTCCGCTTCACTCTTGTACCCACACCTGCATCCATGCGCAGTAACTCTCTCCGAATACGTGCATGGGCCAGCTGAACAGCATGTTGGACATGCTGTGCCAGACACATCTTTGGGCTTCCATAAATGTGGGCACATCTATACACATGGATGCAGAATTTAGGATTGAATCATGCCTGTGCCCTATTTAAACATGCCTGCCAGAGATAACCGGCCTATATGGAATCTATAGGGATATGTTTAAAGTGCAAATGGATTTTTCAGCTAATGCTGGGTGATAGCTGATAAATGCCAGTGTTAGCTGCAAAAGTCCCACAGTATATGTAGGGGCATTCCCAGCATTTTCCTTGCAGATACTGTGGAGAAAACACTGGGACCATGGGGAACTAGTTTCATGGATGCAGCTACCAACACCCATTGATGAAGCAACAGCTAAATCCTCAAAGCCTGCATGAAGTGCTGCTACCACGCAATATGAATGCTGCGGAAGCTGCTTGAAGCCAGAACACTCACTCTCCGCCCACATCCTGCCCTTTTGAGCAGCCACCATATGAAATGCAGCTACCATGAAAAAACTCCCATGGTAGTTGTATTTCTCCAACTTTAACTGTCTTCATGGCCCAACGATCCCATCTTAGTGCCGCAAAGACAGCTAATGTGCTTTAGCAAACATATCCTAAGAGTGATAAGAGTATGAAAACATCACTAGAGGATGGTATCCTAAAATATAAGTGAGGAGAGAGTATCAAGGAGCAAAATATGATCAAAGATGCTGAAGGCAGGACAAAAGTCAAAGAAGATGAGAATCAAATAAAGGTTCTGGATTGTTGTTTTTGAATACATAGTAAGGAAGCCAGGTCAGAGTTGTTCAAGAATAACTCTAGATGCAAGAAAGTCAAGGGAGTGGAGCTGAACACTGCACTTAAGTAGTCTGAATTCAAGAAGAAGGAGAATGATTTGAAGATAAAAGCTTTTTGAAGGCTATTTTGAGAAAACATTTCATATTTATACTTTACATTTTTATTTAGAATCTCCAATTAAAAATATCTGACCTATCACATTATGGTTTTGAGGTATTCTAAACCCAAAAACTATTTGAAAGGAGTGGACTGATGAAATTCAATTCCCAAATCACAAGCAACAGCTATAGTTTTCATATTCATTGACTGAACTGGAAATTTGTTATTCTTGTGGCATTTTTGTCTCCCAGTAGGCTTCAGCGTGCCCTATCTACTTTCTATTGCAAGCATGTGAGAAGTCAAGATGAGCCGTGCTAGCAATAAGAGGGAAAGTGCTAAAATGTAAGCTGGAAAATAAGAAAAACATCAATTTTATGTCTACTATTTGTTCAAGTTGTGACTGCTTTAAAAATCAAAGAAGGATCCCAGTAGTTGTTTTGTATATTTTTTCCTCATATATTCAGTTTTTCTCAAGTCCAAAAGGCTTGATAAATTTGTCTTTGCTTATTAGGAAGGATTATGTTAGGTATGGCAAAATGATCCATTTCTCCAGTACAACTCAAAATCGGTGATTATCAATCCAAGTTGCAATCAGAGGGTCAGATCAAAAAATGAAAACAAATCTCAACTCTCTACATTCAGGGACCAGGAATCCCAGATTGCATATCATGAATTTTTTATCAGCCCATGCATAATTTTAAGCCTGAAATGTTTGCCAAAATAAATTAATAGATTTCCTCTTTAGCCTGCAATAACTAGTACTATAAAGAATGCCATTTCTTCTCATTTACAAACTATAAAAAGGCTGCACTGGAAGCTTGATTTGGCATTTTTAGGGGCACCTGTTTTTTCAGATGATTATTATCCAGCAGGTAATGTACTTTCCTCTGTACAGGGATTGCTTATTTGCATATATCCAATATTACATAATAATGCACTGCTTGATGTATCTAAATTACATCATTTAAGGAGGTGTAGGGCAACCCTTAGTTGCATTCTGATCACTCCCAGATTGATATAATAGAGTTCATTTTTTGGCAAGGAACTCATATATTATTCCCTTTCACACTAATTGCTCATCTGGCACATTTTTAATATTCATTATTCAAACAGTTCTCCAGGAAAAAATATTGATCTCACTTCAATAGCATGTTTATAGTTCTTCCGCACTTAGGGGTCTGTTTACTAAAGAGCGTCAATGGTGCAACAGTTAGCAAGCGTTAACAGCAGCAGTAAGGGTGTTATCATGCAGTAAAGACCAGGGCAGGGAGTAGGCGTTCTGGCAGTAAAGGTGCTTTGCTGCACTTATCGGGCGCTAACGGGACACCAGGTGTTAATATACCAAGGGTACACCTTAACACCTGAAAATGGCAGCCACCTTGCCACAGAATAAGGGAGCAGCCCCTGTGAAAGTCACATTTTAGGTGATCGATGGAAGGAAGGTAAGAGCTGATGGACATGTCAGATCCATATGTATCCTACATGTTAGTCAGTAAGTGGGATGATAATATCAGAGGCAATTGTATTGCATCAGTGAGGGGTGCCCACATAATCTGCTGTATGTCAGTATGTGGCATAGGAGTGGGAAGAAGTGTTTCCCTTGCGAAGCTCACATCGCCACGATGTGGGCATCAAAGGTTAACTAAGCAGGAGTGGTGACATGCAGATCATTCACAAGAGAGGTGTGAATGATACATCCTAATGATTAAAATGTCCCTGTGTGGACCATGGTGTAGTAGCTGGCAGGAGAATACATGACAGTACATAATGGGCATATGCTGATGGATGGGCTTAGGGATGGATGGCGGTAGATGATAATATGGTATGGCCTTGTTGCCCTGGTGCATCTTATGTGACCATACAAATGTAGTTGTAGTGTGTGTGAAAAAATAGTAGCTATGCCATGGGGAAGTTCCAATACCAGCTATTTGGGTATGACAGCTGTTTCAGCTTTTCTAACCACCATACAATCTTCCTGAGACATGTGCATATATCAATTGGACAAGTGTCTCTCATACTGGCCATATGGAGCAAGTAAGGATGTGTGATGATCCCTGCAGGTGGCCATTCCAGGAGTGGGATGTACTTGCATGTACTGCATAAATGTGATAGAGCTAAAGATGTTTAGTCACAGTTATGATGAAATATTCTAATCATGTACAACTCATGTCTGACCCTTTGCAATGGGCTACAGCAGAGCCAATAAAGTCATGCTGTCAGATGGGCATCATTGCAATGTACATGTTTGCAGATCCAATGTGCTATCGTAACACATAAAAAAGTATAAGAATGTATGTCCTCCTGTCAATGAAGACCCCGGACTGTTTCTGGCAGTATATTGAAGTGAGTTCCCCACAGGCACAAGAGAACAAGTGAGATTGAAACCCTGGTCTATGACTTACTGAGCCAGTGCTCTAATCATTAGGCAACACCTCCATGCCTTTCTGCACAGCAATGTCTAGAATCAAAGAGACTACAGGTCCCTGCCTGGAATGGTCAAAACCAAGGACATGAAACAATGTGGCTGGCACAACGTGGCTGGCACATATACCACACCTAGCGCCTGCCTACAGCGACACACATGCAGTTAGTACTGCACGCGACACTCAGTACAGCTGAATAACAGACACACAGCTGCAGAATACATATCTTGTCCAAAGGCCAAGCCATATTTGAAGTCAAGATGCCCATCCCTCCACTATACCTCCAACACCAAACAACAGTCACACGCAGAGGTCTGCTGCACTGCAATGTGGCTCTAACCCTTGAGGCAGCACATATGCAGGGCGTGCAATCCCATGTGACCTGCTGTATACTGCAAGATAGATACACCTGCACATACACATAGCTCAAACCACATTCATGACCCCTGCGGTCCATCACAACCATCCTATCCTCCTCGGGGAGGGGGGGGGGGAGCATGCACACATTTCCAAACATCATAGAAGGCAAGCAGGTACTAGGCAATGCTCCAGTGATCACAGTCACTACTATGGCTGCAATTGGGGTTCTGGGTGCCTGTATCGGTTAGCCCCTCCATTACCCATGATATACGGCACAATCTGAACAGAAATATGCAACTGATGCTCGAGGCAGTTTCTCCAAATGGGTTTGTTTTGTGCATTATTCAAAATAGCTATGTAAGAGCTGAACTAACTCCAACCAATGTTTGCTCTTAAACCAACACCTCCAGAAACATTAACAACTAACCTTCAAATTCAACTGATGATGAATAAGTTGAATTTGAAGGTTAGTTGTTAATGTTTGTGGAGGTTGTTGGTTTAAGAGCAAACATTGGTTGGAGTTAGTTTTGTGCAGTCATAAACCTCACTTCTAAGCCAGGGGATTATGATCTCAGTCTCTCAAATGTACTGCAAAGGCTTGGCGTAGTATTTGCATCGTGACAAAGAGAGCATCCTGCTGGAGTTCGTAAGATGTAAGAAGTATGGGTAGTTTGTCAAGATGTGCTGGAAATTCTTCTTATCAAGCCTGTGGCACCCAACAAAATGGGAAATATTTTTGTATCTTTCTGCCACTTTCTTGGTCTCTGACTGTATTTCCTGGTATTTCAGGATCTTATGCCTCGCCACACAATAGATCTTTTCCTGTAAAGCTCTTGAGGCAACTGACTTACAGGGTCTCAAACCTGAAAGATTACTTTGCTAGATATTTTAAAAGTTGCTATTCCGTCTACTAATATGTTGACTGGCTTTATTGATCAAACTGTATGGTTCTCTGAAGAATCTGTCCGGAAATTCCAGGATCAGGATTCTAAACACTCATCCATTACAGCTAAACTGTTCTGTTAAAACCTATGCTTTGCAATCTATGAGTGTGTCCTCAAATAAGGACAGCTTGAATTTGCATACACAGACAAAAATGCTGGAGAACCTTTACAGTATTTATTTATTTAACTGGTTTTAATACACCGTGTTTCTACAAGACAAAATGGTTTACATGGAACAGAGCAAAAATGGTTTACAATGAACAGATTGAAAGCATTTACAGGGAACTATATACAGGTAACTGTGGATAACAACGGGTAATTATATACAACGTTTGACATGGGGAGAGGAGGTAATACAGGGAGATATTAATGGGAATATATATTACAGTATGCTATGAGATAAAAAGGGATGGGGTTGGAGAGGGTGGTGGGGGTGAGCAGAGGATAAGGGTGTGGGAAGAGGGAGTGATTGTAATATGCCAATGATGTGAAAAAGGGGGTCATGGGGGAGGGGAAAGGGGAATGGTGTGTGAGAGTAGAGGATGATCTTGCTGTGGGTTGGTTAAGGTGGATGTACTATAGTGTTCTTCAAAGAGGAGTGTTTTGAGATGCTTTTTGAAGAGGGTGTGGAATTAGATACGGCGTAAGGTGGGAGAGAGTTGGTTCCATATGGTGGGAGCATAGCAAGAATCTCTGTTTTTTAAATTTTCCAGATACAACTTTTTTCTCCCCTTGTTTTGTTACAGAAATATTTGAAGGAGGTATTTAATGAGCCAGAATTAATTTCTATTTCTAATTTGTATGATTTGCCTTTGAGGAATTTGATGTCCGGGGAAGAGGGGCGGGTTGAATTTGTTAGGGAATCTGCTGAGTTAGATTTTACTGAGTTTCTTGAATCCTCTAATGATGATATTCCATCTAGAACTACATTACTAGTTTTTTTTTTCTTAGAGATAGATAAACAAAGGATTTTGAAAGCATATTTTTCTAAGATAGAATCCTTGTTTTGTGGCCAGAAGATTATGATTTTTCCTTATGCGGTAAGAGCCATTCAGTTGAGGATGAGGAAGAGATTCCCCCTCCCGAAACCTTGAGTTTTGGATGTAGGAGCCTCTTTCTTTTTAAGATTCCCTTGTAAATGTCTGGTTGTTCTCTAGGGCGTTAGGTTTGTTTTTGTGGATCCTATTCATTTAAATTTCCTCAAAGATAGACTTCTTTGATCAGTCCACTCTTTTTTAGGTCCGGATTGGTTCTGATATTGTTTATTTCATTTTTCTTTTTTGATCATAGGTTGGTTAGGTTACTGGAGATTAATTAATTTCTGCAGATAAAGAGTGGGCCCCCTCTCTTCATGATATGGGTGAAGAATCATTATATTGTATCTTTAATATATTAGTTCTTGCAAATGGTGTCTTTGCATTTTCTTCTAATAGTTGTATAAATAAAAATGAAAATATAAAATAAGAGAACGCGTATCAAGAGAACCTGCTCTAGGGCCTTTTTTTTTTTAAATTTTACCAAAGTCATCTTCACCTAGGAAAAGAAGTCTTACCAAAGTTGAATTATATAGTTTCTCACTTCTTTAGAAATGAAGTTGAAATAAATATTTAAAGCCTTCCATTTCCAAGTAAAAAACCCAACGGCATTGGATGAGCAGAACACAGTCAAAGGGCCTGGAATTCAGAGTCTTCACTGTTAGATGCAGTAGCGCATGCTATCAGTGGACACCTAATAGCAAGGGGAATGAGAGAGTTTAATCTTTCCAATCAAACATTTCCAGTATAAAGATTTCAATGATAAGATTTTTTTTTGCCTTTAGGAAGTAGAAACATTTACAGCAATGTGATCTATCTGGAATCACTGAAATGTACTTATTTTTAATCTTAAGCAGGAGTGCTCATACGCATGGAAAAAACAGTAAAAACTGTCTAAAGTGGGAAATAGCAAAGAAATTGAGTTCCAATGAGATATTATCAAAGGGACATGTTTACTAAACTGTGTTAGCTGTTAACGCAGCTGATAGCACTTGCCAAGCAAACCGGATTAACAGCTAATGTGGAGCAAACACAGATAGGGCAGTGATTTTCTGCGCTATCTGCAGAACGCACATTAGCAGCCGTCAAATCTGCAGATAGCATGGGTGCAATTAACATCACCAAAATGGATGACGTTAGCTGCTCCTAGCTCTGTACGTCCATGCTCTCTGCATTTTTGATCTGCTATCTCTTCTGGAGGAATGCTCTGAGACCCCCAACAGATGCTGCACAGCTTTTGTGGCTAACGCGGTGCTATTTGCACCATCACGCTGAGTTAGCTGCAAAGGTCGAAGGTAGTTTAGTAAACATGCCCCTAAGACATGTCACAGGGTCTGCTATATTAATGTACAGGATGTAGAGGTACTGGCCACTATCTGAATACAAGCACTGAATAATTGGATTTAATTTGGCATTGGCAGCCAGTATTTAAATAAAACAAACAAAACAAAACATTTTTATTTATTTATTTATTTAACATTTTCTTGTTAATTGCTACAGCTACAGCTACACATTGACCCCAAAATGTATATCCCTATATTTTAAATGATATTTTATTTATGGAGATTGCTTGGAAATTTTATTTATTGATATTTTTCTTTGCTGTTTTTCTTTTGTCTTTGCAATTTCAATATTGCTTTATACTTAATTATGCACCACCTTGATTGATTGTTCAGAAAAGTGGATTATAAATGATGGACAAACTGTGTAAATGCCTTTGAATATTGGGGCCAATGTAAACGGAGCCATAGGTGTAAGGCCGTAGACCACAGGCAGCTGATATCGCAGTCTGTAAGTGGGACATGAGCCATATAGAAATACATGCACACACACCATGAAATGGTGTGCAGTGAAAAAAAAGAAGGGCGCGGACAGGGTCCCGACGGCCGGATGTAACCAGGGGCACGCCCCGGCGCGGGACCCTGCCCGCGAGAAAGGCAGAAGCTGCTGATGGAGGGAACGCTGCCGGAGGGCGCGATGATGCGGGGTGCGTCATTTGAAGTGATTGGCTCAGCCGCGGGCTTTGAGGCAGCTGGAGCCAATCGGAGGAGAGATGGGCCATGTGCTTCGGCGGCGCAGACGCTCGCCGAGCACATGGTGTTGAAGGAGGGCGAGTGGCCGGTGTCAAGGCTCGGTGCAGCTTTGGTGTAGTGAGGACCGTTTGGAAAGAGGGGACCACGTGGAATGGACAGTGACGTGGCTTGCGGCAGTGTAAGGCAAGTGTTATTTGCTTTGCGGGAGGGGGCCTCACGAGAAAGTTGGGGCAGTTTGGTGGTGATTGAGGGGGGTGTGAGTTGCTATTCGGGAGACGGGGGGGGGCAAGTTTAAAAAAATACATAGGTTGAGAGGCAGTTGGGGGGTGAAAAGTAATATAAATTCAATCGGAAAAGAAGCAGTAAAAGGCTTCTGCTGGGGTTTGGCTATTGGTGCAGTGGGGAAGATGCCAAGGGAACAGAATAGGCGAAAAGGGGGTCAGGGGAGTACCAGAGTTGGGTTGCAGGGGGCTTCTGGGGCACAGAGAGGCAGGGGGGACAAAAGGGGGAAAAAAGGGGCAGTTTGGTGGTGATTGCGGGGAGTGTGAGTTGCTATTCGGGAGACGGGGGGGCAAGTTAAAAAAAATACATAGGTTGAGAGGCAGTTGGGGGGTGAAAAGTAATATAAATTCAATCGGAAAAGAAGCAGTAAAAGGCTTCTGCTGGGGTTTGGCTATTGGTGCAGTGGGGAAGATGCCAAGGGAACAGAATAGGCAAAAAGAGGGTCAGGGGAGTACCAGAGTTGGGTTGCAGGGGGCTTCTGGGGCACAGAGAGGCAGGGGGGACAAAAGGGGGAAAAAAGGGGGTTCTGTGGTCCGCGGGAGGGGTGGGTCTGGCGGAAGGGGTGTTGGGAGCCCTAGGTCTACTGATCGGGGGCCCGATGGGCTCCAGGCGGTGGGGCAGAGGTCTAGAATGGGGCGCAGACCGAGGGGGCGTGGGGCATCTGGTACCAGAAGGGGAAGGGAGGACATGGGCAGTGAAAGGCTGCTGATTTCCGAGGGGGGGCAGGGCTGATGGGCGAGGGGGGGGAGAGCAGTGAACCTACTATGGGGATGGGGGTGAGGCAGAGGGGGGGAGTGAGTGGGGGGTGGGTGATGCAGCAGGGTGTGGGCTTCAAGGGGGATAGGGGAGAATGGGGATCTTCCCTGGGGGAGGGATGGTGAGTCCAGGTGGTATCGGGGCTTTGGGCCCTCAGGTGTGGGACCAGTGGCAGAGGGGTGGACAGGGCCCTTCGAGGGCTGATTGGGCAGGGGCTTGGCAGCCGGTTTGGTCTGGGATTGCCCCCTCTCCGCTGTTGCCTTTTTTGTCTCCACAGATTCCCTTTATGGCAGCGACTGGACAGAGCCATGGCCTGGGACCGCAAGGTGGGCTGCCGGTTGGCGAATGGCATTTGTTGGACACCTAAGGAAGTTCGGCTGTAGAGGCTGTGGTGCGGGAGCCCGGAACGCAGCAGTCACAGAGCCAGATTTCACAGGAGCGGCCACGACCGGCAAGGAGTGAGACGGTGATGGCGGCTGAGGATGGTGAGTTGCACGAGGAGCAAGCAGTTCAGGTGGTGGAGGAGAGGGGGAGGGTTGAGCAAGCAGGGAAGAGGAGCAGAAAGAGGAGGCATGTTTATTTATTTATTATTTACATTCTCTTATATACCGCGCTATTCTGCATCAGTGCGGTTTACAATGAACAAACTGAAATTACATTGAAAAGGGCATTATAACTTGGAGATAACTATTTTTTTACAGGGAACATAGGCTATGGAGGGTTAAGTGGCTTGCCCAAGACCACAAGGAGCACCTGTGGGACTAGAAACCCCAGTCCTTCCGGCCCAAGGTTGCTGTCCTCTAGTGGGATTTGAACCCCTGACCTTCCGGCCTGAAGTACCTTGCCCCAACCACTAGGCCACTCCTCCACTCCAGAGGAGGCGTGATTCGGGTTTGTCCTCTTCTACGTCAACAAGTTCCTCCTCTCGTTCGTCGAGTGCAGACGGGGGTGGTACAGGGAGACGGGGTGCAGTTTCGGTGGCGACCACAACAGTCGGGGGGACAGCAGCAGTGACAGCGTTGTCCGAATTGTGGGAAGGTGTGCCTAGGAAGTTGCGTAAGAAAATTAGGAACAGACGTTATATTGACATATTCCGTTTATTGGAAGGTCGTAAGCGGTCGGGTGATAGTAAGAGAAAACCTAAGGAGGACGAAAAGGCCGGGAGGGTTAAAAAGGTGTCAAAGACGGTGGTTAACTGGGTCCGGGCTTTTCTGCGGCTGGCGAGTGTATGGGGTCAGAGATACCCAGAGCAGTATGGGATGCTGTTGTCCTATGCGGACTCGATCCTGGAAGCGTCGCAGGCCCATGACGGGTGGTCTTGGCTCAATTACGATGAGTTTAGAGATAAAATGGAGGAGAACAAGTTCTTAACGTGGGGCACGCAAGATATTAATTTGTGGCTCACTCAGATGTCGGTAAGATCGAATGTGGGGGGGGGGCTTGGGGGCGGATTGAAGTTCGGTATGAGGGCTAATGCACCTGGGGGCTGTTCCTTTCGTGTGGGAGGGGTCGGGTTGCCGAGTAAGCAAGGGACAGTCAGAGGAGGGGACGTATGTTGGAGGTTCAACAACTCCTCCTGCCCATTTCCGGACTGCAAATTCCGGCATGCCTGTTCCGTGTGTTGAGGGGGGCACTCGGCGGGAAAGTGTATTAAAATAGGGGTATCAGGGGCTGCCTTACCAGCCCCTAAGTAAGGGTGCTTTCCTCGGTGTGGCCCCATCGCCCATACGGGTAGGGGTTTTAAGGGAGTGGCTGCGTCACTACCCGAAAAAGGGGGATAGAGAGTTTTTGGAGAAAGGGTTCTTGGCGGGGTTTTTTATTCCAGTTCGGGGTGGGGTGGATGCACGTGCGGCAAAGAATTCACCATCAGTGGGCCGTTTCGAAGCAATCCTGCGCGACAAGTTGGCGAGTGAGTTGCAGCTGGGCCGGATTGCCGGTCCGTTTTCGGAGTCACCGTTGGAGAATTTTGTGGTGTCCCCCTTGGGGATTATCCCGAAGAAGGAGCCGGGTAAGTTTCGGCTAATTCATAATTTGTCCTTTCCTTCAGGGTTGTCCGTTAATGACCACATTCCGCAGGAGTGCTGCACAGTGCGTTATGCATTGTTTGACAAGGCGATTCAGTTGGTGCGAACTGCAGGGAAGGGGGCATTGTTGGCGAAGTTGGACATTGAGTCCGCCTTTCGCTTGTTGCCGGTGAGCCCGTCCTCTTTTCACTTGCTGGGCTTCCAGTTTGCAGGGGAGTGGTATTTTTACAAATGCACGCCGATGGGATGTGCAGTCTTGTGCGCCTGCTTTGAGAAATTTAGTACCTTTCTGCAGTGGGTGGTTGTGCAGCGGGTTTGTTGTGCTAACGTCGTGCACTACCTGGATGATTTTTTGTTTGTGGGGCCAGCGCAGGGGGGCACGTGTGCGGCGTTGTTGGAAGGTTTTGTGAGCGTCACAGGAGAGTTGGGGGTGCCTTTGGCCGATGGGAAGACGGAAGGGCCGATGACTAGGCTTACGTTCCTGGGTATTGAATTGGATTCGGTGGAGATGTTGGCTCGATTTCCATCTGAAAAGGTAGTGAAGTTGCGTGTCTTGGTCGCGAATGCGTTGGCGTCATCGAAATTCACGTTGAGGGAATTACAGTACTTGATAGGGTCGTTGAATTTTGCGTGTAGAGTGATACCAATGGGGCGGGTATTCAGTCGACGACTGGCTGCAGCGAAGGCAGGTGTAAGAAAACCTCATCACGGAATCCGGATTTCAAAGAGTATCCGTGAGGATTTGAGAGTGTGGGATGTGTTCTTGAAGGATTTCAATGGGTCGCCTGTTCTCATGGAGGAGGAGCGTTCTAGCCAGGAGCTGCAATTGTACACGGATGCGGCTGGGGGCATTGGGTTGGGAATTTACTTCGCGGGGGCATGGTGTGTGGGCAGTTGGCCGGCGTCCTGGCACGAACAGGGGCTGCTGAGGAATATCACATTCTTGGAGCTGTTTCCTATCCTAGTGACACTGGAGTTTGGCCGGCCAGATTGCGCAAAAAGAAAGTGGTCTGGTGGTGTGAGAATGCAGCGGTTGTTAGCGTGGTCAATCACTATACGCCGCGGTGTGTGCAGGTAGCAGCTTTGATGCAAAAGGTGGTGTTATCCTGTTTGCGTTTGAATGTGGGGCTGAAAGCGAGGCACATTCCAGGGCTTAATAATGGCATTGCTGATGCTCTTTCCCGTTTACAGTGGGATCGGTTCCGGCGGCTGGCACCGGAGGCAGATGCGAAGGGGCTGGCGGTCCCTTGGAAGTTATGGAACATTGGCCAGCTGAGATGAGAGAGATGTTGAAGAGCTACGTGACAGTGAAAACATGGGGGGCATATTGCAGAGGCTGCAGGAGGGCGGTTGAATTCTTGCGGGGGCAGGGATTGCAAGGGGGAGGCGGTGGCTGATCAGTTGCTGGTGAGGTACATCCTCGCGGCAAAAGGACGTGGTGTGACATGGGCATCGGTCCGTGGGCAGTTAGCAGGCTTCGCGTTTTTTGCCAAGGCAGTGGGCTGGGGCCCATCTGGAGGAGGGTTCTTAACTCGGAAGTTGCTGCAGGGGTGAGGCGGGAAAATACTTCTCAAGCGGATCAGAGGCAGCCTGTAACGCATGAATTGCTCAGAGGGCTGTGCGAGGTGTTGCCAGTGATGGCATGGACTGGGTACGAGGCCGTGCTATTTAGGGCAATTTTATGTTTGGCCTTTTTTGGGGCGTTTAGGGTGGGGGAATTGGTGGCAGATTCGAAGGGTGGGGAAAAGGGGAATAGCCTGCAACGGCGGCATGTGCGGGTGGAGGAGGGGCAGTTGAAGGTCCTATTGAGAAGATCTAAAACAGATCAGCAGGGAACAGGCATGTGGGTAGTGCTGCAAGCAATAGGTGGACCCACGTGCCCGGTGGCAGCCATGCAGGCGTATCTGGGAGCTCGCCCATGGGTGGGGGGTGGGCTATTTGTTCATGGGGATGCATGGTTGGTCACGCGATATCAGGTGACAGCGGTATTGCGATTAGGGTTGCAGCGGATGGGGGAGGACCCTACCCAATTTGCTGCGCATTCCTTTCGCATCGGAGCTGCGACTAGTGCAGCTGGTGCCGGACTGTAGGGTTTACAGATACAAGCCATAGGCCGTTGGAGGTCAATGGCTTTTCGGGGTTATGTCCATTTATGAGAAAAGGGATATGGGACATGTGCTGTATTTTAACTGATGTTTCTTTTACAGATGGGGGCGGAAGTGTGTTGGGATGTTGGATGCTGGGGCATTCGTTTGTGTTTTGGGCTGGTCAATGCGCAGAAGTGCGGCCTATCGGGCGGAACCTTGGACTGGAGCCAGAGTTGGTGTCGATTTTATGGCTGGGTGAGAGGGGGCTGCGATGGACGCAGCTCATGCTTTTGCTTCGTCACCATACGCGACTGAGGACACCGCCGGAGATTGTGCTGTTACATCTGGGGGGGAATGACTTAGCGGCATGGACTTGCAAACAGCTGATTAATGCGGCTAAAAAAGATTTGGCTCAATTATGGAGGATGTTTCCAGGGGTGGTGCTGATTTGGTCCCGAAGGGAGCCGCTGCCGGGGACTCTCCACCCACCCCCCCCGGAGCTCCTGCCCAATCCGGGCAGTGGGAGCCAGCAGCCCAACAGAATTTAAGCAGCGTCCCTTACCGCCGAAGGGAGCCGCTGCCGGGGACTCTCCACCTGCCCCCCCGGAGCTCCTGCCCAATCCGGGCAGTGGGAGCCAGCAGCCCAACAGAATTTAAGCGGCGTCCCTTACCGCCGAAGGGAGCCGCTGCCGGGGACTCTCCACCCACCCCCCCGGAGCTCCTGCCCAATCCGGGCAGTGGGAGCCAGCAGCCCAACAGAATTTAAGCGGCGTCCCTTACGGGCGCGCCCGCGCCTGAGGGCCTCGCCAGAGGGCCCTTTGGCGTGGCCCTTAGGCGCGGCACCAAGGCGCACAACAACCACCAGACAAAGACCAAACTACAGAAAACCACCGCGGCAAGGAACTCCACAAGACAAACACCTAAACCGGAAGATCCAGGACTCCGACTGATTCACAGAAAGAGACCACGCAACTACAAAACCCAGGTACTTTGGTACACCATGCCACCCTTACTAACCCCCATTTACTTGCTCACACCTATCCTAGCACTATACCCCCACCCAACCACACTCATCAATCCTCCCAACATAGACACACTACCTCGCACAACCTCCTCTCCACAGACGCCATACCCTCACACAACCACCCACATTGACCTCCCACACACAGGCACCACAGCACCACAACACACAAACATCTGCGGCACCACACACACACACACATACCACACTCCACCCCATACCACCAATCCCAAAAGCCACCCACACCTCTCCATTTCACTCATAAACGCACGCTCTGCACGGAACAAACACCACATGCTCCACGACCTGATCACAACAGAGAAGATTGACATCCTATGTATAACAGAAACCTGGCTGACAGAAACCGACACGGTAATAATGAACCAACTGACACCAACGGATACAGCCTCCATCACTGTTCCCGAACGCACGCGAGAGGCGGAGGCGTAGCCATCATCGTGAAAGACAATCTCCACCTACGGACCCACGCTGCTGAAACCTCCAATGAAGCAGACATCCTCACCCTCACTAACAAACACATCACAATATGCCTGGTCTAGAGAACACCCGCCGCAAACTCCGACCTTCCAAGGATACTACACCTCATCTCTGAAAGCATTGACCCAGCAAAAGAACCAATTATCTTGGGAGACTTCAATCTCCCATCCCTCCAAAGCACACAAACAGAAACATTCCTTAATGCCATGACTGCAATGGACCTCCACAGATCATCAACGAACCAACGCACGAAAAAGGAAATACACTGGACTTCATATTTCTGAACTCCCAAACAGCCTCCTCATGCAGCAGTTCCAACAATCTTACCAGTACCATGGTCAGACCACTACATCATCCACCTCTCTCATGCATATCAACCAAACAAGCAGAGGAAACACACAACACACAAGAAGATTCAAAGCATTCAGCAGAGAAGATTTCCTGACGCTAACCCTACCTAACCTACTTACGAACTCCAACAACCTTGATGACCTCATAAACAACTGGAACACCACAATTTCCTCAGCATCCAGCGCAACTATAAGCAAAACCAGCAACAAACCCATCTCCTCAAAGGCCCGCTGGTTCACCCCTGACCTCCGCAAACTAAAAACAAAACTTAGAAGAGCAGAAAGAAAATGAAGGAAAACCAAAAATGAAATGGACAAAAAGCAATACATCTATGAACTCACTAATTACCACACAGAAACCGACAATGCGAAGAAAAACTACCACACCAAAATCATCACGCCAGCTATAAACCCCCCTCGAGAACTCTTCCAAATGGCCAAAAAACTGACCATGGCACCAACCCCTGCCGATCACCTCCCCGAGATCCCCTCGGATCTTCTGGCACGACACTCCAAACCATTCCAACAACCTCGCCTCTGTGCGACGGCCGCCACGCCCAACCCTGACACCCCAATACACCCAGCCTGGAGTACATTCAATGAAACCTCAAAAGAAGAGATCTCTTCCACCATCTCCTGTCTGAACACTACTACCTCCCTGCAGGACCCCTGCCCTACGGAATGGATAAAGAAGACAAAAGAAGACCTGAGTGCTCCATTAACCCACATCATAAACAAATCCTTTAAACAAGGATACATACCAGACGCCCTCAAAACATCAATCATTCGACCAACAATAAAAAAGAACAACCTGGACCCACTAGACCCCACCTCCTACAGACCAGTTGCAAGCCTTCCCCTTACCACCAAGATAATGGAAAAGATAGTCCAACGTCAGCTTCAAGATCACCTGGACACCAACGACATACTAGACCCGCAGCAACACGGATTCCGGCCACTACATGGAGTTGAGACCCTCATGACCATTCTAATGAACACCCTCATCATTGGAACCCAAGAGAAACAATCCGGATACATCCTGATCTTTCTAGATATATCAGCGGCCTTTGACACAATCTCCCACGAAATCCTCATAAGCAGACTCCAATCAATTGGAATCAAAGACACTGTACTCCAATGGTTCAGATCCTATTTAACCAACAGACAGCAACGAATACGCACCCTCTCCAAGATCTCGACCCCCTACCAACAACATCAAGGAGTACCCCAAGGGTCCACCTTATCAGCCATGCTGTTCAATATATACCTCCGTACACTATGCTCAATCATCCGCACCCACAACATCAACTTCCACATATACGCTGACGACATAATGCTCTACGCACCGATTACAACCACCAATCCAAAAAACGACCAGCTATCAGCCTGCTTCAACGACGTAGCCAACTGGCTACAAGAGAACAACTTATCCATCAACATGAAGAAAACCGAAGCCCTTATAGTAACAAAAGAACATGACTTCAAACCACCTACCCACCTCAACATGGGAACCACACAAATCCAAATCCAGCCCCAAATAAGGTATCTAGGCGTGATCATTGACCAGGCCCTCACCTTTAAACAACAAATCAACAAAACCGCTGGGACAATATTCCACAAAGCTAAAACTGTGCAACGTCTCCGACCCCTTCTGGAACCCCATGACTTCAGGACAGTAATGCAAGCGGTAACACTACCTCATCTGGATTTCTGCAACATAATCTACCATGGACTACCCGCCTCACACACCAACCCCTCCGAACTGCCTTAAATACCACAGCAAGGATTATTCAGAATGCGAAAAAACGGGATCACATCACCCCAATCCTAAGAGACCTCCACTTCCTGCCAATTCCAGCAAGAGTAAAGTACAAAGCGATCCTACTCATCCACAAGATTATCCACCAAACACGGAACACCTCACTCCACCACCTTCTGCCTCGCCCATCTCACAACAGATCAACCAGACAATCCTCCAATAACTCCATTGTCGTCCCCCACAAAAGAACCAAGTCCACACAACGAACCTGCAACAGAGCCTTCAAACTCTACGCCCCATCCCTCTGGAACTCTCTACCAAACCACATCAGAAACAACGATGACATCACATCATTCAAGAAACAGCTGAAAACAATCCTATTCCGTGAACACCTTTGATCAGAATTTCCACCCTATCCACACGATCTAATACCTAGACTCAGCAGAAGTGTACATGTCTATGTCCACCCAAATCATTAATTGTTGTCCCTGGTGATGGCCCCACCCTGTAAAATACTACCCCCCCTCATGTTATGTGTTACACCGCTTTGACCCGGTGAAAAGCGGTATATAAATGCAGTTAAATAAATAAATAAATGTCATCCCGAGGCCAGCGTGCTGGGGGCAGAGGCGCTGGTCGCGGGGGTTGACGAAGATCAATAGGCAGATTGGGAGATGGGTTTGCGAGAATGGGGGTTATCAAGTGCTGCATGATTGGGTGGATGTGGCTTGTGCGGGTTTGTACAGAACCAATCGTGTTCACCTGTCTCCAATCGGGGTGGATTTACTCCTGAATGATTGGCAGGAGGCATTGGAGCAGGTGTTGTGGGACAGACGGAGCAGGTCGCAACTTGAGCTCAGGTTGGGGGGGGGGCGGCAAAGGCACAGTGATGTGCCTGTGCCGGTGGCAGGATCCTGGAGGTTTCTGGGGTCCGGAGCCCTAGGCTACTTGGGGCGGGGGCAGGGTGCCCGCGACCCAGATAACCCCTAGCAGACTTTTGCTAGTGATATAGCGAAGTCGGGCAGGGGTGGTAGGAACATGACCGGTGGTTTGAACGACGCAGGTGTGGTAGTGTGGTCACCTTGCTAATGGTATGACTGGTGAGGTAACACTCCGCTGGGGGGGGTTGGCTGTTGGGTTGTTACTTATGTTCAAATGTTAATATTGTTATTGGGCAATAAAGCTGCGACCTGTTGGTTTACCTAAGTAGGTGTGGAGTGAGGTTTGTGGGAGTACCCAACAGGTATGGACAAGGTTGTGGGAGGGTCGGGCAGGGGAAGCGCTGGGTACAGCTCCCCGGTTAAAAAGAAGGGCGCGGGCAGGGTCCCAGCGGCTGGATGTAACCGGGGGCGCGCCCCGGCACGGGACCCTGCCTGCGAGAAAGGCAGAGGCTGCTGAAGGAGGGAACGCGCACGGAGGGCGCGATGACGCGTGGTGCATCATTTGAAGTGATTGGCTCAGCCACGGGCTTTGCAGTGGCTGGAGTCAATCGGAGGAGAGATGGGCCATGTGCTTCGGCGGCGCAGACGCTCGCCGAGCACATGGTGTTGAAGGAGGGAGAGTGGCCGGTGTCCCGCCCTCCCTCCCTTTTAGTCCTATGGAGAGTAGGGGGTGTTGGGGTTGTCGCAGCGGGGGGGGGGGGGGGAGTAGGTAGCGGGATCCCGGAGTTTTCCGGGGTCCGGAGCCCTAGGCTACTTGGGGCGGGGGCAGGGTTCCCACGACCCGGATAACCCATAGCAGACTTTTGCTAGTGATATGGCGAAGTCGGGCAGGGGTGGTAGGAACGTGACCGGTGGTTTGACCATCGCAGGTGCAGTAGTGTGGTCACCTTGCTAATGGTATGGCTGGTAAGGTAACACTCCACTGGGGGAGGGGGGTTGGCTGTTGGGTTGTTACTTATGTTCAAATGTTAATATTGTTATTGGGCAATAAAGCTGCGACCTGTTGGTTTACCAAAGTAGGTGTGGAGTGAAGTTTGTGGGAGTACCCAATGGGTATGGACAAGGTTGGGGGAGGGTCGGGCAGGGGAAGCTCTGGGTGCAGCTCCCCGGTTACAGCATGCAGAAGAGTAAACAAATTAAACTGAAAGGGTATCAGGGGCTGGTCTGAAGGGCCAGCCATGTGGATGGTGTGTGTACAAGGGAATAATGGGGAAGTGATCCAAAAAGGAGTATGTGTGAATTGAACCGGTACACTAAAGAGTCCAAACACAGCACACCAACACCCATACCAAACCACTGAGCCAACTGCCCACACAGATAGCCCAAAGAAAGGGACCGTATGTAACACCTAATATGTGACGGATAGGCTGCATGGAGGGCACACTGTAGTGCACAGTGCAGAGAGGGAAGAGTGTGTGGAGAAGTGATGAAACTGCAGCCATTGTAAGGTATGATTAGCAGAACACAAGAAAAGAAAGGAAAAGGAACGTTTGGGAATCAAACCCACACTCTATGGTGGTTCAATGCATGTCTGTAACCACTATTCTAAACAACCACAACAAGCACAATGCAAATATATTCCACCAAGTGGCCATAGTGTCTGCTATATTATGCGCATTATGTTATGATTCAGTATTGCAGCGTACGCATGTTGCGGAGAACGCACGTATGCTGCAACGCGCATTGCAGAGCCGCTGATGTGCAGCATGCACAATAACGCGTGTGACATAACAGACGTTCTTACGTGCCTTATGAGATATGTTTAGGTGCCTTAGGTTATGTGGGCAGGTTATGGAGCATAACAACACACGTCCCAAACAAACATCACATGTGTTATTGTGAGTGCTGCGCGTCTGCAGCACTGCAATACATGTAGCACCACAATACTGTGCACACTACAGTAGACAAGATGAGGTACCTTACTACCTGTCTATTGCCCTTCCTCTGTGCTCTCTCCAGGTTTAGGGTTACAGCTAGTCTTCTGCCTTCCAGCTCATGCCTGTTAACCTGATGCATTTGACAGTCCTTGGGGTACCTTAGACTTAAGGCACCTTAGGCTGTGGATGTCATCAGGGGGGTCAGACCAGATTTAGACCTGAAGACCAACAGTAGTACTAGGAGTCTGCACAGCCCCCAACCTTGGTCTGACATTCACCAGCAGCAGGCACAGTCAGACTGTACCTGCAGCACCCACCAAGTGTTCCAGCCATGCACAAGCTAACTGTAGACAATCTGCTAGCCAGTCTATATTGCATGCTCACAGAACTATGCACACCCAGCAGGTGCCCCAGTGATTGGCCCTCCAGAAAAGGGGGCACACATATATCACTTGAAACAAATGCTATGTAGCACATAGCCATGCCATGGTCACTGTTCGGTCAGTGTGAGAGTGTCCTAACAGCAAGACGTGCTGTGGCCACCTTGTCCATGCAGGTGGTGGTTGGGCACTACAATGTCCCGGCCATTGCCCTACCCCCACTGCAGACGCATCCTACCTGATCTGCTCTCTCTAGTCCATACCCACAATACCTTGCTACTCAGTATGCAGATTTGCAGACTGGCACAGGCAACAGTGTACGTTTTGTGGGCCAAGTGCAGAGTAGGGTGCCACACCAGAATGGATGGACATGCACTCACCCACCCAGCATTCTGCAAAGATAGGGGTGGTTGGCAAACCTGACCGCCACACTGGTCTCGATCACAGTGCAGGCAGTGCTAAATAATGCACAAGGTAGGTATGAACTCTGCTGATAACTGCTAATCTGAGCTGGTGCAAACAGCTTGACTCTCCATGGAGCTTTGGATAGTGGGGCCTGTGTGTGTGGATGTTTGTACTGCTGCTGGCTGCTGCTTTTGGGATTGCACATGTTGATGTATCTGCAATGTAGGGTAAAATGTAGTGACATGCATTGCAGGGTCCACAGCTGGGATGTGAACCTGTGACTCTCTACTCCAGGACACACTGGTTATGTGTACTGCACCACACTGTTGCCACAGAGGCAGTGCAGTCCCTGGGGCTACATTTGCTCTTTCTTAGACAGACCTTGTTTCTTGCACTGCACACGGCACACTGGGGCAGGTCATGACCTTAGTTTGTGTCAGGCAGGTGCCACCGCCACCGACAACCCCCTGCCATGCTGACATGCCCATATACTGTCGGTGCTGATTGTGTGCAGTCTGAGGCCATCCAGTGTGCAGGTAGTCTGGTACCTAGGTTCAGGGTCTGGGGTGCGGTGGCATACATAGACATCTGCACATCCCCCCCATCACCACCTGCCACTGTTCTGTCACTTACACATGGGGGTGAGATGGCTGTGGGATGTGAGGTTGGTGGACTGGCAACAATTGGCTAGGGTGGACCTGGTTGATTGATTGTGTTTTGCCGGCAGACTGTGGTCAGGCTGGGGCATGCACTGCAGGTCCAGTGTATCCATTATGGACTACATGGTGTTTACGTATTTCACCCAATGTGTGGTCACATCCTGTACCGCCTTAGCAGGGGCTGTGATAATGGGTGTATTTTGCTGGGTTAACGGACAGTTTGTGACTTATCCTGGGGAAGGTCCGTAGACCCTTGTTAGAGTTGTCCCCAGATGTGCACTGCTGGCCCCATTATGGGCATTGTGGTTCCTGTGTAATGTTTGGGGTACCTGCTGGGTATGTGTCCCCTGGATGGGACACTGTGGTACACAGAGTACTGTGCATTTTGACCTTGATCAGACACTGTCATGCTGATTTCTGGTTTCCGTGTTCCTATGTACCGCCTAGGCGACTGCCTAGTCCACCCGGTGCCCCAGTTGGCCCCACTGCATGTCCTGCCTTCAGCCCCCTTTGCCCCATTTGCAACATCATCATGGTGCCCTTTCCTACTTGGGCACTATGCTGTTGCTGCAAATGGTCACTGCTATCACTGTTTATGTGCTCCCTGTCTGTGCTCTACGTTGCTGACATTGAAATTGTCTCTCTCTCCTGCAAATGTGCATCTACAGACAGGTTTTCACGCGCGGTAATGTTTGGACCTTCATGTTCCCATGTTAGTGTAGCAGGGGCCTCTCCCCAACCACTCCCCACCCATTGACCCCCTTCTCTCCGCCCTCTCTCCATCCTCTAGGAGGGTTACCGTGGCCGGAGACGTTATCGCGCGTTAACGTTGCATCTGGTAACATTAACACGCGTTAATGTTGCATCTGGCAACATTACTGCGCGTTAACGTTGCCACTGCTACGTTACCGCGCTTTAGTAAACATACCCCTTAATGTTGTATTACTCTTCTATATAATCCAAGTGTAAAGTAATGTCAACACTTTTCTTCTTGGACCAGTCAGCATCAGACTTTACTTCCAAGAAAAGCTTTTGAACACAGTCAACTTCATTCATAAATCCACCATGACATGGTCTTAATAAATGCCCAACACTGATGTTTCAGCAATAACACTTGCTTCAGGGGCTATATCACTAAATGTGCTGTGAAAAAATGTCGCAGATCTTGCAGGTGGTGGTCGGGCAGTACAATGTCCCAGCCATTGCCCTATGCCCTGTGCAGATGCATCCTGCCCAGGCCGCCCTGTCCGGGCCATACCCACAGTACCTTGCTCCTCATTATGCACCTTGGCAGGCTAACACTGGAAACAGTGCAAGTATTGTGGGCTCAGTAAGGTGTAGGCAGCCACAGCACTCTGGGTAGACATACACACACTCCCACACCTAATTCGCGCAAATAAGCCAGATAAATTTGGAATAAAGTTCTGGATCTTGTCAGAATTGCAGTCCAAATACTGTTTGAATGTGAAACCGTATACTGGGAAAGATGATGAAAGAGTTGGCAGTTTAGGAACGCATGTGGTCATGACTCTAATGCAGCCATATTATCAGCGAGGATACAACGTTACAGTCAATAATTTTTTTACGAGCCATGACCTCACTGAGGAACTATTGGAGAAGCACACTTCATTGGTCAGGATCATTCATCTGAATCGCAGAGAACTACCATCACTTACAAAACTCGAACTGTACCAATGCAAGTTCTACACCAATGGATCAATGACCTTAGTACGGTACCAGACGGAACAGAAGAAGACTGTTGCCGTTTTGTTGACTTTGCGCAAAGGTGCGATATGTGAAACCAGCGGCAAGCTGAAGCCTGAAAACGTGTGTTGTACTACAACAAGAATAACTGTGGTGTTGACATGCTGGACTCAATGTGCCGTCAAATGTCCACCAAATCTGCGTGTCGTAGATGGACACTAGACATTTTCTTCAATATTCTTGACTTGGTGGCCATCAATGCCTGGATTATTTTCTGCAAGCAAACCAGTGTCACCATGCCAAGTAGACAGTTTCTTCACACACTGTTGGAGCAGCTGTGACAAACTTGTGCTGCTCATCGTTCATATTCTGAGTCAATGCCACCTACTGTTGCGACAAACAAACTGGCAAAACGAGTAACATGTGCAGTCAAGGCCAACTGCAAACAAAATCGCACTGTCATGCTGTGCAATAAATGCAAACGTCCAATTTGCGGACAGTGTCTGTCGACAATCTGTGCCGGTTGCGCATAGACTCTAAGGGGTATGTTTACTAAACAGTGTTAACATAGCAGTGGCTACGTAAACGCATGTTAAGGGTACCTAATACATTTTAACATCACAGTCTGCGGTAATTCCCACAGCGGGCAGAAAGAGGGCAGAGAGAAGGGGTCAATAGATGGGGTGGGTGGGGAGAAGCTACCGTGGCACTAATGCGGCGTACTGAAGGCTGAACATTACCGGGAATGCAAACCTGTCGTTAGCTGCAGATATGCAGGAGGGTGAAACAATTTCAATGTCAGCAATGTACAACATAGGCAGGGAGCCCAAGAAACATGATAGTAGTGCTCCATATGCAGCAACAGCATAGTGGCCAAGTATGAATTGCCACTATAGCGATGGTTCAAATGGGGCACAGGGGGCCTGTAGGCGGGACATGTAGTGGGGGCAGCTGGGGCACAGGGCGGACTAGGCTGTTGACTAGGTGGGACATAGGAACATAGAAACTGGAAATCAGCAAGACAGCAGCTGACCAGGGCCAAACACAATCCACCTATATCTACCTGGTTCACCCTAGCCAATAATTGCTAGGGCACTGATCTGACATCCCCTCAGCCATCCCACCCTCATGTGGAAGGGACATAATAGTGGTAGGCGGTGATGGGGGGATGTGAGGATATCAATGTATGCCTCCCCACCCCAGACCCCGCTTCCTAGGCGACTGCCTACCTGAACAGTGGATTGCCTAGGACTGCGCACTACCAGCACCGCCAGCATATGCCCAGGTGGCATGGCAGGGGGTGTGTGTTGGTGTTGGAGAGCAAGGTACTGTGGATATGGCCTGGGCAGGGCGGACTGGGCAGGATGGTGCAGAGGGTGTAGGGCAATGGCTGGGACATTATAGTGCCCAACCACCACCTGCATGGACAAGGTGGCCACAGCACATCTTGCTGTTAGGGCACTCTCCCACTGACCAAACAGTGACCATGGCATGGCTATGTTCCCACATAGTGCTACATAGTAGTTCTCCCAGGTGATATATATGTGCCCCCATTCTGGGGGCCAGTCACTGGGGCACCTGCCAGGTGCCTGTGCCATACAACCCAGGTCTGGGTGCACACAGTTCCACTGTGAACATGCAGGTTAGACTGGCTAGCGGAGTGCCCGCGGTTAGTTCATTCATGTCCAGGACACTTGGCGTGGTGCAGCAGCTACAGGCTGCCTCTGCCTGCTGCTGGTGAATGTCAGACCATGGTTGGGGGCTGGGGTACAGCTTTAGTCCTAGAACTGGTTGGGGTACAGGGAGAGGGGCAATTCCCAGGTAGTCTACTGTAGTGCACAGTATTACAACGTATGCGTGTTGCAGTGTGCACAATAATGCACATGACATCTGTTTGGGATGTGCATTGTTACTTGCCATAATCTGACCACATATGCTAAGGTGCCTAGCAGTATCTTATAGGGCACGTAGACAGCTCTGTATGGTCAAGCACGTTATTGTGCATGCTGCGGATCTGACACTCTGCTACAGGCGTTCTCTGCAACACACGCACGACGCAATGCACGTAGGAAGCAGAACATGTAGGACACACTACTGCGTGTTACTCTAGCACAGAGCTACTCAAATCCGGTCCTGGAGGTCTGCAACCCTGCAGGTTTTCGGGATATCCCTAATGAATATGCATGAGATATATATGCATTAGAGATATCCTGCCAACCTGACTGGTTTGTGGCCCTCCAAGGCTGGATTTGGAGACCCCTGCCTTACACCTCTGTCATTTAAGACTGTGAGTGGGCAAGGCGCAGATGTCCAAGACATCATAAAGGTTAGATAGAAGGTGTCACATTCCTCCTCACATCTCACCACCACCAAAATATTGTCTATTAGACAACTTTTTGGTGGTGGTGAGCATCGAAGAGGAATGTGACACATTCTATCTACCCTTTTGATGTCTAGGACATCTATACCTTGCCCACTCACAATCTTAAATGACAGAGGTGTAAGGCACAGGTCTCCAAATCCAGCCCTGAAGGGCCACAAACCAGTCAGGTTGGCAGGATATCTCTAATGCATATATATCTCATGCATATTCATTAGGGATATCCCGAAAACCTGCAGGGTTGCAGACCTCCAGGACCGGATTTGAGTAGCTCTGCTCTAGCAGACACGATGTCCACTTGGTGGAACATATTTGCATTGTGCTCGTTGTGGTTGTTTGGGATAGCGGTTGCAGCCGTGCATGGCGCCAACGTAGGTTGTGGGTTTGGGTCCCACAGGTTCCTTTTCCTTTCATTTGTTCTGCTCTCCTTACCATACAATGCAACTTTGTCCCTTATCCACACACCCTTCCCTCTCTTCACTGTACACTGCAGTGTCCCCTCCGTGCTGCCTATCCGTCACATGCTAGCTGTTACATATGCTCCCTTTTCTTGGGATGACTAGGTGGACAGGTGGCTCAGTGGTTTGTTATTGGTGTCAGTAAGCTGTGTTTGGGCTCTTCAGTCTACCAGTTCAATTCCCTCTTACTCCTTTTTGGATTCCCTGCCCATTTTGCCCTTATACACACACCGTCCACACAGCTGGCCCTTCAGACCGACCCCTGATGCCCTTTCCATTATATTTGTTTACTCTTCTGCATGCTGTTTCACTGGACATCATTTCATGGTGTGGTGCCTGTGTTACCTGTGGCTCACTTCCCCATTATAGACTGCGTTGTCAGCTGCCTGTGGTCTATGGCCTTTCACCTGCGGCTCCTTTTCTCATGTGGCACCATATCTGCACATCCCTCAGCGCTTCTTCTACTGTCAGCGCGCCTTAGATTGCAACCCCTTCGGACGCACTGCTGCTTCCCGTCCACTGTGGTGTTCACGCGTGGTGGGTCCATGGTGCACTGTACCATGCGTTAGCACCTTCTAACGCGCATTACCTGACACAGCTTGCTTTAACAATGTACCGCCCACTCCTTTATATGGGCATCCATACCATTAACACAGAACCTAACGCGGGTACCATTACTGCGGTTTAGTAAACATACCCCTAAATGTACAATAGCAAACCATACATGCTTATCCTGTTCGTTCATTAACTGACATGGACTTTGCAGTTACTTTTGAATTTGCAGTTACTTTTAAATTTAGTTAACACTGTTCTTATATTAGTCGTTGTAAGAAAACTTGTGAAAACCACTCAATTTTCTTGGTTGCGTCAATTGACGTACTTTGGGGCTTCTAGGTATAAATTCATTTTCCTGCTAGGTGGCGCATCTGTCATTAATTTTTGATGCACATATTTGAACATTTTGACCTCGCTAACAAAGTCATGTAACATAACTGACATGTTTCTAGCAGTGGCGCAGGTATACAACTTTGAAGATGCATTTGCGTCAATTGACGTACTTTGGGTATTCTAGTGAAGTATTCCAGGGAACATTGCAGTATTTGAATGACTCCGTTTTCATAGCCTGGCTAGTAGCTATTTGAGTTGGGCGTGTTAGTGCTGGTTTGGTACTGTATAAGAGATTTGCAGCCTGTGGGTTGCATATGTTTTTCCAGGGCTCTTTTCAACTTCACTAGGTGCTTGGTGGTGGAGGTTTATAGTTTATGGTTTATTTTTTGCTTAATATACCACCTCTCATGAGGAAGTTTGTGGGGCTGCTGCTGAGATAACAGACCCCCCCCCCCCCCGCCCGCCCCATCTTATATATAGTAAGTACAAAATAAAGTAGTTTTCCTAGTAATTTATTCTTCATTTTATATATTCCACCAATCCAGACAAAAAGTACATTGTTAATTACACAGCAACATAAATCTGCTTGAAAACAAACCTGACACACATAATTATTGAGATGCCCACGCTACACACGCCCCCAACAGTTGCGTGGGCATCTCCACCTCCCACACTAACATTTGGGGCTTAATGCATGCTTCAGTAGCATATTTTAGTAAACATACCCCTAGCTTAGAAGCAAAGCAGTTTTACATGCCCTCTATTCACTGTGCTACCTTTGGCTAGAGCTGGTCACCTTTTCTCTCTTGAAGTCTGCACTCTTTTGGACTGTGTGTTTATCTCTGAAGCTATAGATTTCTGTTCAGATGGTACTTTTATATTTTTCTGGTATCTTTATTCTTCACAGGTCCTTTTGGTACATGTTTGCTGATAAGAACATAAGATATGCCTTACTGGGTCAGAACTAAGATCCATCAAGCCCAATATCCTGTTTCCATCAGCAGCCAATCCAGGTCACAAGTACCTATCAAAAATGCAGTGTGTGCCTTTGAGTCAGTCCTGACTCCTGGTGACCCAGAAGCTCCTGGGTTTTTTTGGCAGTGTCACCAGAAGTAGATTGCCAGGCCTTTCTTCTGAGGCAATGGAGGGTTAAGTGACTTGCCCAAGGCCACAAGGAGTGCTAGTGGGAATTGAACCCTGGTTGCTTGGTTACCAAGCCAATGTTCTAACCACTAGGATTTCCCTGGTCCTCTTTAATAATGGTTTATGGACTCTTCCTCCAGGAACTTGTTCAAACCTATTTTAAACCCAACTACACTAACAGCTTTTACCACATTCTCCGGTAACAAATTCCAGAGTTTGATTACGACTTCAGTGAAAAAATATTTTCTCCGATTAGTCTTAAATGTGCTACGTTGTAGCTTCATTGAGTGTCACTTAGTCTTTCTACTTCTTGAAGGCGTAAACAACCAATAGGAAGTCAGCATTGGGCATTGGAGGGGGGGTTGGCAAACCTGCCCTGCTGCGCCGAAGTTGTAAGGTAAAAACTGTGAGGCTGTTTGCAGCCATTGCTGCCACTATAGGCCCCAGAGAGGGGTGGTAGTGATGGCAATGGGTACGAGAGGGGAGGGGGGGCGCAAGGGATGAGTTCTGCCCAGGGTGCCTCATCTCCTTGTGCCGGCCCGGCTCTCAACACAGCCAACCTTCAATATTAAAACTTTCAGAAAGCTGCCCAAGTCCATTGCGCATCCTTTTCTTCACACCTGGCTTCCCTTCCAAGGACTCTACCCCCATCCTTTCCCACTCCTTGATCCCATCCAGTCCTTACCAGGAGATTCACTGGGTGTCTTGACAAATGTGGCAGGAATAGTCTCCCTCTGCTTCTACCCTGCAGTGGATGCTTACAAAATGGTGGCGGTAACCCCTAGCGATAGTCTCACAGTATTGCTGTTAAGAGTCAATCCCTAGCAGAAGAACTACAAGACTACTGTTAATGGTTGCTGTATGAGCAGAAGAGGACCACTGCTTCCCTATTCAAGACAACTGGAGACTGCCAAGATAAGGCTGAGGGGATAGAGGAGTGAGGGGACTGAGGGGAGAGTCCTTAGTGGTCAGGTGTGAGGGAGTGATCACTGGACTTGGGTTGCTTTTCAAAGGTTCTGGTGCTGATGTTTGGCAATACTAGGGGAGGGGATTCATGAGGGGTACATTATTGGGGTAGATTGGAGTGCTGTTTAATGTTTTGACAGGGATTGGAGTGGGGGGAGTCTGGACAGGAGACACTGCCATGACTTCCTTGCCTTTGAATTTTCTTTTGTGTCATAGTAACATAGTAACATAGTAACACAGTAAATGACGGCAGACAAAGACCAGTATGGTCCATCTAGTCTGCCCAGAAAGATGGCAAGAGTAGGTGCACCTGTCACTCTGTGCAGGCCACCCTTCCCCATGTCTTTGTTTAGGGGTAAACCCACCACTCCATGTAGGACACCCCTATTTGTTGAGACGTTATATGGTTCAGAAGTTAGATGGTACCGTTTATCTTATTTTTATCCTATTGCTGTAAAGGGATCCACTGTGTTTGTCCCATGCCTTTTTGAATTCCGTCACCGTGTTTGCCCCCACCACTTCCATCGGGAGAGCATTCCAAGCATCCACCACCCTTTCAGTGAAAAAATATTTCCTGACATTGCCTTTCAATTTACCACCTTGCAGCTTCATGTTATGCCCTCTAGTTTTACAGCTTCCCCGTCTTTGGAAGAGGTTTGTTTGTTCATCATTTCTCTTTAAGTATTTAAAGGTCTGAATCATATCTCCACTGTCCCTCCTCTCCTCCAAAGTGTACATATTTAGGTCTTCAAGTCTCTTCTCATAAGGCTTCTGACGCAGGCTCCAAATCATTTTGGTCGCTTTCCTCTGAACAGTTTCCAGTCTTTTTACATCTTTTGCAAGATACGGTCTCCAAAACTGAACACAGTATTCCAAGTGAGGCCTCACTAGTGACTTATACAGTGGCATAAGTACCTCTTCCTTTCTGCTGGTAATCCCTCTTTGTATGCAGCCCAACATCCTCCTGGCTTTTGCCACCACCTTGTCACACTTTTTTGTCTCTTTAATGTTTGATATTGCATTATGTGTTATGTTTATTTGTTATTCCTTTTATGATTTTTTAATCATTTATGTTTTAATAGTAATCGTCTTTGCGAATCATATTGGAAAAGCAGGCTATAAATGGACAAATTAAAATAGGTCATTTTTTCTAAATTGCCATTACCACATATCTAATTACATACTTCTTTTGTTGTGTACCCCGTGGGGTTTCTGGGTTGATATTTAAACTCTTTGGTGGCTGTTTTTTTAACTACTGTTAGTGGCTTCAGCATTCCTCCAAGCCCCAGCTCCAACTGAACAGTCAACCAATGTTTATGAGTAATTGGAAACAGTGATGCCACTGAATGCCCCAATGCCAGCCAGCTAGCACTGGGGCTTTCAGGGCGTATCGGAGGTGGCACCGGGGAATAACTGGCAAGTAGCGATATTCAGCCACTAGCCGGTTATGATAAAGTGGTGAAAGTCTCTCGCCAACCTGGATATTCAGTACCAGGGGCAGAATATGGCCCTGGCATTCAATATACGGGTGCAAAGTTCAGCGGCCTGTTATTTCTATGTGTATGCTGTGTCACATGGTTAATCCAGCTTTTAACTCATATAAATGATGTCTAACTCTTCCAAAATCATCTCCTTTGTATATATTAAAAAATGTGAGAATTTCAGCACATCCGCTGTTTTGTATGAATGCTCAGACAAAAAATATGAAATGTTAGAACATACTATCGGTGAGCATTTCATAATTTTGCTACTCCATAAAAAAACTGATGCTGCAGAAATGGAAGTCCTCAACTGAAGTAGAACATATTAAGAAGGATGTCCATTTTCAAAGACCTGCTGGGCATACAAGAAAAAAGGCTAATTTCAGCTGGCTGCCTCTTGGAAAATATTCAGCTGACTGTTCCCTGCTAAGTTTCTTTAGCTGAAAATTCGTAGCTGGTAAGGGTGAGCTGATTTTTTTCCAAGAGACAGGGAGATGACATTAGCCTTTATGTATATCTTGTCTACTCAGCAGGACTTTGAAAATGAACCTCTTTGCTAGTATCTTCTACTTCAGCTGAAAATGGTTCTAAATCTAGCCTGCCAAAATTTGACCAGGCAGATTTAATGTGATGATCTGGAGAAGATTTGATAAGTTGACTAGATCAATATCTTTATTTAAAAATGTGGAGCCAATGAACTGCAAATATTTGACTGGACATCTTAATGCTTGACCAAAATTAATTTGAATAGGTGGAGGCGGGCTGGGAGGTGTTCTAGGGGGTGCCAAAAAGTTAACTAGTTCTCTTTGGGGCAGGTTTACTAAAGTCCGGTAGGGTGCTCAGGGTTAATGTATCGCACCAGAGCCCAGCAGCAGTAGTAGACACATGGGGCGTGGTTATGGTATGCTACTACTGCTGTGTTAATCATGTCACTAGCACAATTGTAGCAAACACACAGCACAGTGCATGTGCATATTGTACACAGTCTCCATTAACCTTGGAAAATAGAATGCTACAAATGCGACATTGGGGCTTTTGTGGGCTTTGGATTCACTGCTAGCATCCATACAGGAAGGTAGCAACTGGCCAGTCCAGAAGAGAGTGACTGAACAGCCAACATAGCTCAGAGCATAGGGGCTAAGTACAAGAGGGTGGGGTATGCAAATCATCAAAGCCAATGCATGCATACAGTATGTGCTGCATCTCAAACCTTAGGTGATAGGGTGCAAATGTGTCATCTGGAGATGCAAGGGACCATGTATCGTATCAGGCAGGATGTCCACAATGTGCATCATGGTGGACAGGGATATGGACCCCCTCACTCTGAGGCACCAAGGGTGGCTGTTAACCTAGGCAGCAAGAAACAGCACTGTTAATATGATGACTTTGGTGTGTTCTTTGATATTAATCTCTTATGTTCTATTGCCCCCCCCCCCCTGTTTTTCTAATGTGGTTATGCTGTTCATATTTCTTAATACTCATATATGAGCTATGTGTCCAAACTGTGTGGTTGGTGCTTGATCAGAGACTGGTATTAGTGGTGTTGCTAGTGTATGATTACTGCACCTGCTACAGTTGCATACCCTAACTCTAATACAATCCAAAAGCAGCCTTGAAGAGGTAGGATTTTAACCCGGATTTGAATAGGGCCAGCAATATATTCAGTGTTTTGACTTAACTGAAAATATTTTGCCAAATATCTGTTTAATGTTAACTGGGCAAGTTATCCAGTTAGCTTTATGCTTTAATTGGATATATTTGTGCTATTGGCCCCTAGTCTGCTAACTCCTCTTTAAAAGTTCATTCCCTTTTTCTTTCTACACAATGGCAAAATTGAAAAGCCCTCCTGATTACTGTTGACTCCTTTTTTCCCCTCTTTCCCTCCTAACTGCTTAATGGCTAATTAGAAAGATTTTCTGAGCTGATGCCTTTTTCTCCCTTTTGCCAATTAGGCCCCTAAACTGGTGATGTTAATTCAATTCATCGTGCATCATGCTATCTATTCCCACAGACCTCAATATCTGGTCGATCTATAAAAATTTTATACACCCTCTTGCAGTCTCCGTTCCATTCACATAAATCGCCTATATCTACCTTCCCCCTCATAGGCACATCTCCAATCAACCAGACATTCGGCCTTCTTCTACCTCGGTCCCTCCCTATGGAACACTCTGCCCACTGCCCTTCGACTGGAGGAGTCCTACCCCAAATTCTGTTCCCTACTAAAAAGCCACCTCTTTTCCTCCACCTTTAACCTTCCCTCCTGACTCTCTCTTATCTACTCTCTGTTGAACTTCAATGTCTAAAGCTTTTCATTTCTCTTTTTTGGACAACTGTAACTTCTTTTCTTTTTCTCTATATGTTTTTATTGTATTGTAAACCGCCCCGATGTAATGGGAGGGGATATATCAAATGATGAAATAAACATAAACATAAATGTGACTCTTGGAATTGGTAATTAGAAGAAAAGAAATTAATGAGGATGTCCTTGGGAAAGAAATATTTAGCTAGTTTTCATTTTGTCATGAAATTTTCCTGACTATGGGGCGTTCTTTGGTTAGTTCCACACATATATTATTATTTATGTATTTATTATTTATTTATGTAAAAGGATTCATATACCGCTTTGTCCTGAAATCAAAGTGGTTTACACTTGAAACAATCAAAAATCACTGTCAGTAGGGACAGGCATGCAATGTTAACACGGAGTGGTGGTGATGATTTCTTGGTGTGCTATTTACAGGATGAGCTATGTACAAGTGGTTATATAATGGGAGGGTAAGGGGGTACATTGGGGGTCTTTCAAACAATGACTTAATATTAGCTTATACATTGGGGGTCATTAATATTAACTTATATATAGGGGGTCTTTCAAACAATAACTTAATATTATCCTGTACAAGGACATCAATTTTAAACAATAACAATAGCTTCTACAAAGAACTTTCAATTGTAAACATTAAATCATATGTTAACAATATAAGCATGCTTGTGACTTCATGCTCCTTTTACTAGGAGTGTTCAATTGTAAATTGTGACATTGCATTTCAAATGTAGACAGTCTTGTAGCTTCCCATATTAATATTGAGATTGGTGTGATTGTTGGTCTTCGTTATAATGTTCAATGAATAAGGTAGTCTTGAGTAACTTGCGGAAGTCCTTTAAATCAGTTGTGGATCGTAGCTTCTCTGGGGAGTGCATTCCAAATAGCAGGGGCCACTAGGGAGAAAGCTCGCATGGATGTGGATTTATTAGTATTTGTAAATAATCTGGGAGTTGGTATTGTGTTTTTAGTGCTGTATCTGTCCGGTCTTTCTTTTGTTTTGGTTCCGATGAGCTCTTGAAGTATATCTGCTGACATGTTGTTTTTGATCTTGAAGATTGTGAGTGCTGATTTATATTTTTCTCTTGAGGAGACTGGTAGCCAATGCAGATCTTGTAGTATGGGAGTTATATGGTCTTGTAGTGACACACCAGCAATGATGTAGGCAGCGGTGTTTTGGACTATTTGAAGGGGACGGGTGAATTGTTTGGGTAGGCCTTGGAAGAGGAGGTTGCAATAGTCCAGGACAGGTGTGATAATTGCCTGGCATACTGTACGGAAGTGTTCCTTGCTGAGTGGAGGTTTTAGTCTTCGGAGCATTGCTAGTTTGAAAAAGGCTGTTTTGGATGTTTTCTTAATGTGTGCCTGAAGAGTAAATTGTTTGTCTAGTATTACTCCGAGGTACCAAACTTCCTCTTTTACAGCGATTGGTGTATTTGAAATGTTGATGGTGGTAGGAGGAGTAAATGTGGAGTCCCTTGTGATGATGATTGCTTCAGTTTTTTTTATGTTGATTTTTAACTTGTTGTTATTCAGCCATGTCGTTATTTTGTGAATGCATGTTGAAATGTCTGTGTAGTCTGGGGCATCCAGATGGATTGGAGTATATGCCATGATATCGTCGGCATATATGGCATATTGAATATAGGGTTAAATATTTTGCAAATAGGTTGGATATATATGTTGAAGAGGAGTGCAGATAATGCCTTGGGGAACTCCTTGTGTCGTGTGGAAGGGTGCTGAGGTGAGGTTAATGGATATTACTTTTTGTTGTCTGTCTTCAAGGTATGATTGAAACCATTTTATGGTGGTGTCTTGGAGGCCAATTTCCATTAGGCGCTTCAGAAGGATGTGATATTAGGAAATTTTTAAGGAATCCTAAATTGATTTAATGCACACTAATTGACCAGTTAAGATGTAGCAAATTGATTAATGCACATTAAATCAATTTGGTTTACCCTACATTTTTTAAGGCACACTAACAAATCAAATGTGTATTAACCAATGCCCATCCCTGAAAATTAACCATCAGAAAAGAAAAGTTCTCCGATACTCAGCTGATCACCATTTTGAAAAGGAAGTTACTGCAGGTAGAACACCAATAAAGGAAATCCACCTCCCCCTCTAATAAAAGGACCTGTCATTACCTGATTACTTGGGTTTTCTGCTGCATTTCTTACCATCTGCTCCCTGGCTGATCCATAGTCTGTATATTCAGTGCTGTGCTTGGTTATCTGGCACAGCTGGCCAAGGCAAAGGGTAATAACGTGGATTTCACCAGCCACATCTGCACTTGTCTAAGCGCTATATATGTATGCCTAATCTCCCTGATGGCATACTGATGGCAACTGGATGAGGCTAAAGGTATAATAGGGACATACCACCAGCAGCACACAAGTGAGCTGTGCTGCATCCCAGCTGATGGATTTTAGCTATACCTAGGCCCGTATCATAAGAAAATTAAGAAGAATCCTAGAGGGCTGGATGCTAGGCCAGAGATAGACAACTATGTGTCATATTGGGTAACAGATGGCAGAATAAACATGGTTACGGCAGTAAGGGAGGGTGACTTTTGTGGTATCATATACTTTGCATACTTGCTGCAACAGAGATCCATAGGCCTGAAAACAAGGGAGGTGACAGCACTGTTCTGACTGAAAAGTGCCACTAATTGAGAAATGCCAACAAATAATAGGGTAAATGTGCATGAGCTGCATGAAGCAGTATGAAGCAGGTGTCCCTGTGTAAAAGTAATTTCAGGATATTGGCACCAGTTAGAATTCCATTTATCTGATGCTGTAGAGGTTAATGGAGCAACAGGCAGCCCTCTATCAGACCAAGACTGGTATTGAAAGCACTATCGGCCATCAGGATTGGACAAATATGATTCATGTCATAGAAATCCTTCAAAAATTCCATAGGGGAATGGAGTTCAAGAAGGCCTCCTCTGGGCTTTGTCATCTCAATAGTGAATATTCTGGAGGTGAAGTTAGACGTTTTTTGGCAGTGGCAGTGATTGACATCAGAGGTTTTGGTGATGGTAAAATCCTTGCATGCAGTAGCATTCCGAGCCTCATGGGCACTCGGAACAGGTAACCCCCTTGCAGTGCATGCCCCCCACTCAGCTTGGAGACAAGAAAGCTGAGGGTAGATATAACACAGGTTAAAATATAATAAGTAGAGTGGAACAGAAAAACATAAGTCAATGGAAAAGTACAAATGCTAAGGGACATGCTGCAAAGTAGTACATTTATGACAAACCAGTGAAAATATTTTTTTAATCAATACATGGTAAAATCTCTTAGGGGTATGTTTACTAAACCGCGCACACGTGCGCGGCGCACAATAGCGTACGCTAATGATGCACTTAAGTGCTATTAAGTGCCCCGCACGCGTGCGAGTCACGCTAACGGGCCCCCGCACACGTGCCCCTCACACTGACGGGGCCGCACAAGTGTGCGGTACGCTGATGTGCGATAGAGGCGTGGAAAGGCATTTCGAGGGTGGAGGAAGGCTCCCGAGGGGCGGGGGACGGGGTAAATGGGTGGAGAGTGGGAGGGGAGAGGCTCCACGCACAGGAACGGGGCTGAATTTCGATGAAAAAAATACCGCGAGTGAAACCCTCGCGTTAGAGCCGATTTAAAGGGAAGAGAAACCATTTCCGTCAGCAATGTACAGCAAAACCGGGGAAACCTGCAGAACGTGAGCAGTGTGATACATGTGCACAGAACAAAATAGCAAATATAAATTGAAAATGACCACAACAAATTCCAAAAAAATTATAATGCAGCTGGCCAATAGTGATATCAATGGGAAAAATTAAAAAACACTCCCAGGAAAGCTCCAAAAAAAAAAGAAGTGATTTTTGGAAGGGTCTACGCTCCGTAGACTCTCAAAAATCACTGCATTTTATTGGAGCTTTCCTGGGAGTGTTTTTTATGTTGCCCATTGATATCACTGTTGCCCAGCTTGGTTTTGGTTTTTTCCCCTTTTTTGTAGGTCATATTTGAGGTTTATTTGCACCTTTGTCCCCATACAAGGTAAACGAGCCCACAGTAAAACTGTGCAGAGCAGGGTGTCTGACTCGTGTGGCCAGGTTTCCTATCTCCAGAGACTGCAATGTCCCTGTGGCCACAGTGTGGTGCAGCAGACACAGCCAGTGCCTGTAGGACCAGAGGGTCACAGGTTCAAATCCCAGCTGGGGCTCCTGCCAACCCAGTCCCCTTAGTTTTACCCACCACTAAACAGTGATAGTACAGACACTCCTTTATTGCAGAGAACATAAGCATGGTTCCAACACCTATATTTTACACTACACTGCACACAAACAATAACAATGGGCATTGCCTACAGCTGAGTCCCCAAAATTCAGTCCTGGAGTGCCACAACTCAATCAGGTCATATGCTTTTTCCCAGATAGGGACATGTCTGCATGTTGGCGGAAGGGTACAGGTGATGGAGGGGGCAGTGGCTGCAAACCACAGCAGACAGTGGCCTAGGCCTGCGCAGGCTGGCACCGTCCACCACAACAGACAGGCTCTGTCAGATGTACAGTCATAGACTCCCCAAGAAACACAACATATCTGTGGCAACACAGGGGTGCAGTGCACACAGACAGTGTGTGCAGGAACAGAAGGTCACAGGTTCAAAGCCCAGCTGGGGCTACTGCCAATCCAGTCCACATATTTTTCCTACAACTAAACCATGATAGTAAGGACAAACCTTTATTGCTGAGAACATACGCATGGTTCATACGCCTATATTTTACCACACCAGACACAGACACCATAAACAGCCGCATTACCTAGAGCAGAGTCTCCCAAATGCAGTCCTGGAGGGCCCCACACCATTCAGGATCCATGTTGCCTCTAATAAAGATGCCTGTGCTGCATATCTATGCACCACCCCCATGGTATGCTGATGTTGCTCATGCATATTTATGAGGGACATCATGAAAACCCGAACACTGTTTGGAACACCAGGACTGGATTTGGGACACTCTGCCGTAAAGCAGCAGCCAACAGGGCCAGACACACCCACACACACCCACAGGCCCCATTGGCCAATGCCTCCTGGAGAGGCAGGACATTGGGCCCTGCCTGTATCTCCCAATACCAGCAGTTGCATACCTTAGCAATGCCATCCTACACCTGGGTATATGGTACACAGCTATCAAATGTTTCCCATGATAACTGGCAGATATCACTTCCTACGTTAAGCACATTTTGCTCCCTGGGCTCCATCATAACAATCATTCTGATGTCTGCGGTGTGTGCTGCAGGTCTGGTCTCTGACAGTGTTTACCGCACTGGGGAGTGACCCCCAACAGTATTGCGTACCATATCCATGCCTGTACTGTGCCCAGGACTGGTGTGGTGGGTATGGCTGCTGAACCCCTCTATAGTAGCACAATGCTAGCATAGGTGTAGGGGTGGCTGTCTGTCTATCCATTGTGTGGTGGCTGCAAACACCTTCCACAGCCCACACTGCCAGCAATGTTGCCAGTATTGGGCTGCCAATGTGCATAATGAGGAGCAAGGTACCATGGGTATAGGCCGGACAGGGTGGCCTGGCCAGGGTGCATCTGCACAGGGCATAGGGCACTGACTGGGACATTTTAGTGCCCGGCCACCACCTACACGGACAGGGTGACCTCAGTATGTCCTGCTGAGAGATCACTCTCACCCTGACTGTGCAGTGACCACAGCATGGCTAGGCACCCCCATAGTGCCATATAGTATTTTTTTCATGTGATAGATATGGGTTTCCTTTTGGGGCCCAGTCACTGATTTATCTGCTTGCTGTGTATGCTGACATCCCAGTTCTGGATGCATGCATCTCCACTGGGAACATGCACTGTGTACTAACTAGCACACTGTTTGCAGCTGGTATGTGTCTTGATGGAGCATCTTGCAGGGTGCAGTGGCTGATGACTTGCTGCAGGAGAATATCAGATAGTGGTGGGGTGCAGCTCACCATATCCAGGCCTAATGTCTGCTGCTATTGTGTTATGGATGTGTACAGGGCTGCATTGACTGCCCTGTGGGGTGTCTGTTCCTCAGCAGGACTGGGGTTGATGTTCCCCTCTACCACCACCTTTGCAGGGAGGTAGAATGTGGATCTATTGATAGGAGGCCCTGTTTGCCACCCTCAGCCCCGGTGGAGGGGGGTGGGGGGTGGTGGTGTTATATGGCCCACCTAGGGATCAATAAGGGCTACACCTGACTGAGTCAGACAGAGATATCCAAGGTGTTTGTGCAGGAACTACCTATCTCACACATTAACACTGCTTTGGACCTCTGGCATGGCCTCTTTCAGCTATGGAAGGTGTTGTGGACCTGGTCCTGGGCGCCTCATTGCACCCTCAGGGTGAGCACATTACCCGCACAATGTGACGGTGTGTAGCTACTCTGTGCCAGTAAAACACACGGTCAGTACCCCCTACCAGGCCGAGGTGGTGTGTGGGTGCACATGGTCACTTCCCTCTACCGGGCCGAGGTGCTGTGGGGGTGCATTGCCCATCTTGTGTTAATCTGTGGACAGCTGATTTGCATGTGCACTGCATCATGGGTATGGGTGGGCTAACCCTATCCTGGTGACCACAGCAGACTGTCTGTGTGGTGACATGCATGCTCTCTGCAGCTAGCCAGGGGCTTGCTAGCAGCTGTAGCCCAATGGTTACTTTGCTGCTTCTAAAACCAGAGGTCATGGGTTCAAACCCACAGTGGGGTTATTTGATAGGGTTGTCCAATGCCTTTTTGTTTTTAGTGTACATATTTTGATGCCAGCAAAAACACCCTCAGCGTACTGTACCCATAAGGTGCCTCTGAGGGTGCTTTATAGGGTGCCCTATAGGGCACCTTATGGTTCCTGTCCATATAAGGTGCACTATACAATATCCTGTGACGCAACCTATAGGGTGCCCTATAGGGGACATTTTAGGGTGCTGTGGCGGACAGTGAAATTTATAATGTGCCTTATAGGGCGCCTTATGTTAACACACGTTTGCTAGTAGTGATAATTAAAATATGAATAAAATGCCTCCTAAAGCAATCTTCCCCATAATACGTTATGCCTCAGCCAGCCTTGCTCATTGGGCACTTTGGGGGATGGAACCCCTGATCCCTGCATCATTGGTCAGTGTCTTAACCATTGTGTTGTGGTTCTGTTCCTGTGATTGCACATCAGCGCGCCGCCTTATGCCGCCCAATATTAAAAAGCCTCCTAAAACATTAGCGCGCCGCCTTATGCCCATCAGCGCGCTGCCTTTTGCCGCCCATCATTTAAATGCCTCCTAAAATAATGCTTCAGCCAGCTATCTCCATTGGGCACTGTGGGGGATTGAACCCCTGATCCCTGCACCATTAGGTAAGTGCCTTAACCATTGTGCTGTGGCTCTGCTTTTTTTCCTCCACATCAGCGCGCCACTTATACTGCCCAGTATTATAATGCCTTCATAAACATCAGCGCGCCGCCTTATGCCGCCAAAAACATTAGCACACTGCCTTGCATTTCTGTGCCTCATACATTAATGTCTCAGCCAGCCGTCTTCTTTGGGCACTGTTGGGGATTGAATCCCTGATCCCTGCACCATTGGTAAGTGCCTTAACTATTATGCTGTGGCTCTGCTCTTTTTCTTGCACTTCAGCGCGCCACTTATGCCTCCTGTGCAGCTATCTCATGCCCTAAGGTGCGGGGCGCACATGGGCGCCGCGCACCTTAGCGCATATGTAAATTCCGGCTTTCCTTTTTCAGGACAGAACGCCCACTCCTTATATGGCACCCGCACACTACCGGGGCCCGCACTTTACCGGGGTTTTAGTAAACATACCCCTTAGTATAGCTGGGTTTAAAAAAGGTTCCATTATCAAGGTGGACATCTATTACTTATTCCTGGGGATAAATAGCATGTACTATGTCTATTTTGGGATCCTGCCAGGTACTTGTGACCTGTATTTGTTGGAAACAGGATACTGGGTTTGATGGAACTTTGGTCTGACACACTATGGAAAGTCTTATGTTTCATACCTTGCAAGCCTTTTGTCGTATAAGCTGTGCTTGAGTCTGATTAATACAGTAATAGCTCCTTGTGACAGGAAAACAGCATAGATGAACCTTTAGGTTCAATTCCATTCTTATTTTCAAAGTTGAGGCACTGAGTCCTTTCATGTGATCTTTCTGGCAGTGTGGTAGTAAGTTGGCGCTTGTTGTCAAATTCTCCTGGGCAAATCTGTCTATGGAAAAAGATACTCATTCATGTTTCTTAAATAGGATTATTTCCCCACAAACATCTGACCAGACCTAACTATTTTGATGAATGGCATAGTTCAGTGTTTTGGGGTCTTCCAGCCAATTATGGTGTTGTAATCCATAATTGCTAGCTTGGGGCCTTCATGACAAACACATCATCTGTTATGATGTCCATCTAAACCCCACAGAATCTGATCTAAGCGGCCCATTAATGCATCTTATTTCCCAGCCCAGGATACTCTTGCATACAAGATTCTTATACTGTAAGATGTAAACCGCCCTTGATCTTTGGAAGGGACGGTATAGAAAAACATTTCAAATAAAATAAAATAAATAGTCCACAGCACTAGGAAGCATACAGCTCAATTATCCTCACTCACTCCCACTTTCTTGGGTTCTTACAGCCTACTTTGCTGCCACTTTAACCACTCTCGCTGCCTAGGGCTATTCTAGCCAATTTTGGTGTTGCTTTAGCCCACTTATTCTACCTTGTGCTGTTCTAACCAATGTTGGCATTCCTTTAACCCTTTTCTGCTGCTGTGATATCTTCTGGCTAGCGTTGGTGATGTTGTACCTCTCTCTCATTGTCTTGGTATGTTACTGTCAATGGTGGTGCTGTTTTGCTCCCTCCCAGTACCTCGGTGTCTTCATTCTACTGCTTGTGCTGTTTGCCCTTCCGACGTTGGCTTGGAGCCTTCATGCTATTGTTAGTGTCCTTTATCCCTCTTTTGGTGCCATGGGCTCTTTGTGCCACTCTGGAAATCTTGTATTTATCTACAATTATGCCTTTTCCACAGTATCAAAAATCTAGGCAGATTATAAAGTACATACACAATAAAATGTAACAAATAGACTACCCAACAAAGCACATAAAAGCAAAAATTCACATAACATAAATCCAAAATAAAAATACTAGTGCAACATAAAAGTAATCACAAGGAAACCATCACAATAACATATCATTTATCTGTCAAATAAATCCAGTATGATAAAGTAAGTAAATCAACGCTGTCACAGTTTACTATTATGTTATATCGCTGTTTCAAAAACTTGCTGAAACCAATATGTTTTCAATTGTTTAGAAAAGAGGAAGGTATCTGCCAACATCCTTAATTTGGCTGGCAGAAAGTTCCATAGATTTGGAGCAATCATAGAAAGCATGGATGAAAATGGATGGAAGCTCCCATTGTTATAGAAGAAATCACTTTCCCCATCCAGTTCAATGGAAACAAATGAAACAAAGACGACAAATGATTTGGACCTAAAATGAACCAAATGATTGCTTGAACTAAATATGAGCCAAACTAAAAATTTTCCAATGAGATCACTATTTCTTACTTCTCCTCTGGACCACTGCCCATAGACAAAAACAGCCCTGATCGGGGCTGGTGCAAGGATATGAGGCATCCTAGGTGAACATCATTCCCAGTGCCGCCCCTACACCTGCCCCTGCGCATATTACTGCTGCTGCTGCCCCTTTCCAGAATGTGCAGCAGCGGCAATACATTTAAAAAAGAACCGTGGCGCCAGAGTTACCATTTCTTCCAGCGCCGCAGTGCCGTTCGTGCTTCTGCCCCTCTGATTCCACTTTAACAGGAAGCGGAATCGGAGGGAGGCGGCAGTGTGAATGCCACCGCTGCCTCCTACCACTGCTGTTGCCCCTCTCGGGGGCAGCACCCCGGCACCAGAAGAGGAGGGAACTATGGCATTGTGATGCATTTTTAAATGTATGGCCACCACTGCATGTCCCAGAGAGGGTCAGCAGTGGTGGCAGGAGCGGGGATCCAGCGAAGGGGGGGGGGGGGGGAGGCTTATTCGCAAATCTTCAAATCTTTGCCCAGGGCTCCATAAGGGTCTGAAACAGCCCTGTTTCCAATGTTTGTGTTATAGTGCTGTGATGGAATGTATGTACTGCACTGCATGAGTAAGTCCTATCAGGCCACAGAAGGAAAGTGCAGGATCTCTAGAACAAGTGTTAATTACTGAGAACTACAATACCCAGCATGCCTTATTGGTGATATCATTCCTCTCAGTGTAGTCAGTGGAGTCTGTCAACACACTATAAAGGTTTCAGGTATGTTGCCTAGAGGGAGAGAGGAAGTATTAAGAATGTTTCAGATTACTAGGAAACTGCTGTGGTTATAAGAGAAGATCAAGGATTTTTTTTTACTCTTGTCTTGATTTAAAAGGAACAAAATGGATGTTTAGAACTGCAGTTATGAATAACTCAAAGACAGTGTTTTGGGATTTGAAATGTTTGCTGTTCAATATGGCTTAGACCTATGTCTTGAAAAAATAACCTGCAGCTGAGAATTGCAAAAAGACGGTTTATATGTGAAATGTTTTATAGAGTTGTGAAGCTGGGAAACTGAGTTTTGAAAATACGTCTCTGATGGAGGACAGCAGTAAAGGTTTCACATTTTTCAATTACTTGTAATTTAATGTTTCTGAATGTGTGTTTAAAACTGAAGCTGAAAAGGAAGGAGGCAAAGACTGAATGTAAAGTTTTATTACTGTGGTTGCCAGCTGGATTTTATGTTGGAATTTCAGTCGTTAAGTAGCCAGAGACTGCATTTGAATCCCCAGCCAGGAGAGTGTACCTGTGGCAGAGTTAACCTGTCTGTGGAAGCATGAAATGTGTTCTGCTCTTTTCTTTTTCAGAATAAATTGGATGCTATCTATTGACAACTCTACTGAACTACAAGCTAACTGAGACCAAAGAGGCATGCGAGAGTGATTTTCCACAAGCCCATTTCACAGAATACAGCAGATGGCATGTGGAAATTAGCGGGATATGATACCGCTTCTTCGTCCTAGAATGTTCCAGATTGATGCTTTATTTTACAAAAAATATCCTTGTAAGTGTATTATAAAGCATGTGAATGTAAAATGTTTTTTTGACCCAGCCCAGCTAAATCTCTTTGCATGACAGGTTCCTCCTCAACAGGGATCTATTGGGGAACTGGGAACAAATTAATGCAGAGATTGTAGAATAATAGGGTATTGGATTTTTTTTTCTGCCAGATTTTCCTATTTCATGTTTTTCTCATAGATTATAGACTGCTTCAACCTATCTTCCCTCCCCTTAATGGTGGACTTTGATAGCAAAATAGAAAGTATATTATTCCTGTATGGCAACTTTCTTTTTCACCTATGTAGGACTGGCCCAACTATTAGGCAAACCAGGTGGTCGCCAAGGGTGACAGCTTCTGGGAAGGCAGCAAAGGGCAACAATAGATTCTAACAGCTGGGGGGGGGGGGGGAGAGTTAAGGTTTGCCTAGGGCAGTGGTTCTCAACCAGTCAGGTTTTCAGGATTCCTACAATGCAATGCATGAGGAAGAGTTACATGCACTGCCTCCACTGCATGAAAATCTGTCTTATGAATATTCATTGTGGGACCAGCACAGATTCCTGGGGTACTCCAATATTCACCTTTCTCCACTGAGAAAATTGGCCATTTAGCCCTACTCTCTGTTTTCTATCTTTCAACAAAAGTCTAATCTACAGTATAGTACATTGCCTCCTATCCCATGGCTTTTTAATTTCCCTCAGAGTCTCTCATGAGGGACTTTGTCAAAGGCTTTCTGAAAATCCAGATACACTATATCAAGTGTCTCAACTTTATCTATCTGTTTATTCACATCTTCAAAAAAATATAAGAGTTTGGTGAAGCAAGATCTTCCTTGACTAAATCCATGTTGGCTTTCTCCCATTAAACCATGGCTATCTACATATTCAGTAATTTTGTTTTTTATAATGGTTTCTTCCATTTTGCCCAGTACTGATGTCAGCCTTCCTGGTCTGTAGTTTCCCGGATCACCCCGGAACCCTTTTTAAAAATTAGCTTTACATTGGCCACTCTCCAATCTTTGGGTACTACAGATGATTTTAATGATAGATCACAAATTACTAATAGCAGTTCTACAGTATCCTATTTTAGTTCTTTCAGCACCCTGGGATGTATGCTATCTGGTCCAGGTGATTTGTTGCTCTTTAGTTTATCAATTAGCTGTATTACGTTTTCCCGAATTGTTTCAATTCCTCTGATACATCACCTTTAAATATCATTTCTAGCATTGGTAAGTTTTCTACATCTTTTTCAGTAAAGGCTAAAGCAAAAAATTAATTTAGTCCCTCCACTATGTCCTTGTCCATTTTCAGTGCACCTTTAACCTTCCATCATCTAATAGTCCTATGGACTCCCTCACAGGTGTTTTGCTATGACTATACTTGAAAAACAATTATTATACGCTTTTGCTTCCACAGCAAGCTTTTTATTTGCTTCCATGGCATGTTACTGTAATTATGGAAATGCCTACAAGCCGATACACATGTAACCTGTGAGCAATCTACTAGAATTCACCTGTACCATGGTGTGTCACATTAAATACAAGAGACTGAAAAATAAGCACAAAACTATCACATAGTTGGTCATATGGTACAACCTCATCCTAAGGGCATTCATGTACAGAAAGGCAGAAGGAACCTCTACAGTCATGTACTATCCAAGAGGTTGAATAGCAGAAAAAACAGCCCTACACCTGTTCTAAAAGATTCCTTTTGGTCTCCCAGGGGAAGGAAGTAATATGACAGCAGGAGGTGTGTCGGTATGAGGCTGTTTGTGTTCCTTTTTCCGGAGAACAGGTTGCTGCCCTTACTGCCTGTGTAGTGGGGCAGAGGAGGTGGAATCAAGCCGGGACCAGCTTTGGCAAGCATACTTGGGCAGCGACATTGGACTCATTCAGCTTTGCATCTGGCGAGGCCATCAAGTGAAATGTTGGCTGTAAGTGCATCGGATGTTTGGCTCTCTCTGGACCAATGAACCCCCCAGTGATCTGGAAGTAATCTGCCGGCTGGAGAAGTTTATTCATTCATTCATTTATTTAACACTTTTTATTTACCGCTTTACCATAGAATCAAAGTGGTTTACATTATAACTCACACAATTACAGAGAACTTATTATGGAACTCGGGGAGGGGTAACATGCAAGGGACGCTCTGAAACATAACTTATTTACAACGGAACATATGTACAAACAGTATGTGGTGGAAGTCCAGCATTTAGGGTGTCAAGTGTTTTCATTGAAATGATCAGTGGAGGTGGAAGGTTTTTAGCTGCTTTCTGAAGTCTTTAATGTAGATGGTGGAGCTTAATTTCTCAGGGAGACAATTCCAAATGGTAGGTGCTTCCTTCCAGCCTGCTGATGAGCACGCTGTTGAAGGGGAGTGAAGAGGGCACTCCAGCGGCAGCAATAGCCACTTTTGGCCCTGCGACACAGCAAGAAGTGGATGTGGGCCCAGCAATATCGGGTATGGGGGCATCGGCGGTGAAGTCTCGAGAGTTGACGGCTCCCGGAGTTTGTAAGATGGTGAGACCTGCAGTTATAATGATGGACGCGCTGTGGGACAGTTTGGCAGCTTTGAACATTTCCCTAAGCTCTTTGATGAGATTTGTAAGCACTGAACTGTTTTCGGTTAAAACCAGTTGTTCCAATGTCTCCAGAGTTTAGGAGGAGCAAGCAGGGAGAATCTCCAGGATTGAACATGAAGTGGAACATCTTAAGAATCTCGGTGCTACTCAGATTAAGGACATAACTGTGCTTTCTAGCAATTTAGAGTATCTGGAAAATCAAGCTCGTTGAAGTAATCTTCAATTCTTGAATTTTTCCAGGTCTCCAATTATGTCAGCAGGGGGGATGGGAGGAGCTACTTTGGAGAGATTTTAAGGATCCCTCTGGAGCATTTCTCCTCTTTAGTCAGGGCACAGTATTTGTCTTTGGGGTATGCTTACTAAACAGTCTTAATGTTACCGGCGCTAGTTACAGCGTTAATGTGAAGAATGCCATATAAGGTAGTGGGCAGGTGGGTGGTCCGGCGGCAAGTTAGCAAGAATCTCTATAGCACGATAGTGTGCGCCATGGCACGTTAATGTGCGTTAACCCTAAGTTCATGCCAGCGCAATGTAAGCAACTATAAAAATGTAGCCCACTGGTTACTGCAATGACTGTGGAGGCAGAGGTCATGGGTTTGATCCTGCAGTGTTGTTGTGTAAGAAGGCTGTCTGAGGCATTTTCTTTCTGTAATGTAAATCAGTGCTGTCTGAGGCATTTCCTTTTTTAATATAAATCAGTGCTGCCAGCAAAAACACCCTCACAGTGCTGTAACCTAAGGTGCAGCATAAGGCGCCCTAGAAGGCACTCCATAGGGCACATTATAAAGTGCCCTGTCTGCCAAGGCATCTTATAATGTGCCTTATAGGGCACTATATAGGGTGCCTCATAGGGTGCCTTATGAGGCACCTTAGGCTATGGCACTTTGAGGGTGTTTCTGCTGGCAGCACTGATTTAAATCAAAAGGAAAAGCCCACATCAAACCCATGACCACTGCCTTCACAGTCATTGAAGTAACCAGTGGGCTACAGCTCTGTAATGTCCAACATACCACTGGCTGGCTACAGAGAGACTGCAGGTCACCACACAAACTGTCTGCTGTGGTTATCAGGATAGGATAAACCCACCCGTACCCATGATGCAGATCAGCAGCCTACATCTGATCACAAGATGGGGTATGCGCCTCTATAGCACCCCAGCCTGGTAGGGGGAACTGACCGTGTGTGTTACTGGCACAGAGTAGCTACAGACTGTGCGGTTCCTGTGCTCACCCTGAGGGTGAGGTGGGGTGCCCAGCAACAGGTCTGCAGCACGTAGCTTGGCTGAGATAGGCTGTGCTTCAGGTTCTCATCAGTGCTAGTGTGTGATAGGTAGTTCTTGCAGACACACCTATAATACACCTGTGTCCATCTGTATTTCGCAGTCATGTCTAGCCCTTGTGGATTATGATGCATCCAGAATAGTGCATATCCTGTGTGGTTGCTATGGTCACATGCTATGGTGTTTGGACCCAAAGGCAGATTACGTAGCACCATCCAACCCGCCCCTCTGTGGGCAGGGTGGAGGACAGGATCTCCCACCAACAGATCCACATTTTACATCTCTGCAATGGTGGCAGTAGAGGGGACCATCAACCCCAGCCCTGCTAGGGAATAGGCACCCTACAGGGCAGCCAATGCAGATCTGTACACATCTCATAGGGCACTGGCAGACAATCAGTAGGCCTGGAAATACTCAGCTGACCCCCACCACTATCTGACATTCTCCATCAGAGGGCACAGTCAGTCTCCACCCACTGCACCCTGCAAGGTGTTCCAGCCATACACATACTAACTGCAGACAATCTGCTAGCTAGTACATAGTGCATGTTCCTGGAAAAACTGTGTGCACCCAAAAATAGGATGTGATCACACACACCAAGCAAGTACATCAGTGATTGGGCCCCAGAAGAAAGAACTCACAGATATTACTGAGAAAAATAGTGTATAGCACTATGGGGGAACCTAGCCATGCCATGCTCACTGCTCATGACATGCTGTGGCCACTCTTTCCGTGCAGGTGGTGGTTGGGCACTACAATGTCCCAGCCATTGCCCTATGCCCTGTGCAGATGCATCCTGCCCAGACCGCTGTGTCCGGGCCATACCCACAATACCTTGCTCCTCATTATGCACATTGGCAGGCTAACACTGGAGACAGTGCAAGCACTGGGGGCTCAGTAAGGTGTGGGCAGCCACAAAACACTGGGTAGACATACACACACTCCCACACCTATTTCAGCATTGTGCAGAGATACAGGTGGTTGGCAGCCCTGGCCGCCACACCAGTCCTGGGCACAGTGCAGGCATTGCTAAGGTATGCAGGTGCTAGTATTGGTAGCTGCTGCTCCGTGCAGGGCTCAACAGCCTGACTCTCCATGAGGCTTTGGATAGTGGAGTCTGTGGGTGTGGGTGTTCGTGCCCCTGTTGGCCGATGTTCTAGGGCAGAGGTTCCCAACTCTGGTCCTGGTGGGCCAAGCGCGATTCAGGTTTTCAGGCTGTCCCTAATGAATATGTATGAGATACATTTGCATACAATGGGGGCACTGCATACCAATGCATCTCATGCATATTTATTAGGGACAAAATGAAATCGTGAAGGGTGTTTGGCCCTCCGGGACTGCAGTTGGGAACCTCTGCTCTAGCGAGTGCACATGTTTATGGTGTATGTGCTCTTTAGGGTAAAATTTAGGGACATGGTCTGCAGACGCCACATATTTTTTTACTGAGGTGTCAAATCTGCTCACATTTGTTAATCTTTTAGTTTGCCATCAGAATGTAAATAACTGATGCAAATTGCCTGTTAGAATAACTATTTAATTGAACTCTCTTTTGTGTCGATTGCAATGTACTTTGATTTTCTTCAGCAGCAATATACAGTACCTAACATTAATGACTAAGGAGTATGTTTACTAAAGAGCGGTAATGGAGCACTGGATGACGAGGTAAACGGCAGCATTAAGGGTGTTTGCTTGCAATAAAGGTCTGAAAGTGACATATCAGGTGCTGCATACAGGGCCGGCCCAACCACTAGGCAAACTAGGCGGTTGCCTATGACAACAACTTCCAGAGGGCAGCCAAAGCAGGATAATCCAAGCTAAATAATGGAGTTTGACAGTGAGAGGGGGTGTAAAGCTTGAGGTTTGCCTAGGGCACCAACACTCTGAACCAACTCTAGGCTGACCCTGGCTGCATGGAGGGAAAGGTAAGAGGAGATGGACCTCAATGTCCCAAATGGTTCTTACATCTCACACAGTATGTGGGAGGATAATGTTGCAGCCAGTGATACTGTCAAAGTCATGGGTAGTCTTTGAATGTGCTTTGATGCCAGTGTATGGTCTTGGATCATTTGTAAGTGTGCCTACAAAGAGGCTCCAAGGCTCTGATGTGCCCATGAAAGGCATGACAGTGCCTGAGTGCTGCTGTGCGCAGTATGCACATGATAAATGTGAATGATGTATAGTTATGGTAAAAAGCTTACTGGTTTGTGCATGATATAACAGCTGACAGAGGTAGACATGACTGAAGCAGATGGTCATATGTGGACGGATATGAGCAACAATGTATATAGCAACATGGAAGTGGTATATATATGTTATGTGGCAATGTGCATGAGCCCTAAATAAAATTCCTGAAGATTGGGGGAACTGTTGTTTTCCCTGTCATAATGAAATATGTATAGGTATGTGAGTGTAAGCATCACACATTAACAATATGCCTTGTAGATGTCAAGAAAGTATCATATATGACCATTATGATGTCATCCCTCTCACTTGGAGCCCCCCTACTTTTGGTCCATGAATTACAGTGGCACAAGGAATGGATGAGTGTCATGTCAAGGTGATGCAGTGCCTACGTGGCAATGAAGGATATATGTTGATGGGCATGTCACAGATGCAGTATCCTGTAACAGAACCTCCCTTGTAAACCAGCTGCACTATGGTGCACGAGGTGCATAGGAAACAATAGAAACATAGGCCATGTGTTGTTTTTCTGCCATCATGTTTGTATCTAGTCTGTCTGTTCATATCATCTATAGTAGCTGTCTTCTTTCCGTTACAGATTCTCTGGTCTTGTCCCATGCTTGTTGGAATCCAGATACTCTCCTTGTCTCTACCACCCTCATTGGGAGACTATTCCTTGCATGTAACACTCTCTGTAGAGAAATATTTCTGCATATTACTTCTGAGTCTATCCCCCTTCACCCTCATCCAATGTGGTAGTCAGAAAATGCTCAACATCCAAATCCTGCCAAGAAATTATCTGGCTGAGCAGGAGCATCTGCAGTACTGACATGTGTACTAACCTTAGGGTTACACAAGCATAATGTTGATCCAAGCTATGAGAGCATGAATGTCACTAAATTGGTCTGTTGCGTGACAGGTGTTAACCCAGCCTCTGTCCCTGACATAGCTGTGGTGTGATATAGCACTGCAGCCCCTGCAGATGGCATGACAGCAGCTGCAAATTTGGCACACCTCCATCAAATGTAGGAGCTTGGTCTGCTGTGGTCTGCTTGAGGTAGAGTTTGAGGGGGAGAGAAGCTGGGCTACATGTTTGAATCCCTGTAGTATGGCAACATGGCCAAATGCCATCAGTATCGGATGAGTCAACTCAAATGTATGGGATGTCTGAGAAAATCAGTCAAATGCATAGGAAATCATGAATGTGAACCATGACATGCATATCACAGCTATTCTAACACCCAAAATACATTCCTGCTACATCCCTGTCATTGCCCTCCAGGACAATACTGTCCTTGTGGACATATCTGTGCAAGGCTTAGAGAGGGTGCTGTGTCCTGTTCCCATCAAGAAAAAACCCATTCATATCAGGAGGAGCAGAACTGCTTGCCTTATCCACCTGTCTTGTGATTGAGAGAACAGCATAGTAGCACATACAGAGGTGATATGACACCCAGACGGTCACAAAGAGAGGAGTACATGATACCTTCCTTTGAGCCACAGTGTTGTTTGTGGGTTGAGAGACTACAACCTATCCTGCATCTCTCACGCACAGCCTGACTATGGTGACATGACTGTCCAAATGATACTCCACACTCCAATGACATTGTGAGGTCCCCAAATTCCCCAAACAGTACAGTGTAGAGCAGGAGTCACGGACCCCTTTCCTGGAGTGCCGCAATGCAGCCTGGTTTTCAGGATGTCCCTCATGTGATATATTTTCATAAAATGGGAGGTAATGGATGAATATATATCTCATGAATATTCACTATGGACATCCTGAAAACCCGGCTGGATTGTGGCATGCCAGGACTGGTGTTTGCCACCCCCTAGTGTAGACAGTACTATGAATGAGGGCATCTGTCCCCACTGCACCTGTGCAGAAATATGTTTCCAAGCTGGCTAGTTTCAAGGCTGTATGCTGACACATAGATACAATAGCTCATAACCATGGGGGATGATTGCTGTTTAGGACAGGAGCTGTCTTTCACATTGTGGGGCATCAGAACATACACATGGGTTTTATGTGCTTCATGTTTCTCCCTCAGTCATCATGCATCTAGACCTTGGTTGCAGTCACTTTCACACTGCAGTGTACTAGATCATATCAGAATGGTAACTAACAGAGAGTTCCCAATGGGTCGACATCAGTCCGGTTTACATGGAACATCAAAGCAGTTTTACAGTGGGGTTACACCGTAAATTACAGACAACAGGGAGATTAACTTGGATAACATGTTAACTATATACACAATGGCATAAGGTGAAAACCCTATAACAAGTTAACTATATACACAAAGGCATAAGGTGAAAACCCTGTGTACATCACATTGTGGAATGATTATTGCCTGGGGGGGGGGGGTACATACATGACATATGTATTTGGAAAGCTGTCCCCTGTCAAGATGAATGAATGTGCACTGTGAGGATGGGAAGGACACCTGGATATGTAGGAGGTATTTTACCTTGCATTATATACAATACTTGCACTTATACTTTTAGCAGCAGCAGCACACAATAACCCAACACTCCACAATACTTCCCACATACCCCATACAATTACTTTATCAACGCTCTCCCCTCTTCTTCTACACATGCCTCCAAACTGATCACAGCAACACTCAACTAGACACATCGTAACAATACAGTCCTCTCCCTGCATCATCCCAATCACTACTACTCCTGATGCAACAACACAGGTGCTATGATATGCACTGATCAATGCCAGATCAGTAAGAAATAAAATCCAGACTATCACAGATCTGCTCACAGAATACCAACTAGACATGCTGGGCCTGATTCTTATACAGACATAGATACCTCTGTGTGTCCAGTCTGAACCGGATGCACAGAGGGGATCGTGATTCTGATCCTGCAGAGCAAGTCTAGCCCCATGGGATCAGAATAGTGAACAGTCCTGCATGTGCAGGCAGGGACAGTGATTCTGTCTGGCCTGCACATGCAAGACTGCACCCGGCTAACTCATGGAATTTAAATGGAGCCAATGCACCATGGTGTCATGTTGCCATGGCACCACAGCTCCATTTAAAAGCCACGATGTGGGCCGCCGACCAAAATTGAGCACAGTCTTCAGCCTGGGGAAGAGCCAGAAGTCACATGGTGTGAGATCTGGGGAATTGGGAGGGTGGTCAATATCTGTGATCTGTTTGTTGGCCAAGAACTGCCTCATACTGAGTGTGGTGTGTGCAGGCGCGTTGTCGTGCTGGAGCAGTTATGACTTGTCTCTCCACAGAGCCCGCCTGCTGTGCCAAACCTGGTCATAGAGGTGATTGAGGACCTGCTGGTAGAAGTGCTGGTTGACTGTCTGACCCTCAGGCACAAACTCATGATGGACTACTCCCTTATGGTCGAAGAATGCAATCAGCATGACCTTGATCCTTGATTTGGACATGTGTGCCTACTTGGGTCTGGGTGACAGTTGAGTCTTCCACAGCAGGTTCTGTCTCTTTCTTTCAGGGTCATACTGAAAAAACCAAGTCTTGTCTCCTGTGATGACTCAGCCAACGAACTCTAGATCTTCTCTAGCAAGTCTCAACAAACATTGACTTGGTGCTCCTTCTGGTTGTCCGATAAAAGCTTGGCACCATCTTTGTGCACACCTTCCGCATCCCTAGCTCCTGCACCAAGATGCTCCACAATGACTCCCTGTTCAGGCAGAGCTCCTCAGCTATCACTCCGCACCAGTTGGTTCACTCTGTCAATGTTCTCAGCCGTCATTGTCGTGGAAGGCCATCCCGACTTGGGGTCATCCTCCACCTCCTCGTGGCCAGTCTTGAAGCATTTGTGCCACTCGAAGACTCGCAGCCTTGACATTGCATCTTCTCCATAAGCCTTTTGGAGAAGATGGAGACACTCAGTTGGGCCCTTCTCCAACTTAACCAGAAATTTCAAGTTGATTCTGTGCTCCATATTTCTGCTACCTCCAGTTGCGTGACAAAGCGATAGAGCAGCGTGCTACAAAAAAAAACTGAAAAAGAAAAACAGAGAGAGATGAACAATATTATAGCAGAATAGTGGTGAGATGCTGCACAACACAGTGACATAAGCGGTTAGCCAATTGGCATTGAGTCACATGACAGGAGAGCATCACCCTGGTGTGGCAGGAAGTGATCCTGTAATTAGGACCTGTTCTCCAGGTGATGTAAAACCCTTTCGCACCGAGGAAGTTTCTCCAGGGCCATGTGCCCATGAAGGAAGAGTTAGGACAGCCGTTATAGTTGGTGATTCAATCATTAGGCATGTAGATAGCTGGGTGGCTGGTGGACATGACGATCGCCTGGTAACATGCCTGCCTGGTGCGAAGGTAGCGGACCTCATGCGCCACCTAGATAAGGCCTTAGATAGTGCTGGGGAGGAGTCTGCTGTCTTGGTACATGTCGGTACCAATGACATAGGAGAATGTGGTAGGGAGGTTCTGCAGGCTAAATTTAGGCTTTTAGGTAGGAAGTTGAATTCCAGAACTTCCAGGGTAGCGTTCTCCGAAATGCTTCCCGTTCCACGTGCAGGACCCAAAAGGCAGGCAGAGCTCCGGAGTCTCAATACATGGATGAGACAATGGTGCAGAGATGAGGGTTTTGGATTTGTTAGGAACTGGGGAACATTCTGGGGAAAGAAGGGGCTCTTCCATAGGGATGGGCTTCACCTTAACTGGGATGGAACCAGGCTGCTGGCATTAACCTTTAAAAAGGAGATAGAGCAGCTTTTAAACTAGATAATAGGGGAAAGCCGACAGTCACCCAAGAGCGGATGGCTCGGAAGAATGTATCCTTGAAGGATACTACCAAAAGCAGAGAGGTTCCATAAAAGTGTAATGTCCTCGAGTATGGAGCAGACAGAGCTTAAAGATCCCAAATTACCCATGTCTACCAATAGCCAAATTAATATGAATAAAATACAGTCTCTAAAATGCTTGTATGCAAATGCTAGAAGTCTAAAAAATAAGATGGGAGAGTTAGAATATATAGCACTAAATGAGAGGTTAGATATGATTGGAATATCAGAGACATGGTGGAAGGAGGAGAACCAGTGGGACACTGTGATACCTGGATACAAACTATATCGTAATGATAGAGCTGATCAAATTAGTGGAGGGGTTGCACTCTATGTTAGAGATGGCATTGAGTCAGAAAGGATTAAAGTTTTGCAGGAAACAAAATTTGCTGTAGAATCTCTATGGATTGAAATTCCATGTAAAAAGGGGAAGGCGATGGCAGTGGGGGTGTACTATCGACCGCCTGGCCAGAATGAACAAAAGGATGATGAAATGCTCAAAGAAATCAGGGAAGCTAAAAAACATTACAGCGCAGTAATAATAATGGGTGATATCAATTACCCCAATATCGACTGGGTCAGTGTCACGGCAGGACATGCTAGGGAGATAAAGTTCCTACATGACATAAATGACTGCTTCTTGGAGCAGTTGGTTCATGAACCAACCAGAGGGGAAGCCATATTAGACCTAGTCCTTAGTGGAACACCACATCTAGTGCAAGAGATAAGGGTGTTGGGGCCACGTGGCAATAGTGATCATAGCATGATTGCCCTTGATTTAATTAGTGGAGGAGGGATAGTAAGGAAATCCACAGTACTACCTTTAAACTTTCGAAAGGGATACTATGATAAAATGAGGAAAATAGTTAAGAAAAAAATAAAAGGAACAGTTGCAAAGGTTAAAGGCTTACATCAAGCTTGGGTGTTGTTGAAAAATCCTATCTTGGAAGCCCAGACCAGCTGTATTCCACGCTTTAAGAAAAGTGGGAGGAAGTCCAAAAAACTGCCAGCATGGTTTAAAGGTGAGGTCAGAGAGGCTGTTGTTGCCAAAAAAGCATCTTTCAGGAAATGGAAAAAAGAGCCAAACGATGAAACCTGGAAACAGCACAAGCACTGGCAAGTCAAATGCAAGGTATTGATAAAGCAGGCTTAGGGAGAATTTGAGAAGAAGCTTGCTGCGGAAGCAAAAATGCGAAATAAAGATTTTTTCAAGTACATTCGTAGCAAAAAACCTGTGAGAGAGTCAGTTGGTCCATTAGATGATTGAGGAGTTAAAGGGGCACTAAGAGGTGACAAGGCGATAGCGGAGAGAATGAATGAATTCTTTGCTTCGGTCTTTACTGAGGAAGATGTAGGGATGTTACCCATGACTGAAGTGGTATTTAAAGGTGCGGAAGAATTGAAGGAAATATTGATACATTGGGAAGATGTATTACAACTATTAGATAAACTGAAGAGGAGCAAATCACCTGGGCTGTATGGTATACATCCAAGGGTGTTGAAAGAACTGAAATATGAGATTGCAGACTTGCTATGAGTAATCTGTGAACTATCATTAAAATCATCTCTAATACGTGAAGACTGGAGGATCGCCAATGTAACACCAATTTTTAAAAAGGGTTCCAGGGGTGATCCGGGAAACTACAGACCGGTGAGCCTCACGTCAGTACCGGGAAAAATGGTAGAAACCATCATAAAGAACAAAATTACTCAGCATGTCGATAGTCATGGCCTAATGGGAGACAGTCAACATGGCTTTAGACAAGGAAGATCTTGTCTTACTAATCTGTTATGTTTTTTTGAAAGTGTGAATGGACAGGTGGACAAAGGTGAGTCGGTTGATATAATGTATCTGGACTTTCAGAAGGCCTTTGACAAGGTCCCTCATCAGAGACTTTTGGCAAAACTAAAGAGTCATGTGATAGGAGGTAGTGTACTACTGTGGATCAGGAACTGGTTAAAAGATAGAAAGCAGAGGGTTGGGCTAAATGGCCAATTTTCCCAATGGAGAAAGGTGAATAGTGGTGTACCCCAGGGATCTGTGCTGGGTCCGCTGCTTTTTGACATATTCATAAATGACCTTGGAAAGTGGAATAACGATTGAGGTTATCAAATTTGCAGATGACACAAAACTATTTAAAGTTGTTAAAACCCAAGAGGATTGTGTTAAATTGCAAGAGGATCTTGATAAATTGGAAGACTGGGCATCAAAATGGCAGATGAAATTTAATGTGGACAAGTGCAATTTGTTACCGGAGGATGTAGTAAAGGCTGTTAGTGTAGCTGGGTTTAAAAAAGGGTTGGACAAGTTCCTGGAGGAGAGGTCCATAAACCATTATTAAGAAGAGACCCAGAATATCAGTGCTTGACCCAGTACAAGCATTGCGGAACCTGTGTCTTTTGGGGAAACCGCTAGGTACGTATGACCTAGATTGGCCACTGTTGGAAACAGGATACTGGGCTTGATGGACCTTGGTCTGACCCAGTATTGCATATCTTATGTTCTTATGTTCATTGGCGTGGCTGCCACAGTCTCATTTCTATTTTGTCACACCTCATATATATATAGGAATATTCGTACAACCACAATGCCATATATGTTAGACCCCACATGCAATTCGCATGTGGGTTGACCCAAAACAAAGATCAAGCTGGTGGCAGCCTTGTAATCAATGACACCTCCAAGGTGTTCTGGTCAAAGTCACATAGAGAACAAATGGGATTTTAACCCAAATTCTCAGCCTTACTAGCACCCTGCTGTGACAATTAAGCTATAGCAGAGCACCTCCAATTGCTGTATTGTCTGGACTCAAACTGACATCAGGTCCCTGTATGAAATGGGTATAGTCCAGTACAGGACACAACCTAGATGCCACATAGAGAGGCAGTCAAAAACTACACCTAGGGACTGCCTGCACTGTATTGGCATTACTGTCACAAATTGGCAGTATACATCTCTTCACCCATGGCCAAGTCACATCTGAGATCATGCTGCCCATCCCACCAGTGGACATCTAAAGCCACAGAACTGTCATACACACTGGTGTGCTGGGCTGCATTGTGGCACCATCCCCTGAGGCAGGACATGTGCAGGCCATGCATTCCCACTGTGTGTTGCTGTACACTGGCAGATCTATACCTTTGCCCGTACCATGAACTCAAAGCTCATGCATGACCCATGAAGTTCTTTGGGGACCATCCTGCTCTGTCCAGGGGGCCAAGCACACTTCCTCCACCATCATACATGACATGCAGGCAGTGGCTACTGCTCCAGTCATCACAGTCACCACTATGGCTGTTGTAGAATTCATGTATGTCTGTATTGTTTAGCTTCCTCATGTTCCCATGATGTACCTAACATTCAGATCAGCTAGATTCACATTTTGCCTTTGTTGTTTCACACCAGTTTGACTATATTGAAAATGGTGTGAACCATCACATCAGCTCTGTCATATGCAGGGACATTGTGTGCTTCATGCACATGACAAGCAGTCCATAGGCAAGTGCACTTTTGCAATAGCCACCCTAAATGTGAGGAGATCCACACATTACATAGTCCATAGGGCATACACTAAACTAGATGTTCTCTCCAGGTCTGGAGAGGATCTATTTCACTGCTGGGTTGCTGCAAATGTTACATGCAGTGTGTGTGATGCTGGCTAAATGATATGGTACCTAATTATAGCATGTGCAAATGGCATATCTATGGGGTCATTGTGCTGAGTCATGTCCTATAGTAACTACAGTTGTTTTCCAAAAACCTGCATGTAGTGATCAGGAAATGGCAGTGCTGGCACCAGCCTGCAGGCCTTGCATAATCCATATGCAGATTCAGATTCCCAGTGTCATAGGGTAGACTTAAGGCAACCTGAGAAAGGGCAGATCAGTGGGAATGATCACAGTAAAAGTGACAAGGTAAACAGAGGAATGTTTGATGGTTGCCAGGGACAACCTAGGCACACGTGCACAGAGCCCAGAAAGACACACCCAGAGAGCAAAGCAAGGGAATTTGTTTTGCCCAATAGAGTGCAGCTGAGTGAAGGTGGAGTCAGGAGACACGCAGATAAAATAGACTCCCAAACAATTAGAGATAGGGAAGCCTTGAGAGAGAGAGAATCCTTGAGAGAGAAGGAATCCTTGAGAGAGGAGTTGAAGCAACAGAGGTCACAAGCTGAAAGGCTACAGCAGATACGGTTGAAGCCATGGAAAGCCTGGAGCTGGTGTGTGACAGAAATGAAGACAGTGAGAGTGAGTCAGTGAGGCAACAAGGGAGCCGGTGTGAAAGTTGGAAAGAATCCAGAGACCTGTGGGGCTCGGTTGAGAAAGCAACACCCTGACAGTGTGTTTGTGCTTGGATGACGAGAGATATATCAGAAGACTGCAACAGCAGGTACAGGGGCAAGGAGTGAATACAAGGGCTATTTGCTATCTGAGAGGGAGGAGCCCTGGAAGCATAGAAATAGCCACATAAAGCCCAGATATTTAGGCTCTAGGGAAACGCCGTTACAAGCTTTCCAATCTAGCCCAGCTGAGTCTAGGAAGCCAGTGCAGACCCGGCAAGGAGCCTGCCGTAATTACCCAGCTAGCAGGTCAAACAAGGACCTGAGCTATCTATTAAGACACCAGCGGGGGCAGAGCTCTGGAGGCACAGCTCAGGTTATACGATACTTCCCAGAGAGGAAGTGCTTCAGAAGGGAAAATATGAAAACTCAGAAGTATTAGAAAATCCAGAATTGAGGAGTGTTCTCTCACTGTAACAGAGCCAGAAGAAACCTGAGGGATGACACCAGGCATACAGGACAAGAGGATTGCATTTTTTCATAAGATCTTTAATCCGAAAGATCAATCACAGTCTGACGCCATATATTAGGCAGCAGTGCACAGCATCAACCATTCACATGACATCTGTGCCTGCTCTGCTGGTCATCATTCACTGCAATAACACATAACCACCATGAAAATGTTGGTTTGGTAAAAATAGCATGGACATCCAGCAACCTGGCTAGTGACTGGGTACAGAATGTGACAACACTGTACCCATATCACTGCCATTTGGCCTTATATTGCACAATGTGGATACCTAGCCGTGACATGGTCACAGCTTAGTGAGGTTGAGACTGGCTTCTCAGCATGTACAGATGTGCGCACCCACACCACACTTGCTCCCAACCCACATTAAGCTGGCTCAGTCATTTACCTAACCTCTGACTCATATACATCCTACGCAAACTGCTCAGATTTGGACAATACCCAGAATGCTCTTCATTTGTGTGCCCTTTTACTTTGAACTTGTGGAATGCTAATGCAATGCAAGGTACACTGGAAATTGGGTCACAGACAGGCTGTAAGTGCATGTTGCCCCACAGTGGCCTATGTCTGACATATTCCCAAATACTGTGTCCCCCTACACAGTTCCTTATCGTTCCTCCAGTTCACTCCTCCGCCTCTGGGTTGTGTACCTCCTCCTGCAGCATGGAGAATGGACAAGTCAAACTCGTGACATCACTGGATATATACTTCTGGTGTTCTCCCATCATCCCCCAGTGTGTCCAGTCTCCATGCAGCAGGAAGACGTTGTGAGCCTAGGTGCTGGGCTCACTAGAAGGAAAGATAAGGAACATTTAGTGACATAGATAGGTTTAAAATTTATTTTTTGCTATATAATTTAATTTAATTTAATGTGGGTCTTAGGTGAGATCAGTAAAGTAGATTCCAAAAAAATCCCCAGAGATCAATCTTGGTTGCCAGTGTTTTCCCTTTCCTCTCAAGCTTCTCCGATCAGCAGTGCTGCTCTCCCCTCCTGGTTTGGACAGAGGGGATTTGGACAGCAGAATGAAGCCCTGCCTTTCAGAGGCGGTGTTGCCCCACATTAATTTTTTGCTCTGCAGAAGCAGCCAGTGCAGGAATGCCCTCTTGGCGGTAGCTGCTCTGTGCTTCAGAGCAGCATCGCAGATCGCAGGGCTGCTGTCCAGAGCGGCGGAAAACTCGGTGTGGGCAAATTCAGGCCCGAAGCGGGGTAAGTATTTTTCCCACGTGCTTCTAGAGGTCGGGAAGACCTTCTGACCCTAATCGTGAGTGTTTGGCGGTGAAGCAGTCCCTGAGGAATCGTGGGCCTTGCTTTCCGCTCATTTAAGGGCGCGAAGCAGACTTATATTCAGATTGCCTCAGGCGGTTTAAATTAGACTGATTCGACGGTGGGGATATTATCAGTTAATCTAATTTAATCCTTTCCATTTCAATCGGGGGCATTTTGGCGGCCTGGGGGGAGGACAGGCCAGCTGAAGCACGTGCCGTTGATTCCCACGCTTTTGCGAATGCAAGGCAGCCTAAGTTCTTTTACCACGGCCACACTCTTGGGCCTTTTTGAACCGCCTAGCCTAGCAATTTAAATTATTTCCTTAATTTATTTGCTTTAATTTAATGTAATTTATCTTAGTTATTTTGGTTTAAAAAAAAAGAGGGGGTTTGTATTTCAGGAGTTTGTTCCTTCATTCCAGGGGGAAATTAATTGTAGTTGGAGACTAATGGGAGACAGTCAGGTCCTTATGTGTGTTTTTAGTCAAGTTCCACTTTCATCCCCTGGATTTCCTGCCAAGTGGTGTCGAGAAGGGAGAATATTACTATGCTCTTCAGCATTGGTGCTGTGGAGTGTTTCCCTCCCAGATGCCGGTCAGGCTGAACACTGTTTGGCTTCTCAGCTCAGCTGCAGTGCAGATTATTGTGGGACCCTACCCCCAAAGCGGTCTTCTTAGAACTTAGAGATTTAATTTAATTTAATTTACATTAATTTCAAACCTGTTTCCTAGCTGTTCCCTTCTTGTCTGGATTAGTATCCTTTGCTTAGCAGGGGTGCTAGATCATGGCAGTGGGGAAACAGTTCCATTATTTGAGAAATGGCTAGGGCATTTAGAATGGAGTTCTTTTGCTCCGGCAGGGTGCTTATCCATTCTCTCAGAGAGAAGTGCAAATATAAAAAAGAAAAAGAAAAAGAAAAAAGACTTATATTCGCACCCAAACTCAGGGACATACACACATCCAATGTGCTCCTTGGGGCCCTTTCTCTGAGTGAGGCTGCGCCTCATAGCTGTTAGACCAGGAATATATTCATATCTTTTGGGGTTTCAAGTCTTTCTCTTAGCCCGGGATTTATAAGTTTCCGATAGGATTGATACATGGCAGTATTTGACTGAGAATCTCCCCCCGCTGCATTTAGGCGTGATTTCTTCTTATTCAGACCCACATGTGTTTAATCCTGGCTGTGTTTGTGTGCCTGGGGGAGGCAGCCACCGGAGATTGAAGCAGGACGGAGCAGTTTCTTCATAGGGGGCCATTTGCAGTTTTCTTTTTAGTTGCAGTTAATTAGATTTTATTTTATTTACTTCAAAGGCTATGTGCCTGAGCCTGTGGAGGTGCACTGTGCTGGGGATCCGATTACATACCTGGGTTCAGAGGGAGTTCCTGGGAAGCGTTCCCAGCCCTTCTCACCATGCCGACCAAGCCACAGTGCCTGGTATGCGAGGGTATCAAGGGGTGTGACTCCCACCTAATCCTTAAGCATTCCTTGGGTTATACAGCTCAAAACCTATTCAGTGCACAAGAGCTTGATGCAGACAGCTGAGAAAAGGCCTAATCAGATAGGCCATAGTTGTTACCACGCAAATTTCAGAGTGCGGTGTGTCTGGTCAGGTGATCCAACGGTTGCCAATTTGTTGCTTTCTCCTGAGAAGGATCTGATAGACAGTCAGAGATAGGAATAAAGATGTCTTTAATAAAAAAAAAATTGCTTATAGCTTTGTAGCAGCTTCAGTTCTGTGGAAAACAAGAGGAAATTCAGGAAATGTATCTAGTGAGAAAGATGGTGGATAGAAAGACCCTCCCATCTGTCTATGGTCAGGAAGTAACCGCTCATTTGGGAGTGCCCCAACCAGGTACATTGGCTTCCAGAGCTCAAGGGTTTCGGGGCTTTCAAAGAGCAGGAAGGGGATCTTCGGCTACCTCTTCTGCGACTGCCCGAAAACCGCAATGAAGCAAGGTGGGCCCAGGTGGCAGTTCAGTCGACAGGAAGAAGTCTTCGGGAGTTTCTTCCTGCCAGGGTCTGGATAATGGCAGGGCAATGGGTGTTAGTGGTAATACGCGAAGGGCATACCCTAGAATTTGCTCGCCCGGTGCTAGATTTGTTTGTCCTGTCTCCCTGCAAAGGGCAGTAGAGAACTTCCGCAATTCGGCAAGCTTGGGATTGTATTTTGCACTAAGGAGCGGTTGTGCCGGGCCCGTAGGAATTTTTCGGCATCGGGCACTACTCTCTTTATTTCATGGTTGCAAAGGAAGACGGGTCTTCTGGTCTTTCTAGATCTCAAGGAAATAAATCGCTATCTTCGAGCGTTTCACTTTCGAATGGAACCGTTGCGAACGGTAGTGGTGGTGGTCCCACAGGGGGAGTTCCTAACATCCCTAGGTCTTAGAGAAACATACTTACGCATTTCAATAAGGGCAGCACATCAGAAGATTCTATGGTTTGCCTTCCCGTGGGGGCATTTTCAGTTTTAAGCCTTGCCCTTCGTTTTGACAAAAGCTCTGTGTACTTTCACCAAGGTTATGGTAGTGGTTGCGGCGGCTCCGCAGAAAGACGAAATTTTAGTTCTCCCTTGTCTCGATGATTGGCTGATTCAACCAAAGTCCAGGGCCGAGAGTGTCCAGGTTATGGACAGAGTAATAAAATTTTTTCCGGCTCTCAGCGGGATAGTCAATGCAGTCATAAGTCGTTTAGTCCTTCTCAAGGCCTATAGTACTTGGGGGTGCGGCTCGACTACCAATGGGGAACAGTGTTTCGGCCAGAGTGGAGAAGTCAGGCCCTTCAACAGCTAGTATGCAGGTTTTCTTGCGGATCCGGTGCCGCCGGCTTGGAGCTATCTTCGGCCACTCGGGGTAGTGGTGGCGACTCTGGAGGTAGTTCCTTGGGCCAGCTTGCATGCGCTCCTCACAAAGGTCCTTATTACGATGATTGTCGCACAAAAAAATATTCTTTGAACAAACGTCTCCCATGTGTCGCGCAAGTCAGGTGATCCCTTCATTGGGGGCTAGTCCCAGGAGATCTTGCGGCGTGCATGCGGCTGCAGTGTCCCCTGATGTTGACAGAAGTGAGTCTCGTAGGCTAGGGAGATCATTGCGGGGATTGTTTCACACATGCTCTTTGCAGCAAACAGGAGCTCCATTGATGGTTCAACCAGTTGGAGCTGAGGGTGGTAGCGCTGGCGCTTCAAGCGTTTGAATCCAAAGTGAAAGTTCGGGCAGGACGAGTGCTGTCCGGCAATTCCGCAACAGTGGCTTACCTAAATCGGCAGGGGGACACAGTCAGTGCGGCCATGGAAGAGGAATCAGAGGCTCTGTTCATCTTGGTGGAGCCTCGACTGCAGGCGCTTTTGGCGGCGCACTTTGCAGGAACAGACAAGGTAATGGTGGATTTTATCAGCGAGGTCTGGGTGGATGCCGGAGAGTGGGAGCTTCATCCGGAAGTGTTCGCACAAATAGTCATCAGATGGGGTACTTCAATCATGGTTCTCAGGGCGACATTTCATTAGGCCAAGGCGAATCATTTTCATAGCAAAAGACGAGAAAGGATGTCGGAGGGAGTCGATGCTCTGATGCAACCATGCCTGTCGCCCAGCCTTCTCTAGGGCCTTCCCCTGTGCCGCTCATAGGGCAAGTGCTCCAGCACATCGAGGTCCTTCTGGGGAGAGTGGTGTTGGTGACGCCAGATTTGCCAAGGCGTCCTTGGTGTGCCGACCTAGTCAGGTTGCTGGATGGGAAGCCTTGGTGATTGCCCACAATGGCAAATCTGTTGACCCGGGGTCCTCTTCGTATGTCTCTGGTGTGTCGATTCTCAGTTTTTCTTTTGTTGCAGGCTGCGGCCTTCTCACAGTATGGGGGTCCCTTCGTAGAAACCTTTCGAGCCCTTGCATTAGGTTTTGAGCTAGGATTTGATTTTAGAAACAGTGCTCTTAGTGGCTATTTGATTGGCTCGCCGAGTGTCGAGTTTACAGGCCTGGTCTTGTCTAGAAAATACAAGGAGGAGGGCCTGCTCTTGCAGTAAATCCCAGGAGAACACAAGAAGCAAGAGTCATAGATAGGTGGAACAGGTTTATTAAAACCCCTACGCATTTCGGCCGTAGCCTTCTTCAGGGGGCACAGAGTTAAACAAAGTAATATTTAATATAAAATATATGAAATAATATATAAATACACAACCAAAGCTTATTAAGACCATAAAATACATAAATTATTAAAAACATGTAGTATAGACAGATAAAAGTAAATGCTTATAAAAATATAAATAACATATACAATTATAAACAGAATAGAAAAGTGTATAAAACAATGTATAAAACCAAATGCAGAGTGGAAAAACACAAATAAATGTGCTAGATCAGACATGCAGGTTTATGTGTCAAACAGGCTACATAATGTTCATCAAATATATGAGTCTAATCAATATGCCTATTAAAAAAACGTATTTTAAAAAATGTATTTTAAAAAATATATAATCTTGTGCACAATCCTCATGTACTTGTAACCCGGGGGGGGGGGGGGGGGGAGGGGAAAAGGGGGAAGGGAGGGGAAGGGGAAGGGAAGGAAGGAGGGAGAGGAAATATTGAGTGATCATTATACTGGTACTGGTGTAGAAAGGCAAAGGGGTAAAGGTGTTGTGATTGAAAAGTTATGTTTATGTGGAAATGATGACCTTGCATAAAAAAACATGTATTACTTACATGTGTGACACTGGAGAAAATCTGCAGAGGCAATTATACGTGTGAGAAAAATCACTAAAAATAGAGATAGCCAATCACAAAATAAACTCACTAAAACCTAAACAAATCTCTTTTAGAAACCTCTTAAAAAATTGCCATTCCGAATAAAAACAACACTGATGTTAAAAAACTTTACTGTGTGATTAGAAGATACTTCGTTACAAACTAAGCACTACTAGAAACAAAACGCTAAGGCAATGCATCACAATGGTGCATACCGAACACAAATGGAGGTTGTGCAATTATTTAAAATGACGGAGGAAATGGATTAGTACAGCTTCTTTTTTTTTTTTTAAACTTTTATTTTCATTTTATAACAATAACAATACACACAGTAATAAAACAAGGATGATTGCATCAAAATAAAATGGAATAAACCGGAAAATAACCCCATCAACCCTCCCCCCCTATGCTTCTTCTCTAGATAATAAAAAAAAAAAGAAAAGAAAAGATATTAACCCAGGCATGGGGTCCATAGCAATTATGTTAGAACATAAACATAACAGTCATGATATACTATGGATCGAGAGAGAGATATAACTAGACAGTCAAGTGCGAGCATTTGGCCGACTGCACGAAATCTGTGAGTAATTTCCATTTAGACACCTGGTAGCGGGCCTGAAGGGAAGGGGTAGCCCTACGAGGAATTTGTTCAAACTTACTATATAGACAGACACAATTCCACCATTCTAGAGGACTCAGTGAAGAGCTATTTTTCCAATATTTCATGATTAACGATATGGCAATACCATTTATAAAGTCAAGGAGGAAGTAAGCAGACTTCGGGAGAGAGGGGATGCCCGCTGCAGAACGGAGTCCCACTATTTTCCAGGAGAGTGGTTCAGTAAAGTGTAAGATAGATTGAATACGACCCCAGACCCGGCTCCAGTAGTGTTGTAGTGCGGGGCATTCGTACATGACATGAGTGAGGGTGCCTGTAGCTGCATGGCAAGTCCAACATTGATTACTCAGAGTGGAAGTCCATTTGGCCAGTCTATCAGGGGTATAGAAACAGCGATGGGCAAAGAAGAAAAGCGTCTGGGTTAAGGAAGCCGAGCGGGAAACACGAACCACTTTGCTCCAGAAGAGGTTCCAATGTTCAGGGGTTAGAGTTACACCCAATTCTCGCTCCCAAGTCTGCTGTGCAGAAGGGGGGACAGCATTCTGAGGAGCACAAAGAGTTTTATAAAAGGTGGAAGCAACACCGGACTGAGCCCCAATAAAGGAGACCACCTCAGTTATCCCTTGGTCATGAGGAGTTAGTGGGGGAAAAACCCCAGCACTCTTGAGACAGTGCTGCAACTGAAGCAGTTGAAAATAGTATTTAGAAGGAAGGCCAAACTCACAATGGAGCTCATTAATGGACTTCCAGCGAGCATTGTGAAACAGTTGATTGGGAGTCCAGATGCCTCTGGAATACCAGGGACTCCAGGCCACCGGCTTATGTTGAATTTGGAATCGAGCATTATGCCAAATTGGAAGCCTATCTAGTGGGCAAGCTAGGGAATCTAGGGAGCTGATGAGAACATTGAAGGAGCGAAGTGTATCCAGGAGCATTGGTGGATAGTGGGCATCCAGTGGGAAAGTCATTCCAGGGAGATAGCTAAGTGGAATGGGCTTACAGAGGTCTTCTTCTATATCTAACCATATTGGTCTGGACGGGAAAGAAGCGTCCAACCAACGGGCACCCTGTTTGAGAAGAAAAGAGAGGTGATAGTTGAAAAAATCAGGAAATCTTATCCCACCATGTTCCTTATCTGACTGAAGTTTATGTTTCGCTATTCTAGGCGGTTTGTTCTGCCACAAAAATCTGATCAACAGGCCCTCGATATCTTTGTAGGTGTGTCGAGGGAGAAGGCACGGTAACATTTCTAAGACATAATTAACCTTGGGAACAATCATCATCTTTATGGTATCCATACGGCCCCACCACGTAAGAGTAAGTGGAGACCAACGTTGGGTGAGCTCACGGACCTTGGTGATTAAATTTTTGACATTAAAAGCGACGGTTTCTTCGAGAGGATAACAGTAATGTACCCCTAAATATTTTACCATACGGGGCTGCCATACAAAAGGAAAGGTTTGCAAGTCTGCTTGGTGAACCTGGTGGTTTAGGGGAAAGGCGACTGATTTGGTCCAATTAATTTTGTAACCTGAAAGTTGAGAATAGCGGTCAATTAGATCCAGAACAACAGATACGGAGTCTAAGGAAACAAAAAGCATAAGATCATCTGCATACGCTGAGACTTTTATATCCCGACGGGGAAAGGGAGCGCCGTGGATATGTGGAGACTGACGGATTAACAGGATTAGGGGTTCTAACGCAAGATCAAAAAGTAAGGGGGAAAGTGGGCACCCCTGACGGGTGCCTCTTTGCAGTAAAAATGGCTGGGACTTCAATGTGTTGGCACAGACACTAGCAGTTGGTTGAGAGTATAGCACTTGAAGGCAACGGAGAAAATTATCGCCGAAACCAAACCAACGGAGGGTCGCAAATAGGAATGGCCATTCTAGCCGGTCAAAGGCTTTTTCGGCATCTAGGGAAAGGCCAACCAATGGACGATCGTGGGAGGCCATATTAGTTAGTACATGACAAAGAGTCCTGGCATTATCAGCAGTTGATCTGCCGGGAATAAATCCACATTGATCTGGATGTATTAAAGTGGTCATTTTGTGAGAGAGCCGAGTAGAAAGAATAGTGGCGAAGATTTTATAATCTGCGTTAAGCAGGGAGATGGGTCGGTAATTGGCTGTCAGGTGTGGGTCTCTCCCCTCCTTCTCAAAGACCACTATGTTGGCCTCTGAAAAGGAACCAAGGGAGGATCCGTCGGCTACTAGGGTAGTAAAGTATTGCTGCAAAAACGGGGCCAGATCAGAGCTGAAAGTTTTGAAGAACTCAGCCGGAAGGCTGTCTGGACCCGCAGCACGGCCGGAGGCACATCTTTTAATTGCATCCTGTATTTCCACAAGAGTAAACGAATGATCAAGGGCCGTGCATTCCTCAGCCGAGAGAGTAGGACGCTGTACACCAGCTAACAAGCGGTCGAAATGTTCAGGAACAAACTCACATTCAGATTTATACAAGCTAGCATAAAAATCGCGAAAAAGCTCTAAAATCTCATGATCTTTTGTGACAAGGCCATTCCCAGATGGGCTTCGGAGAGCTGCTACCCGTTTGGCTTCTTTTTCCCCTTCAAAGCATTAGCTAGTAGTTTACCAGCGCGATTATTTTCCCGGTAATACAATCCCTGCTGGGATGCTATATTTCTAACAGCGGCATTATGCAAAATCTTGTTGTACTGAAAACGGAGACGTTGCAAACGAAGCAGAACACATGGGTCTGTTCGGGACGTAAGAATACGTTCACCAGCCTGTATCTGTTGTTCAAGGATCACCAATTGTTGCCTTCTTTGTTTCCCAAGACGGATTTGATAACTAGTCACCGTGGCTCGAATAGACGCCTTAAAACCCTCCCACCAGGCCCAGTTCGTTGTGTCAAGGGGAGAGTTAAAATGAAAGTAATCTTGTATGGCAGCCCGTATTACAGTTTGAAAATCCTGTTGGTCTAGGAGAGACCTATCAAAAGACCATGCTCGGGGACTTGCATTTTGCGCAGCAGTGTGTATCGTAAAAGATATGGCAGCATGGTCTGAAATGTGCAAGGGGTGAATCTTAGCCATACCAATCTGCGATACCAATGTTTTAGATACAAGAAAAAAATCTATTCGGGATTGTGATTGGTGAGGAGCGGAGAAAAAGGTAAAATCCAAATCAGAAGGATTCAATAACCTCCATATGTCCACCAAAGCCAAATCAGCGATCATAGCTGTAAGTATGGAGAGACTCTTGGGTGGACCACAGGTTCTAGGCGGCTGCCGATCCACCAAAGGGTCGAGGACCTGATTAAAGTCTCCTCCCAGTATTAGTGGGGTATGAGCGGAGGCTTGCGCAGCTTGTGCAATTTTAGCAAAAAAACCAGGATTGTCAACATTGGGAGCATAAATACAAATACACGTGAATTCTAGATCCCCCACTTTGAGATGAGCGCGAGCCCATCTACCCTCATTATCTGAGCTAATATCTAGCACGGTGGCCTGCAGGGATTTCTTAACAAGTATGGCAACACCACAGCGTTTAGCAACAGCGGGAGAATACGCCACAACAGCATAAGGCTTGACATTAAGCTTTAGTGTTTCTTTAGCATTTAAATGCGTTTCTTGAAGCAGTACTAAATCAGCATGCTCCGTATTCAAATAGCTAAGAATTTTCTTCCTTTTGATTGGACTATTGATACCTTTGACATTCAATGATAAGAGCTTACAGAAAGCCATCTAGTAATATACAAAATTCTGAGAGAACATGAAGTTGCACATTATTCCCTAAACTATGCATATTGGTAGCAAATGACTGTACACACGACATGAAATAATAAACTTTTGGTAGAAAGCATAAATAACCCCAAAAAAAAAAGAGACAGGCACCGAAGTGCACTAGAGAAGAAGCAAAACCCCAACTATTACTGGCGACCATGAGTCTGCGGGGGGAAGCCCCAGAGAAGGCCCGATACTGGCCATACTCCCTGCAGCAGGAACAAGTCCCGGGAGCCACCGAAGGGTGCAGAGAAGCAGGATGGCGGTTCAAAGAAGTAGGTCAGGAGAGCAGCAGTCCAACCGCGTCCGCAGCGAAATCACTGCGATAGGCCCCAATGAGGTAGAGATTTAAGAGAGCTTTGAACAGCAACACAGCTTGATGGTAACATCAACGCATCAGTTCAGCTTCTTTAGAGTCCAAAAATGCAGCGAGGAGGTCAGGATCCTCGAAGGTCCTGGTATGGTTATGCAGCGTAACGCGTAGCTTTGCCGGATACAGGAGACCAAATCGGGCCTGCAGTTGCTGAAGGCGAGGGCGATAAGCAAGAAGCTTCTTTCGGCGGTCCATCGTGGGCTTAGAGAGATCAGGGAAGAAAGACACTTTATGCCCATCTATCTCGAGGTGATGATTAGCCCGGGCAGCAGCCAGAATTTGCTCAGCTTGTTGATAGCGCAGTAGCCGAAAAATGATGGGCCTGGGAGTCGTCCGGTTGAGCGCCATATTAGTGGGGACACGATGTGCCCGGTCTATCTCCAGGTCCTTAAGAAACGTCGTCTTCAATAGAGAGGGTAGAATATTGCCCAGATATTCCCGCAGATCTCCTGCTTCGACGCCCTCTGGAGCTCCAATGAGTCGAATGTTATTGCGACGAGCTCTATTATTGCTATCTTCAAGTTCCTTTTGAAGGAGCAAAATCTGGCGTTCAGCTTTATCGATCTTCCCCATTCGCACCGCGTGCGATTCAAGAGTCTCCGCCATTTTGTCTTGGCGCAACGAGAGGCCCTCGAGCCTTTCCTGCATCATGGTAAGGTCCTCACGCATGGCGCGGATCGCTTCTCCGTTGGATTGTACCAGTTCCTTTACACCACGAATCTCCTCGAGTATCACCCGCTGCATTTCAGGGCTCTCACAGAGCGGCGCCATCTTATGCGGGGAAGGCAGTTCCGTTTTGGAGCGTTTGCCGTGCGACGAAGTGGGGGAGCCGAAATCTAGGCGCTGTGGTTTAGGTCCCGCCATCCCTCCGATGCGCCCCGGCGATTTTAAAGCAAAATAGTGAAGTTTTGCAGGAGTTCAGTCAGGATTCTGTGTAGGCCTCTCGGGAGCTTCAGCACAAGGCGTCTACCCCGTTGGACATCAGGCTCCGCCCCCCAGTACAGCTTCTTACTTACATATGAAGATCACTGAGAAGAAACGATTGCCGCAATGTGAGGAATCACTAAAAAGGAAACCAATTGCATCATCAGGCTAAAAAGGGGGGTACAATCACATAATTTATGTGAGGAAAGAAACCTCAAGGCCTTCAGGGCAAAACTTCTTAAGCCGAGATAAAAAGGTTTGGACTGGATGGCTCCGAAGTTAAGAAACACTTAGAGTTCGCGCCAAGAGGTTGTAAACGTGGCAACACAAAGGAAACGTGTTTCAACTTGAAACTAAAGGGTATGTTTACTAAAGTGCGGTAAACTTGAATAACGCGCGTTGTATGACGTTAACGATCGTAAGTGCAGTATAACCCGCGTAATCACGCGCCAACGACCATTAATGTCATACTACGCGTGTTAACCGCACGTAACGATCGTAAAGCCCCGCGGCGCGTTAAAACAGCGCAGAAGGTGGAGAGTGGGCAGAGAGAAGGGGTCAATGGGTGGAGAGTGGGCGGGGAGAGGCTCCCCTCTCACTAACGCGCTGAATTTCTGAGCTCAATTCCAACGCGAATGAAAACCTGCCGTTAAAGGCATATTACAGGGAAGAGAAACCATTTCCGTCAGCAATGTACAGCAAAACCGGGGAAACCTACAAAACGTGAGCAGTGTGATACATGTGCACAGAACAAAAGTTCACATAAAACTTTAAAAATGACCACAAGAAATATTGTAGAAAGTATAATCCTGCTGGGCAACAGTGATAGCAATGGGCAACAATGAAAAACACTCCCAGGAAAGCTCCAAAAAAAAAATAAATGATGTTTGGAAGGGTCTACGCTCCGTAGACCCTTTCAAAAAACATTTCATTTCATTTTCCTCCAGCATGACGTGTGTTCACTGGGTGCTGGCTTAGTCCTCCCAGGTCGCTGCCCCTACTGGCCTTCCCTGGTTCTACCCTGCAGCTTTTATCCTTGTTCTCTTTGCATGCTGCGTGGGTTTCTGAGAACAGGTGTTCCTGATTAGCCTTCCTGCTTCTAGCTATGTCAGGACTAGTGCAAGGACATTTTACTCTAATGCCTTTTTGCTTTTCTTGTGCTGAGTTTGTTTGCTGCTCAGCTAATTCTACTTGTGCTGAGTTTGTCTGCTGCTCAGCTAATTCTGAGGTAAGTTCCTTACTTTCCCCTAACTCCATGGGCTCTGTGCCAGCTGCTGTGTCACATAATACATCCTCAACACTAAAAAAAAGTAAACACTTTGCAGCTTATCTCTGCCCTTTTCTTTTACAGAGAGACTAGGAAATGGCTAAACCCCACTCCCTCACCCTATTCATGAATATTCCCATACTAGGCACAAGGAGAGAAAAACATAGCAGAAGAAGGAGAGGGTTGCAAATAACTAAAAATCTGCAGGTAAATTTAGGGTTATAAATGAATATCATCAACTTTCACAATAACAGTGAACTCCTTTCACAAACCCTAAATTATAGTCCTTGACTTCTCAATAAACTGATCAACCTTGGTACTAACCGGATAAGAAACTGGTTGTGGGAGACAATAGAGATGGTGGTAAATGGAGTTCTGAGGATAAGAACATTACCAGTGATGTGCTCTAGGGGTCTGTTTTTTTTTTTTTTTGTAAGTGATATTGTGAACAGACTGTCACCTAAGGTGTGTCTCTTTGCAGAAGATATCAAAATCTGCAATAGGGTGGATACCCAGGAAGGTTTGGATACATTAGGAGTGATCTTGCAAATCTTGGTCTAGAATTTAGCAGCTAAGATTTAATGCTAAAAAAGACAGGGTCATGCATTTGGGCTTCAAAAACACAAGGGAGAGGTACAGTATATGGGGTGACGTACTTCTGTGCATGATAGACGAGCGGAACCTGGGGGTGACTGTATCGGATGATTTTACGATGGCCAAATAGGTAGACAAGGCGTTGGTGAAAACCAGAAGGAGAAGAATGGCTAGTTGGAAAAAGGAGGTGATAATGCCTGATATAAGTTTCTGGTGAGACCACATTTGGAATACTGTGTACAATTCTGGAGACCGCACCTTCAAAAGATACAAAAGGTTGGAGTCAGTGCAGAGAGTGGCTACTAAAATGGTCAGTGGCCTTCATCATAAAACATATGGGAACAGACATATAGATCTCAATGTGTATAATACTTTAGAAGAAATAAGGGAGAGGGGAGATATGATAAAGATATTTAAATACCACCATAGAAATATAGAAACATGACAGCAGAAAAAGATTACATGTTCTATCCATATCAACCACTACAACAGTCCCCTTTTTTTCCTTTAGAGATCCTCTGTGTTTGTCCCATATTTTTTAAAATTCAGATACTGTCCTCATCTCTACCACCTCACTTGGAGACTATTCTATGCATCTACCACTCTTTCCATAAAGAAATATTTCCGCATATTACTCCTGAGTCAATCCCCTTTCACCCTCATCCTATGTCCCCTCATTGCAGAGCTTGCTTTCAATCAAAAGAGGCTCTCATCTTGTGCATTTATGCCACAGAGGTATTTAAATATCTCAATCAAATCACCTCTATCCTGCCTTTCCTTTAAAGTATACATAGGAAGATCCTTAAGTCTGTCCTCCAATAGCACCCTAGAAATGCACAGGAAGCATATATTTTTCTAAAGAGAGGAATTTGTGAAGGAAGAGATAGAGGCTTGAAAAGAATAGACTAAGAGAAACATTAGAAAGAATTTCTTCATAGATTGGATGGTGGATGCATGGAATAGCCTCCCACTGGAGGTGATGAAGGCAAAAACAGTAACAGTATAAAAGAAGCCCTAGTAAGGCACAGAGGAGCCCTAATAACAAAGTAGAGAAGGAAAAGGCAAGGATCAATTAGGGATAATGTTATCATATCAGTAGGTAAATTGAGTAGATTAGATGGGCCTTATTTGCATTATTTGTGGTCATATTCTATGGGCCCGATACTGAACCTGTGACAGTTACCGTTTCTAAGTGCCTGACTGCCATAGGCAAAAGTGAAACCGGATATTCAGCACCAGGGTCCATCCTGCATCTAGACCACCACTGACAGTTTTTGCTGTCCGGTCATCAGTGATAATCAACTCCTAGCTGGATAACAAAACTGCATAAGTTAGGACAGCCATTCGCCTGTCCTAACTTTATGCATTTCGGTATTTAGTTGTCAGGCTGAAAATTGCCACTAACTGGATAGGTCCCAAAGAAAGGTCTAATCAAATGAAAATAGAGCAAAAACTGTTTTATTGTAGGAATGCTTGTTATGCAAGACCAACGGTGTTCCGAAAAACAAACCACTCCCTTTATTCTATAAAATATAAGCAACAGCGAGGGTCCGAATTGTCACAGAATGGATTCCCAGCATGAAGAGGTCAAACGACACTCACTGTGTTTCGAGCCATATCACCCCGGCCCTGCATCAGGTCTCAAAATTGAAAGGAGGCCATATAAGACAAGCCTTATAAGGCTTGAAACACAGTGTTGTGTCGTTTGACCGCTTCATGCTGGGGTTCCATTCTGTGACAATTCAGACCTTCGCTGTTGCTTTTGGCTCCAACGACCAGCTAAGTATTTCTGACCCGTTTGAACATTTTTAATGTGTTTAAAGTTTTGATTTACACATTTCTTAGCATATTGGTTTTTGGCATACACTTTATAGAATAAAGGGAGTGGTTTGTTTTTCGGAGAAGCGTTGGTCTTGCATAGCAAACGTTCCTACAATACAACAGTTTTTGCTATATTTTTATTTGATCAGACCTTTCTTTGAGATTGTTTGCTGCAGTATTGATCTTGGGTACTTTTGTATTTGACTAATTACATAGGTGCCAGGACCACCAAAGCCCCTCCATTGGACCACCCTGGCACTCTCTGGCTAATGCCAAGGTAGTCTGTAGGGATATTCAGCGGTACTAGCTGGTTAGTGCCACTGAGCAGCAGGCTCAGCAGCGTTTATGCAATTTGCAGGTCCTGCAAACTACATAATTCCCTCTGAATATCGACCCCATGTGTCTATGATGAAATATTGCCAGTTGAATAGTTATTGCAGTTCAGTGTATTTATATATGACAAGCAGACATGGGTGGTCCTTTCAATTTCCATGTTACATCTTTAATTTTATGCATCCTTTTGCACAATTCTCAATTTATATTTGAATGTTTCTTTAACTTTGTATTGAAAATTTACTCAGTTCAAAAGTTAATTAAAAAGTGATTGTTGTTGTAAAGTCATTTATCAAAGTTAAACAGGCTCATTAATCCACAATTAATCTTCTTAAACTTTGAAACTTTGTTGTTGTTTTTTTAAATATCTAACACATAATGAGCCTCAATTAATTTTTCTAGCTTGTAAGCTTGTTTTGTAAAATATGCCAAAAATATTACCAATGGAAAGCTGGGCTTTGGGAGACATGGCAGATCATCTATTCTTCTGACCTCAATGAATTGAGGTAGCAATGTTGCTGAAATATGTCTTCCTTTTTTTAAATTGCTTGTACTAAAACAGAAGTGCATTTACTGTAGCTCTGATTTTTATATCATGTAGTAGCTCCTGTTACTTGAGTTATTTGCTCTTTGTATTTTTGGTCCATGGATGTAGTTTTCTGCATAAGCACACTATAAAATTGTGCCAACAAGTGAATGTTTTTGACATTCTGCCAAGTTTCCAATTTTGTAATGCCAAAACACTTTTTTTAGAAGACCTATTTATACTTTGGATGTCTGAAAATGGGCATAGAGATGTCCAAAGCACAGAGACATCTTCAGAGACATTTTTGGAAGCTGGGTCCGTGGATGTCCAAGTCTGAACAGGGACATAATGGAAGCCCCGCCTGATCTCATAAATGCCCAGGGCTTTCAGTGTCACGTCTAAATGTTGACCGACTCCAGGCACAAACAGTGCTTATTTTAGTTGTAAAACATCCAGAGAGTGTATCATCCCCACTACTCAGTACAATGTGAACAGTAGCAGCAGTGGGATTTGAACTCTGGCTTCCCCATTCGTAGCCCACTACTCTAATCATTAGTTTTTTCCTAGACATCCAGGTTCTGAAATATTATTTTGAGGATATCTTTGCAGATGTCTCCTGCAGACATCCATATGACTCCTATGAAGAAAGGCTAAAAAGGTTAGGGCTCTTTAACCTGGAAAAGAGACAGCTGAGGGGAGATATGATAGAAGTCTATAAACTAATGAACGGAGTGGAACGGGTAAACGTAGATCGATTGTTTACGTTATCAGAATATAGAAAGACTAGGGGACATGCAATGAAGCTACAGGGTAAACTATTTAAAACTAATAAAAGAAAATATTTCTTCACTTAACGTGTAATCAAACTCTGGAATTTGTTACCGGAGGATGTAGTAAAGGCTGTTAGTGTAGCTGGGTTTAAAAAAGGTTTGGACAAGTTCCTGGAGGAAAGGTCCATAAACATTTATTAAGAAAGGACCCAGGATATCAATGCTTGACCCAGTACAAGCATTGCGGAACCTGTGTCTTTTGGGGAAACTGCTAGGTACGTATGACCTAGATTGGCCACTGTTGGAAACAGGATACTGGGCTTGATGGACCTTGGTCTGACCCAGTATGGCATATCTTATGTTTTTATGTTCTTATATCAGGCACATCCACCTTTGTGAAATCATGTCCGCACCTGGACGTGCCTGCTTTTCATCATACATTCTGGCTTAGACGTCTCAGATTGCACTAGGACATCCCTTCTAAAATTCCTCTCCAAGGGGCATGTTTATTCAGGTACACTGCCTGGTAGCATGGGGTTTGCACATGGTTTGGGCTCTACACTAAAAAGTACCATGGGGCCGTGCACTAAAACCCCTGTGTTACCTTAGAAGCACACATGGGGCAGAGACTGGACAGCATTCCTACAGTGGTGCAACTAACATAGGCATTTGTAGCCCTCACTGCCTGTGCTAAGTGCAAGTAGCCTGAGTGCAACTACTGCTACCTGAATGGGGTGGTGTTAGTGGCAGCCAGTCATTTTGCAGTGGTGAAGGACAGTAACTGCAAGGGGATGGAAATACCCCCCCTCCCCCCCGCAGTTAGCTCGAAGCCCCATGCTGGTAACACAGCCACACACACGTTACCAGCATGGGCTTAGCAAACATGCTCCTAAGCATGATGCATGTGTACTGCTGTATTTTAGGCAGAGTTTTACAGAACACAGTTGGGCACATTTGTGTTAATGATTTTTGAAAAATCTTATAGGTCAATATTCAGCTGCAATGATCAGCCTTTTTTAAAATGCCTGCCACTATAGCAAAAATAGGAAAATCCAGCTATTTAGCACCACCATCCTGATATTGACCAGTATTGAATATCTAGATAGGATGGTCGGAGCTGGTGCTATCCGGATAGTGGCAATATGCAGCATCACTATCTGGATAACCTAGGACAGCCTATTTGCTGTTCTCAGTTATGCAGATAGCTATCTAGATAATATGCTGCGCTGCCCCTGGACCACCACAACACTATGGGGGATATTCTGAGCTGCGAATAGCTGAGCACCTTACCTCAATTCCGCCGCCTATTCTCCCTGTATGTACACAGCGTTTGTGTGGGGAGTGCTGTACATGGATGGAAGAGGGCAGTTTGGGGGAGGAGCATGGGAGTGTCCAGCTGTCGAAATGTACGGGGCCTGTTCAGGACAGGGCTCTGTATGTTCCCCGGCACCATGCTGCATGTCTGGCTTATTCTACCCTGACAGTGAAATAACCCCAAGGTCCCCTTGGTACGAGCATCGCACACCCCTGCACACCATGCTGCCGGCTGCGCTATGCACCTACAGTCATGATCTGGGCCATAGGGGCCTCCGGTGCAGCCCAGACAGTGGTCTGCAGATGCCAATGTGGTGCATGATATTCTGAGCCATCATGTAGACAGCTCGTTGTCATGGTGCCGGGATGCTACTGCTCCCTTGCACCAGCAGTGGAGCTCTGGCATAGGGATGGGCAGCTTCCTGTACACCAATCTCCATGGCATAGGGGGAGTGCCCGGATATGCATTTCCCCGATTCTGCTGTCATGGGTATGTCCGGGCACCGCGGTGGCAGAATCGGGTCTGTCTTGGCCCAAGCTATGTTTTATGCAGGCACGGCAGCCATGCATACGGAAAGCGGAATCGACCTCCACCCGCATAGTGCCAATAGTGTGCTGATGGAGAAAACTACATCCAGGTAAGTGCTTCTGAATATTGACCCTTTAATTTTCTTTGGTAACCAAGGATTTTTTTTCTGGAGTGCAGCTGAATGCACTGGTAGCAGAACAGAGAAAAAAACTAGGGATATGTATTCATTTATTTTATTTCTTTTCATTTACCTACATTATTTTTTTATTTGCATCAATTTGTTTTTATTTGTAGGCAAAACAAATTTATATGCATCAATTCAAACTTATGCACAAGACAAAAGAAGCCAAATAAATAATGTAGGGATAGTATGGGCGTGAGCAGGAAAAGGATTCTTGTTTGGGTGAGAAACAGAGACCATATATTTAGTCTTGGCACCCCATGCTATTATGTTAGGTCATAGCTGTTATTAAAAGGTTTAGGGCATCTTTTTTGGCAGATTTATGTTTTTCTGACAGAAAGTGAGAGAGTGTGTGTATGCGTGTGTGTGATTTGAGTGGTTCACGGGGAAATCTGGTGTGCTCATCTGCAATGCAGGTGGGACAGAAAAGTCTGGCCAGTCCTTGGACCGTATGGATGACTGCAGTATCATCAGATGCCAGTGTGATTGAGCAGTCAAAATCAAAATTAAAATTATTGACAGGGATATATTTTGACATTTAGCCATAGGGAACCTATGCTGATTATTTCTGTATTATTTTTCATAGGGTACTCTAATAAGATCTCATATTGTAGGCAGTGTGATAGGGCAGCATACATCCACTATGCCAGGCACTGGGAGACATGACTGATGTTGTGACAGCATTCAACGGATTGTACCTTGTGGCCTACATCCCTACCCAAGCCTGCATCAATGAGAGTTGTGAGAGTGGTGATATATCTGGAGTCTGGCTACTTGGTGTGATGGCACAAGGATCTCACCTCCCATGCACACACAGGCCTGACGAGGGGAGCAGTGGCACAAAGCAGACTGTGGGAAGGCAGACAGGGTTTTCCTATAGATAGCAGATGTATATAGATCGACATACACCATGATGGGACAGGTGTAGCTGCTTTGAGAAATGCCAGTACCCAGAAAGGTGGGCCTCAGATGCCATAGCTAGAAGGCTCTACTACTACTGCTACTACTACTACTTATCTTAAAAGGTACAGAGAAGAGCCACCAAAATGGTAAAGGGGATGGAAGGATACTCCTATGAGGAGAGGCTACAAAGGTTAGGGTTCTTCAACCTGGAAAAGAGACGGCTAAGGGGAGATATGACAGAGGTTTATAAATTAATGGAGTGGAACAGGTAAACATAGATTGATTGTTTACGTTATCAGCCTATAGAAAGACTAGGGGACATGCAATGAAGCTACAGGGTAAACTATTTAAGACAAATAAGAGAAAATATTTTTTCACTCAACATGTAATCAAACTCTGGAGTTTGTTACCGGAGGATGTAGTAAAGGCTGTTAGTGTAGCTGGGTTTAAAAAAGGTTTGGACAAGTTCCTGGAGGAAAGGTCCATAAACCATTATTAAGAAGGGACCCAGGATATCAATGCTTGACCCAGTACAAGCATTGTGGAACCTGTGTCTTTTGGGGAAACTGCTAGGTACGTATGACCTAGATTGGCCACTGTTGAAAACAGGATACTGGACTTGATGGACCTTGGTCTGACCCAGGATGGCATATCTTATGTTCTTATGTACTACTCATCATTTCTATAGCACTACAAGGCGTATGAAGCGGCTGCACAGACACATGTAAAAGATGGTCCCTTCCCAACAGAGCTTAAAGTCTAGTCAAGACAGTCAAAACCGAGCTGTGGATAGGATACATCCAGGGGGAATGTCAGAAAACACAAGGGAGCTTAGGCGGATCAGATCCAACAGCGGCAATGAAGAGGTGAGCACTCAGCCTGGATTTGAGAGGGATCAGAGGCAAAGCCTTATGTACATATCCAAGTAGTTTGTTCCAGGCATAAGGAACAGCAAGGTAAAAGGAGCAACATCTAGATTTAGCAGTAGAAGAGAAGTGCAAGATAAGAGCAATATGACAGAAGAATGGCGTTCCTGTGAAGGGGTGTAGGGAGAGATAATACAGGAATGGAAGTGTGAAGCAGCAGAATGAATGCACTTATAGGCCATAGGCATGAAAAGGGCATAAATTTATGTATTATTTATTTATTTAGCCGGTTTTGCTCTCCCACTTTTCTACCAGTCAAAGTGGTTTACAGCTAACAGAATACAAATGGGGAGCATGCAGGTTACATCTTACTTGTACAGTTGGGTGATGCAGGATACTTCAAACTTAAAGAGTCAATAGTTTGCAGCTAACAGTAAACAAACAGGTTACAGCTAATGGTATACAATGGTATACATACAAAGGAAGAAGGGTTACATCAGTCTAAAACAGTGCACATACGGGAACAGATGGGTGCCTGCAGGCTACATTAGTCTTAAACAGCATATGATGAAAGAGTAGATGCTCCATGTCTGATGGCTTATGGTGGAGGGGTGATAGGGATGTTCCATAAAGGAGAAGGGTGCTATTGATGATAGTCGCTCTGTGGGCTCATACCATAGTGTTCTTCAAACATGTATGTCTTCAAACAGGTATGTCTTAAAGGCTTGGTATGATTGAATGCCCTATAGGATAGGTGGTAAGGTGTTCCAGATGGTGGGAGCATAAAGTGTAAAAGCTCTTAGATGAGCATATTGAGTGCTCTTGCGGATTTGGGGTGGCAGATGAAGTAGGTTAAGTGTACTTTGTCTGCATGGCCTACTGATGTTGGGGCTGCAGATCAGTGTCTGGAGGTGCTCGGAGGTGGAATTGCTACGGGTCTTGTGAATCATAGTGAAGATTTTGTGCTTGATTCTTGCAGCAATGGGAAGCCAATGGAGGGAATTTAGGATGGGTGTGATACGGGTGTGTCTAGGGGCCCTGACAATGGTACGGACTGTGGTGTTTTGAGCTAGTTGTAACGGCGTGATGGTGGTTTTGGGGACTCCCTGATAAATGGAGTTGCAGTAATGAAGGAGGGGGTGATGGAAGCTTGGCATACTGTATGGAGGTTTTCGGGGGGGGGGGGGAGGGGACTTAGGTTGTGCAGGGTTCTAAGTTTGTAATAGATAGGCTTGGTTGTGTTCCAGATGTATGCCTTGAAGTTCAGCCGCTGGTCCAGGGTTGCTCAGCAATATTATGCATCCTTTGAGGAATGCAAGGTTAGTTCTGGGTTTTGTTTACTTGGTAAGGGTCCATCCTTAGCAGTTTAGAGCATGTTTGTAGAGATGACCAATGCAGAAATCACTGTGACTGGTCCCTAATGCAAGTACCATTTGATGCAAGGTATGTTCTGACATACATGTTCATATTTACAGTCTCTTATACCATATTGGAGTACATTGGGATTACCTATCACTTTTCAAGGCATGAGGAGGACTGGTATATGGCCTGGGTTGCAGCAGCTGTCATTTATCATTGGTATTTATGTCTAGTGTGCATAAGCAAGCTACTGTCTGTGATGAGCAGCTTAAGAGATGCACGTTTTTCCCAAGGGTACATCTCAGGGATGGGCAAGATCTGAAACGTATAACTTTTCAGAATACAGAGGGCATAGGGACATCCACAACATTTACCTGCATCTGATAATATTGACGGGACATGTTTCTCTATTTTACTGCATGGGTCATGCCTGCACCCGTGCATGGGCTACCTGAATAGCATTTGCACGTGCTGCACCGAACACGTCAAGCTTCTTGATTCCAGACCCGCATGCACATCCAGACCCGCAGATGCAGAATTAGGTTCAAATGGGGCCCATTTTTAATTTAGCTGTATCTGCGGGCTGGATGTGCACATTATGGGATCGGGTTCCACTTGGATAGTGCCAGGATGGTCTGGGGGCGGAACTGGAGCAGAGTTCAAAGTTATCTGATTAGCAGAAACATTCAGCCCTCTAACTGCATAAGGTGAGGCCAAGTAAAAGTCTGTTCTGACTTTGTGTGGTTAGCCATCGGATAACAGGTTGAATATCGCCGCTATCTTGAAAGCAGCGTCTGTCACTGCTGAAACTGGATATTCAGCACTAGTCATTATCCAGATACCGGCGCTGAATATGTTCTTTCTATTTAGCTGCAGCTGAACATTGACCCAAAACCTTTTGTCTTCCGTATGTATTTCAATAGCTGTTTTATTTTGTTTATGGATTAGATGATCTCTGCCAATGAGAATAAAGCTATAAATGCCATTTGAGGAGGATATACATATCAATTAGAGTAAAAAAGAATCAATGATATTAAACAGCCATTTATCTCTTTAACCAGTTTCTATAGCAGTTCTTGATTAAATCAGAAATAAAGGTAAATAATTGAAAAGAAAACAATAAAAAACAAATATATGAAAGATTTACAGTCTCCAAGAACCTGTCCACTATTGATTCATCATAACTACCGGCTTAAAGAGCATAATGACTGACAAAACTTCAAAAGACATAGGGGTATGTTTACTAAACCGCGCACACGTATGCGGCGCACAAGAGCAGATGCTAATGATGCACTTAAGAGCTCTTAAGCGCCGCGCACGCGTGCACGTCACATTAACGGGCTGCCGCACGTGTGCGGGGCGCTGATGTGCGATAGAGGCGGGGAAACGCTTAAGGAGGGCGGAGGAAGGCTCCCGAGGGGTGGGGGGACGGGGTCAATGTGTGGAGAGTGGGAGGGGAGAGGCTCCCCGCACAGGAGCGGGGCTCAATGTCGGCATTAAAAATACCACGAGTGAAACCCTCGCGTTAGAGCCGATTTAAAGGGAAGAGAAACCATTTCCGTCAGCAATGTACAGCAAAACCGGGGATACCTGCAAAACGTGAGCAGTGTGATACATGTGCACAGAACAAAACAGCAAATATAAATGTAAAATGACCACAAAAAATTCCAAATAAATTACACCCCAGCTGGGCAACATTGATATTAATGGGCAACCATAAAAAACACTCCCAGGAAAGCTCCAGAAAAACGAAATGATTTTTGGAAGGGTCTACGCTCCGTAGACCCGTTCAAAAAGCACTGCATTTTAATGGAGCTTTCCTGGGAGTGTGTTTCATGTTGCCCATTAATATCAATGTTGCCCAGCTTGGTTTTGGTTTTTTCCCCTTTTTTGGAGGTCATGTTTGAGGTTTAATTGCACCCCTGTCCCCAGACAAGGTAAACGAGCCCACAGTAAAATTGTGCAGAGCAGGGTGTCTGACTCGTGCGGCCAGGTTCCCTATCACCAGAGACTGCACTGTCTCTGTGGCCACAGTGTGGTGCAGCGGACACAGCCAGTGCCTCTAGGACCAAAGGGTCACAGGTTCAAATCCCAGCTGGGGCTCAAGCCAACCCAGTCCCCATAGTTTTACCCACCACTAAACAGTGATAGTACAGACACTCCTGTATGGCAGAGGACATAAGCATGGTTCCAACATCTATATTTTACCCTACACAGCACACAAACCATAACAATGGGCATTACCAACAGCCGAGTCCCCCAAATTCAGTCCTGGAGTGCCACAACTCAATCAGGTCATATGCTTCTTTCCAGATAGGGACATGTCTGCATGTTGGCGGAAGGGTACAGGTGGTGGAGGGGGCAGTGGCTGCAAACCACAGCAGACAGTGGCCTAGGCCTGTGCAGGCTGGCACCGTCCACCGCAACAGACAGGCTCTGTCGGATGTACAGTCATGGACTCCCCAGGGAACACAGCATATCTGTGGCAACACGGTGGTGCAGTGCACACAGACAGTGTGTGCAGGAACAGAGGGTCACAGGTTCAAATCCTAGCTGGGGCTACTGCCAATCTGGTCCACATATTTTTCCTACAACTAAACCGTGATAGTACGGACAAACCTTTATTGCTGAGAACATACGCATGGTTTATACGCCGATATTTTACCACACTAAACACAGACACCATAAACAGCCGCATTACCTAGAGCAGAGTCTCCCAAATGCAGTCCTGGAGGGCCCCCACACCATTCAGGATCCATGCTGCCTCTAATAAAGATGCCTGTGCTGCATATCTATGCACCACCCCCATGGAATGCTGATGTAGCTCATGCATATCTATGAGGGACAGCATGAAAACCCGAACAGTGGTTCGAACACCAGGACTGGAGTTGGGACACTCTGCCGTAAAGCAGCAGCCAACAGGGCCAGACACACCCACACACACCCCCACAGGCCCCATTGGCCAATCCCTCATGGAGAGGCAGGACATTGGGCCCTGCCTGTATCTCCCAATACTAGCAGTTGCATACCTTAGCACTGCCACCCTACACCTGGGTATATGGTACACAGCTATCAAACGTTGCCCATGATAACTGGCAGATATCAATTCCTACGTTAAGCACATTTTGCTCATTGATCTCCACCATAACAATCATTGTGATGTCTGCGTTGTGCGCTGCAGGTCTGGTCTCTGACAGTGTTTACCACCCTGGGGAGTGACCCCCAACAGTAGTGCGTACCATATCCATGCCTCTACTGTGCCCAGGACTGGTGTGGTGGGTATGGCTGCTGGACTCCTCTATAGTAGCACAATGCTGGCATAGGTGTGGGGGTGGCTGTCTGCCTATCCAGTGTGTGGTGGCTGCAAACACCTTCCACAGCCCACACTTCCAGCAATGTTGCCAGTATTGGGCTGCCAATGTGCATAATGAGGAGCAAGGTACCATGGGTATAGACCGGACAGGGTGGCCTGGCCAGGGTGCATCTGCACAGGGCATAGGGCACTGACTGGGACATTTTAGTGCCCGGCCACCACCTACACAGACAGGGTGACCTCAGTATGTCCTGCTGAGAGATCACTCTCACCCTGACTGTGCAGTGACCACAGCATGGCTAGGCACCCCGATAGTGCTATATAGTATTTCTCTCATGTGATAGATATGGGTTTCCATTTGGGGCCCAGTCACTGATTTATCTGCTTGCTGTGTATGCTGACATCCCAGTTCTGGGTGCATGCATCTCCACTGGGAACATGCACTGTGGACTAACTAGCACACTGTTTGCAGCTGGTATGTGTTGTGATGCAGCAGCTGATGACTTGCTGCAGGAGAATATCAGATAATGGTGGGGTGCAACTCACCATATCCAGGTCAGATATCTGTCTGCTATTGTGTTAGGGATGTGTATAGAGCTGCATTGACTGCCCTGTGGGGTGTCTGCTCCTCAGCAGGACTGGGGGTTGATGGACCCCCTCTACTGCCACCTTTGCAGGGAGTTAGGATGTGGATCTATTTATAGGAGACCCTGTTTGCCACCCTCAGCCCTGGAGGAGGGGTGTGGTGTTACATGGCCCATCTAGAGGTCCATAGGGGCTATACCTGACTGAATCAGACAGAGATAACCAAAGTGTTTAGTGCAGGAACTACCTATCTCACACATTAACACTGCTTTGGATCTCTAGCATGGCCTCTTTCAGGCATGGCAGGTGTTGTGGACCTGGTCCTGGGCGCCTCATTGCACCCTCAGGGTGAGCACAGTACCCGCACAATATGATGGTGTGTAGCTACTCTGTGCCAGTAAAACACACGGTCAGTACCCCCTACCAGGCCGAGGTGGTGTGTGGGTGCACATGGTCACTTCCCTCTAACGGGCCGAGGTGCTGTGGGGGTGCATTGCCCATCTTGTGTTAATCTGTGGACAGCTGATTTGCATGTGCAGTGCATCATGGGTATGGGTGGGCTAACCCTATCCTGGTGACCACAGCAGACTGTCTGTGTGGTGACGTGCATGCTCTCTGCAACCAGCCAGGGGCTTACTAGCAGCTATAGAGCTGTAGCCCAATGGTTACTTCACTGCTTCTGAAGCCACAGGTCATGGGTTCAAACCCACAGTGGGGTTATTTGATAGGGGTTGTCCAATGCATCTTTTTTAATGTACATATTTTGATGCCAGCAAAAACACCCTCAGTGTACTGTACCCATAAGGTGCCTCTGAGGGTGCTTTATAGGGCGCCCTATAGGGCACCTTATGGTTCCCGTCCACATAAGGTGCACTATACAATATCCTGTGATGCAACCTATAGGGTGCCCTATAGGGGACATTTCAGGGTGCTGTGGCGGACAGTGCAATTTCTAATGTGCCCTATGGAGTGCCTTATAGGGTGCCTTATACGGCACCTTCAATTACGGCACATGAGGGCGTGTTTGCTGGCAGCAATTAATAACATAAAATTAAAGTGCTGCAGGCCAAAATATGTACAATGCAAAGCAGATGCCACAGCCAGCCTTACGTATTAGGCACACTGGGGAGCAAACTCATGACCCCTGTATCAGCAGTCAGTGCCTTAACCATTGTGCTCCACTGCTGCTCCTCCTTGCCTGTCAGCGCACCTACTTATGCATTTCATTCCTTAAACTGCACAGTGCTGCCATAAAAACCAGTACACTGACCTTGCGGTACCTCATACGGCACCCTCTAAAGCTCCCTATAAGCAACATTCTAGGGTGCCTTGGCTGACAGTGCACTTTAAAATGTGCCTTATAAGGCACCTTATGTTAACACGCTTTGGGAGTGCGTTTGCTAGTAGTGATAATTAAAATATGAATAAAATGCCTCCTAAAGCAATCTTCCTCTTAATATGTTATGCCTAAGCCAGCCTTGTTCATTGGGCACTTTGGGGGATTAAACCCATGATCCCTGCACCATTGGGCAGTGTCTTAACCATTGGGCTGTGGCACTGCTTTTCTTCCTGCACATCAGCGTGCCACTTATACCGCCCAGTATTATAATGCCTCCATAAACATCAGCGCGCCGCCGTATGCCGCCCAGTATTAATATGCTGCCTCCTTATGATGCCCAGTATTTCTGCGCCTCATAAATTAACACTTCAGCCAGCTGTCTTCATTGGGCACGGTGGGGGATTGAACCCATGATCCCTGCACCATTGGGCAGTGTCTTAATCATTGTGCTGTGGTTCTGTTTCTGTATTTGCACATCAGTGAGCCGCCTTATGCCTCACAACATTAACAGCGCACCGCCTTATGCCGTCCACACCTGACAGCGCACCGCCTTATGCCGCCCAAACCACCGAAACTTCAACGCACTGCCTTATGCCCAACATGTACAGTGCACCGCCTTATGATGCCAAAACCTAATAGCGCACCACCTTATGATGCAAAAGATTAACAGTGTGCCGCCTTAGGCCTCACAAAATGAATATGCCTCCTATAGCACTTTTAGAAAAACATCACTACCTCAGCCAGGCTTTTTTGTTGTGCACAGTGGGGATTGAGCTTCTGATCTGTGCACTATTGGGCAGTGTCTTCACCATTGGGCTGTGTTTTGGTTCCTGTGCTTGCACATCAGCCAGCCGCCATATGCCTCACAATATTAAATTGCCCCCAAAAGCATTAGCTTGCTGCCTATTATTTCAATGCCTCCTAAATTAACACCTCAACCAGCTGTCTTTAATGGGCTCTGTGGGGATCAAACCCATGATCCCTGCACCATTGGTAGGTGCCTTAACCATTGTGCTGTGGCTCTGCTCTTCTGCTTGCACATCAGCACGCCACTTATTCCTCCCGCGCAGCCATCTCATGCGATAATGTGCGGGGCGCATATGGGCGCCGCGCACCTTAGCGCATATTTATATTCCGGCTTTTCTTTTTCAGGACGAACTGCCCACTCCTTATATGGCACTCGCACTCTACCGCGGCCCGCAGTTTACCTGGGTTTTAGTAAACATACCCCATAATTTACTAACCTATGAGCTGTCATTACAGCCCCTCCCTGATTCCTTATTTTCAGATGTTGACAAATTTGCTACTTGTTGCACGTATCGAATAGACTACAACAGGTGTAAACTAAGATCAAAACAGCAAAAATCACCTGGTAAAGATTTCCCAATAGCAAATATAAATTCAGTCTATATAAATTATTTCTAAAGGTGCTATCACCATAATATTCAAAAGATACTTATAAGCAAATGCCATTGTAAATTGAGTAAGAAGGGGAAAAGATCTCAGTTTGCCTCTATGGTCCAGAAAACTGGATCCATTTTGCAAAGCAAGGACACAATTCCTTGCAGGTCAGAAAAAGCCCTCCACACGTATATTTCAATTTTTCATATTATTTTAAAGTTATTTTTAAATCCCATTCCACATACTAATTTTCTTTTACAAACTGTTATCAAAAAACTCCAAAGGACTTACAGTATCTTCATTCATCCAGGATAAAGGTACATAAATGACACTCAGTATTGCTGGCGGTTGGTAAAGGCACTCTGAACCATCAGATTTATTGGCACCTGATGAACTCTCCATTTGATGGTAGATTCTGTGTCATCAGCAATATTGACATCTGATGGACAGTTCATCAGGTGCCAATAATGCCAATGATTCAGAGTGCCTTTACCAACTGTCATCACCAGCTGTGCATGATGTCGCTCCCCTCTCTCCACCCACTTCCCTGCCTTAACCCTGCCTATTTGCGTGCTGCTTGGGTAGTACGACATTTTCAGCAGGTCACCTTTGGGCCACACACTCCTTGCTACCATGTGGGCCAAACCCACGGTAGCTCCATGCTAAACCCCACACTACCGCTACCATGCTTTAGTAAACATGCCCCTTAGAATATCTTCCCTGACACCAAATGTAAATAGCCGAACATAAAAGCATAAACTTTAAGGGAAAATGGTGAACTGATTGTAGACCTGAAACAAAAAAATGTACTGAACAAATATGTTAGAAATGTACCTAAATGCTCATATGCCCATAATTTCCTTGCAAGTTTCGTAAAATGGCTTATAAGTTTGTAAGTACTCCGATAAAGGCAAAGAGATACAATAAAGGCAAAGAGATACACTATGTACAGTACAAATAAACAGGAAGCTAATTAGACTGGGTAGCTACTGTATTTACATATGATTTGCTTTCTGCCATTTGCTGCTGTTCCTGGTTTCTGTCAAGACAACCATCCTAGCTGAATGTACATTTCAATTTCAGACATACGGTGAAGTTGGATAATGCCTTATAATCTGGGATTTATATGTGATATATCTGCTAAGAATGAAAATGCTTTATTTAAAAAGAGAACAAAATCCCAAACCTAAGGGAAGTGGAATTTAGCTTCTTCCTTACAATATGGCAATATGATCTAATGCTACTTTTTCTAATTCAATATCAACAGAATGAGCAGGTTAATACTATTCTCCTTGGAAGCAGCTCTGTGATCATTTTTACGGAACCTTTTCTCTCTCTAGTGGTTCAACCTTCTCTATTTCAGAGTTTTAGGTGCTATTAAGACCAAATTTTTATAAGTTTTCTAGGTCAGAAAAGGGAATGGCCATATCAGGATATTCAGAGTTTGCAACATATTCACAGTTTGTAAGATATTTTGCAAAATGTTCACTGAAGGCATGCGGCTGTGGGAAAAATAAATACATTTTTCAGCATGTACAAAGAGAATACACTGGTCAACAAATTTTTACAAAAGTCATGTTACTGAAATAAAAATAGTCATTTCTTATCAATTTTTATATGCTGAACACAAATATGACAGTGAAATTGCACAGTTGGCTCTAGATTTTTTGTAATCTACAAGAATTAATGTTTACATCACGAAATGCATGTCAATAGTAAATATAATAGGCCTTCGGTTAATACCTATAAAAAACCAAGTCATAGACTACTTCTTAGATTTTTTTCTCCTGTCTCTTGTGCAGTTGTTCGGGAGCTTCTCTGGGGAGTGTCCAGCAGTAGTCAGCCAGCATTGTAGTGGACCATTTTCCCTGGTATCTTTGCTCCATCGTTGTGATATCCTGGTGAAAACGTTCGCCCTGTTCATCACTAACCATACCACAGTTGTCAAGGAAATCAAGGAAATGGATCTTTAGAGACATATTGCAGCCAAGTTTCTGATACTGCATCAGCATGTCTTCTACTAGTTCCTTGTAGTTTTCTGCCCTAACATTCCCGAGAAAATTTGTTGACACTAGGCAAAAAGCATTCCATGCTTGTTTCGCATCACCATGCAGCAAGTTGTTGAACCGGTCATCTTTGAACAGTTCTCGAATCTGAGGACCCACAAAAACTCCCTCTTTAATCTTTGCTTCGCTGAGTCGAGGGAATTTTTCATGCAGGTATCGGAAAGCTGGCAAAGTGCGGTCCATGGCTTTCACGAAGTTTTTCATCAAACCTAGTTTGATGTGAAGGGGTGGTAGCAGGATTTTGTGAGCCTCAACCAGAGCTGGGTGCTGGATATTCTTCTCTCCAACTGTTACATTTTGTCGGTGATTCCATTCCTTCTGCAAGTAGTGCCAATCCCTTGCTCAGCTATCCCACTCACATAAGAAACATGTATTTTATATATCCCTGCTGTAGTCCCATTAAAAGGGCAACTACCTTCAAGTCACCACAGAGGTGCCAGCTGTACTTGTTATAGTTAATGGAAGTCAGTAGATGCTTTAAGTTATTGTATATCTCTTTCTTGTGGACGGCATGCGCTACTGGAATAGATGGAAGATGGCTTCCATTGTTCAAAAGCACAGCCTTCAGACTCAGTTTCGAAGAGTCTATAAATAGTCTCCAGTCTTGTGGGTCATGAGTGATTTTTAAGGCATTCATGAGGCTTTCAATATCAGAAAAGAATACCAGATTACTTTCCTTTCTGAAGAAAGGCTCCAACTGCTGGTGGCGCTTTTGATTCCATTGTTGGAGTCTTGATCCTAGCAATTCTGCCTTGTTCTTGGATAGGTCCAAATCATGAACCAGGTCATTTAGTTCTTCCTGTGTTATTCTGTGTGGAGTTGATATGCATCCCAGTGAAAATATGTGTCACTGCATGCTGACGGACCAGGAGAAGAACAGGTCGGCTCACCCTTGTCCTCATCAGATGAATCAAGAGAATATTCTGAGGGAGGTTCTGGAATAGGAAGTCCCTCACCATGTGGAACTGGTCTCAATGCAGACGGAATGTTTGGGTAGACTATGCTCGACTTCTTTTGCTTCATTATTCTGCTGGAAAGAGGAGGAACCAAGCAGAAGTAACAGTCATTTATGTGGTTGCTTGGCTCTCTCCACACCATGGGGACTGCAAACGGCATTGATGGTCTTTTGCAATTCAACCACTGTGAAAGCTGTGTTGTACATGTAGCGCAGCATATATGCGGGGCCCAAGGCTTGTCTTGGTCACCAATCTTGCATCCGAAGTAAAGATGATATGCCTTCTTCAGTTGAGAAGTGATACTTTTCTTCTGGTTGGCAAATGTCACTTCCCCACAAATGTAGCAGAAATTGTCAACGGTATTAACGTACTTCCGCGGCATTACTGTTCTGTATTGTACCAAAATGGCTAAAATTATATGATTAATAAAAGTTACATGTAACAGTAGCTTAAACTGTCTCACACACAGTCTGAAATACTTTAAATGCTCAACCTTTCCGACTGCTTATAGTACACTGCTGACGTCAGATGGCTTCAGCAGCCGTCGGGCAGTAGTATTGCATTGCATCAGAAAATGATGCAATCAACTCTGGATGATGTGTGCATGCTGGTATTATGCAATGTGATGCAATATTACATCATTCAAGGTTTATTTGGGATGTTGTTGATGTCCTACTGGATAAATTTACACGGTGAAACGTCAAAAATGAACTACATGCAATATCTTCAAAACGAGAGCCAATAAATTTTTTTAAATGTTATATTCATGTTCAGCTCACAAAGATACTACAGATTAGGGCCTTTTAAAGTCAGTAACGATTTCAATGTTGACCAGCGTAGTTTAAAAAAAAAAACAGTGGCTAGACTCATGGTTTTGTACATGTAAGTTCCGGTACCATGTAAGCAGCAGATTTTGCAAATGTACAAGGTGAGACAATTAAGGAGTCACTATCTGAAACTCTTTTTGTTGTTGAGGTGGGTTTAAACACCAGAGAGAGATGCAAAAATCCCCCCGTTATCCATCACTTCTCCAAACCCCTGGTCCAAATGAGCAGAGAAAGTTTCCGAAGTATGTGTTATACTTGCAAAATAAACAAATACACCTGAAGGCATATTTTTGAAAGGCCATGTAGGCAAAATCTGGGACGTCCAGGTCAAAGCCTCTGAAATTCCATGGGAGGGGCAGCAGAGAAGGTGGGCATGTGTAAGGGCCTTTTAAAATCGACCTCTCTCCGCCCTAACAGATAAATGTCTCTGTCAAAACATAATGAAACGGTGACATGCTGGATAATAGGCCGAACATGTGCAAATTGTCACTTGATCTCAGAAGCTTGTGCGTGTCCAATATGAATGGCGGCAGGATATACAACATAGACATGCATGTGATGGTATTTCAGAATGAGCACATGTGTTGAATGCCACATATATGTCCCGGCCTGCCATTTTGCAAGCAGAGATGTGCAGCTGTAATGCAACCTTGAAATAGATCTCTGTATTTACCTGTCTTTTTGTTTTTTTGAAAGAGTGAAACGTATTGGGGGAATGTGAGGGCTTTCTTCTCTTTTGTTGACAGGTATTGGATTGCCTAAATGAGCACTCTTTTGGTACCTATTCTTGTCCAGGAGCAGGTATAGCCTTGGACATCTCTGCCAACAATTTCAGATTTGTGGTACCATTCTAAAATCTGGCACACGTGTTTATATTTGTAAGCATGCCTCTGCCATGCCCATTTATGTTATCTGGACATGATCACACTGGGCATGTATAAATTTGGTCCTTTTTAAAATGGCTTCTGGGACATCCATATGATTTCCCTGTCTGAATGGGCATTTTCAGACATGGAAATCATGACTAGGGCTTCTAAAATGACCTCCGTATTATTTTATGTCCTCCTAAACCACACCTATAACACAGCCTTTAAATCTATGCATGCCTCTTCTAAAATCACTACTCTGTGTTTGCAATTTACAAATGCAAATGACATTTTTTATACACGTAAGCCTTCTAAAATTGCATCTGCCTACTACCTACGAGCGTGCATCAAATCTTTTAATATAGCAATGCAGTAGAACAGTGTAGAGTGCAGTACAGGAGTAGCCTAGTGGTAAAGTAGGGGACAAAGAACTAGAGAATTCAGAATTCAAATCCTATTGACAGAGAATGTGACCTTGAGGAAGTCACAGTACCCTCTGTTGCCAAAAGTACAAATTTAGTTCCTTGTTTACTAATGCATGTTAATGAAGATATGCTAATTTACAAAAAAAAATGGCACATCTTAAATCACATTAATGTGCATTCCCACATTAATAAATGAAGCCTTCTGAGGACTAGAAAATACTTTTTTGTACCTGAATGTAACTCACCTTAAACTAATAAAAAGATGTGAGCTAAATCCATATACAGTAACAAATATGTTTCCAAATTATGCGCAAAGGGGCAAAGCTCATGCATATTTTTATCGATGAATTTTGCACTGATTTTCAAAGCAAAATGTACTTTTGCAGTGCAATGTGCATGAGGATGTTTGCACTTGCTTTATTGTAGGCATGTGTTCCAGGTATATAGCATGTAAAGAGCTGAACATGTAATTTGTGGTTTTATCTGCTCCTGAGAAAGTCTCCAAATGCAGCTAAAAGTAATCATATGTGGAAGAATGCATGGACTTTAGATGCACTGAGGAGGGGCAGTTTTTACTCTGCCAGCAGAAAAAAATGCTTCTTACCCACATAAATCACTTTCAAAATTGCCCTCTAAATACTGGTTTGCTGAAAGAGAGAGAAAAATCTTTTCAGCAGTCTCTTTATATTCAAAGCATGCCCTTTTAAAGATAGTCTACTATAGCCTACAAATTAAATAAGAGGATAGGATTCTGGCAGTGAAAAATGTGTACTCATTAATATTGTAGATCTAAAATTATACCTAGCAGAAACACAAAATAAAGTTTGGATTTATACTCCCTGTCAAGGTGATATCCAAGAGTGGAAGCATCTCTTGATCCTTGATGTCTTCAGTACTTCCTATAATAGGAATGCTCATCTGGACTTGCCAAATAAATTTGACTAACTCAGAGGTGGATATTCCCATGTAGAAACAAGACTGGAAAAGGGCACTTCTTAGAGTACACAAAATGTCCAAAGCTCTTCTTTGCTTTCTGCACATTCTAGGGATAACATAAGTATTCACCTTGTATCCCTGTTCCACCTCCTCCAGCCACCAATATCTTTTTTGCTGGGTGGTAAATAACAGAAGCACATTACTTTCCTGGGGAATGCCTATCCATTCCCCATATAGGACATAGGTTTTTATAGGACTGCAGGGCCCAATATTTAATTGGGCAGGCTACGTGCCACTACAACGCATAGTCCTGCCCGCCAAACTTTAACGCTGGATATTCAATGCTGCGGCGGCGGCGGCATTGAATGTCCGAGGTCACCTCACATATCTCAGAGCCTCTGAAGCTAAATGGGTAGTGGTGATATTGCACCACTACCCCATTCAGCGACAGTATCCATCTCCGCTCTGTACCAGAATGCCCCCAACACGCCCTGATGTTAACCGCATAGCATCGGGGCATGTAGCGGGGTTAGAAGGGGATATTCATCTGCCACTGAATATCCCTATTTAATAAGTGCCATTGAATATCACAATTTAAGTTATTTACATGGTTTATTGAGCTGTAAACCATGTAAATGTCTTTCGACTATCAGGCCTGTAGAGTTTAGGAGTCAGTATGGATGGCCAGAGCGGAAGAATAGTATATCAATTGCTACTTTATTAACCATATAATTAACTAATTTAATTATTGTTATCTTTCTATTTAATCATTAAACATCTTTTTTCAAACTATTATTGTTTTATTTGCCCTCTAAACATCGGTGTAATACTTGATCAGAATTTCACTTTCCAAGAACACATACGAAAAACAAATCGCTCCATATACTCTAAGATCAGAACCCTGAGAAACCTTTGCCCTCTATTAAACCCAGACTCCTTCCATACCGTTTTCCAAGCCCTTACTACCCCTACTCTCGACTACTGCAACCTCATATACCATGGCCTCCCAAAGCATAGTATCCACCCCCTCCAATTAGCCCAGAACACAATAGCATGTCTAATCTCCAAGACCTCCAGAAGAACTCACATTACCCCCATACTCCAACACCTCCACTGGCTCCCTATCCTATCTAGAATAAAATTTAGAACTCTCACTCTAATCCTCAAAGTTATCCATTTTGAATCTGCCCCTTGCCTTCGCTCACTCCTTACCAAGCCTACAAACTTCAGATCTCACAGGTCTAACTCTGCAAACCTGCTACACTTCCCAATCCAAAAATTAAAAAGCACACTAGCTACCTGCAATCGTACTTTATCCCTCTACACCACTACAGAATGGCACGCCCTCCCACCTGACCTTTGAAATTGTCCTGATCATGCAGAGTTCCGCAAAAAGCTTAAAATGCTCCTTTTCCAGGTTTACTTTAGTACCACCCCATAAAGCTCCATCCAGCCAAGTGCCACCTAGACTTAGCTAACATCCTACTCTACATTCAATATCCCCCTTTTCCTCCCTGCAACCTCCCTCCCCTCCCCATCCAATGTACATAGCTGCCTCATCTGGCATTATAACCAACTGTTATTATTGTTTGTACTTGGATAAGTGTTCTCTAAGTTTTTGTTCTATGTAAAACAGATGTATCTACACTGTTACTGTTGAGTTACATGTAAACCGTCTTGAATTATAGAAAGACAGTATATAAAAAACCCTTTAATTAAATAAATAAATAAATAGATAGATTTTTACTGGCTTGGCCATGAAAGTGGTATAAAAGTGTTATAAATGCTCTTTATCTGCCATCATTTTTCTCTGTTTCTATGCAACACTCCCTTTTTCCTCCATTCATCGCCTCATCCCAGTACAGTCAGTTTTCTTCTCCCATCTCTCGTGTGCCCCTTATCATGCCCCATTTACCCTGTCATCCTCCCCATTCACTGTCCCTCTCACAGACCCCATAGTCTCCTCCTCCTTCCCCACTAACTCTACCCATTGTCCTTGTTCCTCTTCTCTCCAATCACTCCCGTCTTACTACCCCTATATCTCTAATATGTGAAGTTTAAATTATATCATGCATTTCAACATTTTTCTGTACTACTAGGCTGCAAAATACAATATTTTGAAAGAAAATACTTTGGAATGACCTACAATCAAATACTATTAAATGCATTTGCTACTTAAGCATCTATATCTTAGCATTAGGGGATTAAACTGTTTGTACTCTGACAAGAAATTAGCATAACCTAATTATTTAATTCAATAAAACTACTCAGAAAGGTGTTTAGAAGGAATTTATTGTTGAATATAATCTGCCTAGTTTTTATAATACTATAAGCTGTGTGTCTTTGTTATTTTCCTCGTCTCTTTACACGGAATTCATTGAATAAATCTCTGTGCCCTGCAGCTAATTACTGGCAGTTTTAGGTTCCTGCTGTGCAGATACACTTCTCCTTTCATAGTCTGCTGAAAACAAATGTGCATAAATTCTTTTGAATGAGAAATAAGTCATGAGAAAATGGTATTCAAGTGGACAAAGCAGTCCAGAAATCCTATCAACAGTCTAACCACATGGCAGACCAAGAGATAAATCCAGCCTGCCAATACATCTGCTTGTTCTGGCAAGACGCTGGCTGCCACTGCAGGAATATCTTCCGTATCTCTGCTTCTGGGTCTTGCAATTACCATTTAAGCTCGAGATGAAGGAGCAATAAGGAAGAGAAACATAGAAACATACAAACATGACAGCAGAAAAAGATCCCATGGCTTATCTAATCTGCCCGTAGAAACATAGGAACATGTTTGCTTGCTGGCCAAATACTGTATTTTGGCCCTTCAAATCAAAGACCCTTGTGGATATTGATTGGATTTAATAATTTACCTTTTTCCATATCCAAGTTTAAGGTGGGTTACAATTCAGTTGCTGTAGTTGTTTCCCGACCCAAGAAGACTTAAAATCTAAGCCGTACCAGAGGCAGTGATTTATCCAAGGAGCATCAGTAGGAAAAGCAAGATTTGAACTCTAGCTTATCTGGTTATTTATAACATTTTTATACCACTTTCATGGCCAAAGCCATTCAAAATGGTTTAGAGGGCAAATAAAACAATAATATTTTGAAAAAAGATGTTCAATGATTGAATATAAAGATAATAATAATAATAAAATTAATTACACGGCAATAAAATAGCAACTGATACACTATTCTTCCAAAGGAAAAAGATACGTTTTGACTCCTTTCCTAAATTACATTAAATTAACTTCCTCTCACATACATGTTGGAACTATTTTCCATCATTCTTGGCCACCAACGCTGAGGGGTAGGTATACTAAGGTGGGTTAGGCTTTCTCAGCAAATGCCAGGCGATAGCTACAAAAAGCCAACATTAGCTGCAAAAGTCCCCTGTTATCCGCAAGGGGCATTCTCAGCATTTCCCCTGCAGATATCATGGAGAAAATGCAGGGATCGCAGGCTGGCAGCTTCGCCGATGCAGCTAATCCCACCCATTGATGTGGCGGCAGGTGCATCTGCAGTGTCTGCAAGTTTGGCGATAACCGCACAATGTTTACATGGTAATCACACATTGCAGGAATACCCACTCTCTGTCCTAATCCCACCCACTTCCCACCCAGGCCTGCAGCTACCGTGCGAAATGCAGACATTGCAGAAAATTGCTGCAGTGTATGCATTTGACCTATATTAGCTGTTCAACCCACCTTATCTCTGCGGTAGCAGCTAACGTGCTTTAATAAGCATACCCCTGAATGACTTTGCTCGCCACAGTGTCTTATGAATAACTTTTTCTCCAGGGAGCTCCAAATAATTCTCTTGAGAAGACTGTAATTGTTTTCTAGAAATGTAACGTTTCAACCTATTTTTCAAATATAATGGCTTAGAATTTCTTCGACCATACACAAAACAGTGGTAGCCCAAACACAATCGCCAATAACAGATAAAATATATTACATGTAAACTTACATTCAGATATAAGTATACATGCAAATGCAGTGCAATGTGTGCCTTTAAGTCAGTCCTGACTCCTGGTGACCCAGAAGCTCCTGGGTTTTCTTGGCAGTGTCACTGGAAGTAGATTGCCAGGCCTTTCTTCCAACAAAAGCTAAAAATATGACCCTCTATATATTAAAGATAGCACTGATTGTAAAATACTATGTGTTCAAACATCATGAGAAAAAACATTAACAACAAAATCAATTATTTAAATTGTTTAAAGTGAACCTATGGTCTCAGTTTGGAGATAGCAATATGGGGTGACTTGCCCCTAAAATGCTGACTCTGATTGCATCAATGACCATATATACGGTTCTTTAAACTTCTATTTGAGCTTTCATAGTTTAAATGAAAATCAGAACTTATCTGAATGTTAGATTCTTGTTCTTAAATTGCAAATGATAATCGTGCTGTGAATTTTGAAAACGGCACTATCTGCAAAGAAGCATAGCAATGTCTGAGACTACAGTTGATAAAATCTGAATCATACTAATGAACTTTATAAGCACTATTAATCTCACCTTTATTTCACTAGAAATGATCCTGCAAACAAATGCTGCATGTAACGTGTAGCGTGTTAACAACGAAGCCCACCGGCTTTCCCCAAAAATGCTGCGCATGCGTAGACAGCGCTCCAGTTTAAAGGGAGTCTGATGACGTAACTGTGAGATCAAATACACGCCCGCCATTCAATCATATTATTAAGACCTCCTGGAATGACTGTCTGAAGTTGATAGATCCATCGTTGTTCAAGTAGTAATAGCATCTGCGCCCTCGATTTACCACGTCCACCGGTCACTACCGTGTCAATTGCAAAAATACGCAACTCTTCAAATGAATGGTGCTGCTGTAAACAGTGGAGCACCACAGGGGCTTCTTGAACTTTACACTTAATCCTACTGCGGTGCTCATTAATGCGAATTCGTAATTGCCATGTGGTTTGACCCACGTAAAGGAGACCGCACGGACATCTAATGCCATAAACCACATGATCAGAATCACAGGTAGTGGACTGCTTTAAAACATAATGTCGCCCATGATAATCAAAACTTTCCACATTATCTGTTATACTGCACACATTGCAGTGACCACATTTCTTATGTCCTGTGGTAATATTAGATGATTGTGTTGGAATACTGCGTAGCTTCGGCAGACTGAGTATTTCTTTTAAGTTATGCTGGCGAGTCCACACACACCGAATGTGTTTATCATGTAAACCAGGCAAAGTGCTCAAAACATTTTGGTGTCGGCCAATAATTCGTTTGATGTTACTACTTAACGGAGAATATTAAGTAACAAAATTTACATTCTCTTCATCAGATATCGGGGTTGCTGGTTTCTCACGAGATTGTAATAACAACACTCTGTTATTGTAAAGAGCCCTTTTGTATGCCGACTTAACCACTGCTGTAGGATACCCTCGAGAATAGAAATCTTGCATTAACGTTTTTTCTTGCTTCTTATAGTCTTTCACACGAGAGCAGTTTCTTCGATATCTGATGAATTGCGATAAAGGTAGACTGTCTCGTAATTGCCGGGGATGTTTACTGCTATAATGGAGAATTGTATTTCGATCCGTTGGTTTCTTGTACACCTTGGTATCCCATCCAAGAAAACTCTACATCCAAGAACCTCTACATCTAAAAAAACTACTTTATATTCATGATAGATGTAGGTGAATTGAATATGAGGATCAACTCCATTTAGCCACGTTACAAATTCTTGTAGATCTTCAACTGTCCCATTCCATAAGGCATAAACATCGTCTATGTACCATTTCCATAATACCAAATGATGTTTATATGGTGAAAGAGCTAACCACTGTTGTTCGTACTCGTTCATGTACAAATTCGCCACGGATGGAGCACATATGGCTCCCATGGCCACCCCAGATGTTTGTTTGTACAGCACTTCTTCAAATTCAAAATAATTCTTGAAGATGGTGAGTTCAGCCAGCTGAGAAATGAAGGCTATTAGCTCTTCAGATAAGTCATTCCGATTCCGTAAGGAGGCATTTATAACATCATAGGCTGCCCGCTGAGGGATACTTGTGTAGAGAGCAGCCTATGATGCGGGCAGCGGGCAGCCTAATAACTGGCACTGCAAGACAAGAACACATCACACCCATATTGAAAGAACTACACTGGCTCCCAATCAACTCACGCATCAAATACAAAACCATCATAAACATATTCAAGATCAAACAGCACTCCTCAGCCACCAGCCTACGCACACTCATAAAACCTGACACAAGCACACGACCAAGAAGAAGAGGCACCTCCAACCGAGTGAACTCCCCAAAACAATTCACCAAGACACGCAAGGACACCGCAGAACGAGCACTCTCGCTGGCCGCACCAACTATCTGGAACTCACTCCCAGATGAGCTGAGACTAACGACTGACGTCAAAGACTTTCGCAAACAGCTGAAGACAACTCTATTCCTTGAACACTATGGACATGTCACATAACTTACTAATCAAGCTAGAACAATGGACATACCCACACCCTGACCATTGTATATAGAATGTATAATAGCTCAACCTGTATAATAGCGCACATTATAGTAAGATCAACCAAATCAAAGACACACCACCACAAACACACTACACGCACCACTGCATGAGAACACATGAACACATTTGATTGTTTGCTGTGGAGACCGCCTTGATTGAAGAAGGCGGTATAGAAATAATGTTAAATAAATAAATAAATAAATAAAAGTAGTGTGCCTTGGATCCCCAGAAGTGTCCCAATGCAGCCGATGAGGACATAAACCATTATGTATGTTTATATTGTAACCCATCCAGTAACAATGTGATGGGTGGGAAATAAAAGTTAATAAATGAAATGAAATTAATGAAATTTCAAAAACTTATCACACTCTATTAAAAGGCTCCTTGTATGCAAAAAGGGGCAAGATATTGGTGTTCATGGACCAGGAAAGGGACCTCGGAGTGATAGTGTCTGAGATTCTCAAGGTGGCAAAACAATGAGACAAGGTAGTAGCCAAAGCCAGAAGGATGCTGGGCTGCATACAAAGAAATAAAAAAACAGCAGAAAGGAGGAGATATTAATGTTCCTGTACAAGTCATTGGTGAGGCCTCACATGGAGTATTGAATTCAGTTTTGGAGACCATATCTTACAAAGGATAAAAAAAAAACCTTGAAATGGTACAGAGGAAAGCAAGCAAAATGATTTAGAGCCTGTACCAGAAGACATATGAGAAGAGACTTGAAGAACTAAATATGTATACCCTAGAGGAGAGGAGGGACAGGGGAGATATGATACAGACCTTTAAATATATAAAGGTCATTAATGAACAAACACACCTTTTTCAAAGAAGGGGAAGTTGTAAAACTAGAGGGCATAAGATGAAACTGCCAAGTGGTAAACCCAAAAGCAACATCAGGAAATATTTTTTTCACTGAAAGAGTGGTGGATGCTTGGAATGCCCTCCCGATGGAGGTGATGGGGAAAAATACAGTGACGGAATTCAAAATGGCAATGGGCAGGCCCAATAGATCCCTTTATAGCAAGAGGATGAAATAAAAAGCAAGCTTAAATATATTTTATACTTCAATAAATAAAGGGGAGGTGAACTGCACGGGGTGGCGGGTACAACCCTAAACACGGGCATAGAGAGGGGGTGATGTGTACAGAGCGGTGGTTACAACCAGTCTAGCCACCTTACTAGCAGACTAGATAGGTCATACTGGTCTTTATCTGCCATCATATACTATGTTACTTCTCCTCTTTTCCTCTGTAAGTCCTTTTTTAACTAAAAATTTCCTTTTACTTCTTTTATTTCTTTTTGCTCTTCTTTCTGGCTCTTGTTTCTTCTCATGATGATCAAATCTACTACCACAAAAAAGGAAATTTGCCCTATTAAGAAAGCACCTATTTTCATACAATTTCACCCAAATGGGAAATATGAGTTGAAATCCCTAAAAAACATAAAATAACTGGGCAAATAGAATGGTTTAGCTGGTAAATTGATCCTTTTTTGCCATCATCTGCTATGTTATTCCCAGGGATGGATTTAAGATGTTGGCACCCAAAGGCAGAACCAGAAAGCAGTGAGGAGAGAAGATTTCTTCCCCAGTGATTATAAATTATAGCCCTTTAGCAATTGGAATCATGCTCCTGTTTTCCCTTGCTATTTGGTGCTTTCAGTTGTGAATGTTTGAACCTGGGTCTGGTTATTCTACTTTATATGTTAAAATTTCAGCTTGAGACTCTGCAGACAGTTTTGATTACAGCCTCTTTTTTTGAGATCATTTGGATGTAGCTCCTGCCTTTTTCAGTAGTAGCTCAAAGTGAATTATGTTCCAGCACAGTCAGTATTTTCCTCTCCCCATAGGGTTACAGCCTAAGTCGTACCTGAGGCAATAGAGGGTTCTGCGACGTCTCTAAGATCATGAGTGGCAATGGGACTCGAACCCTGGTTTCCCTGGTTCTCTGCTCACTGTTCTAGCCACTAGACTACTCCTAATAAAATTTTCATTTTTGCTAATGTCCTACAAAACTTTGTACATCTATTTATCTATTTATCTATCTATCTATGAAGCTACCCAACTGTAAGTTTATTGGGAGAATTTCCATAAGAAAGGTGGAAATGTGAAATTTGTCAGTTTTTCAACTTACTTGCTTAAACCGATCACCCCGAACCATGCATTGTGGCATTTCTTTAATGTTTGTATACATAAAGGGGGGAGGGGGGCAGTCAAAGCGATTAACGTGGTTAGAAGCATTAATCACCTTGGTCAGCATATCCGTAGTGCTGCCGTTGCACGTCCCATTGCTAACCGTTTAGCATTGGGGTGTTCCAGGGGGCAGCACCCGGCGATAACTGGGCAGCGGCGATATTGAGCGCTACTCCGTTATTAAGTCAGACACAGTAAAGGCTGGCCTAACATTTACTGAATATCACCACTGCCCAGTTAGCTTTGCCGTTGTCCATCTTACCCGGATAGTCAGTCCAAGATATGACCTCGGCATTGAATATCTGGATTTTTCTTTCAGTGGCAATGACTAGCCGTCACCACTGAATATCCGGACCAAAATGTTTAGCAACCTCTTAATCTCTATTATTTCTGTAAACACACATACCTCAGGCAGATTATGAATGTCTTTCCTGCATATATATGAAAAATGCACTTATTGCATCAAAGCAATTAAAGAAGAATTACAAAATGGACTGTTTTTATGCACAAAGAATAACATACTGTAGCAGGTTATCCAGGGTCACATGAAGAACAGCTAAAGGAAACACAGGGTTGCTCTGAGCACCTTGGGTTTGACTTACAAATCAGGCTTCTTTTTTATTATTTTACTCTCTGCTGTGAATTTATCAAATACCCATAGACCTCATTGTCCAACACATCTAGAATGAAACTTGACAGTTCTGAAAGAACTTTGAGCTGGATTGTAGGAGGTAGAAAGTTGCTAGAGGTACTGCATGTCATAATAAGATGTGTTTATACAAAAGTCTGCTTTCCCATTTAGTCCTGAAGCTGTGCACAAAGAAATGCAAGAACAGCCTGGCTCTATGGTAGCTTTGCAAATCATGTTGATATTATGCCTGGAGGAGAATAACTCGCTGATCTATATGATGCTGCTACCAAATGCCATAGCTAACTCTCTGTTAGTATGGAAGCAAACTCTTGATGTGGTTAGAGACAAGAGTGTTGTAGTGTGAGCAATGCATTCTTTCTCAAAAGATCATCTTAAGTAACAAAACACACAGAGTGAAATTCATATTCTAGGCCCCCTGACAATCATTTCACACGTACCAGACAAACAGCCTTTAACTGTTATGCCTCAAAGTTATGGAACTCAATTCTGGAGTTATGGAACTCATGATGCATGCCAAAGGTTTTCAGACTCATTTTTGTTCATCAGAATATACCATTTGCTTAGTCTTTAAGAGCCAAAACATTTGTGCATTCATCCCATTTGCCTTAAAAAAGTCTGTGAGAGAAGCTATTTTACAATGCAAGAGTCAGGCTTTCCTTCTAATTTCAGTCAAAGCTGCTTCAGACTTGATGGTAGACATCTCTAACAGCACAACAAGCCATTAAAAGTATCACAACCCTCCTCCTATGAAAACCAGAAAAGGGGCAAAGAGTATGTACAGTAGCAGAATGAGTACTAGATACCACCATAAGAAGGGCAAAGTGATAGAAAGTGCACAATGAACACCTCAGAATAGTGCAAGACGGCAATGCATCATCACAATTGGTGGAAGCACATCAGAGTACTTTGAGAGGAGTAAAATTGCAAAGAGACCAGTACAGCATCCAGATCAGCTGCAAGATCCCATATTATAAAAGGAGGACCAACACAGCACCCAGATTGCCTGTGACACCTTAAACATGCCAAGGGGACCAACAAAGCACCCTTATTGGCGGCAAAGCTCTCAATTATGCCAGCACAGTACTCAAATGAGCTGCAAGGCCCTAAAATATGAGGAGGGGCAACACAGCAGCAGAAGAGGCAGTACAAGCCTAGGCTGCAGGAGTGGGCTAAGTTCAACTAAGCTGTGTGCCCACAAGTTAGAGTCTTGGCGCTGAGGAATTTGGTCCCTGCATAGTAACATTAAGTACAGAGGAAGATCCCCCCGGGGTAGAAAAAGCATTCATAGACAGCATAGATGTGAAATGCTGAGGGATTTAATTAAGGGGTATGTTTACTAAACCGTCTTAATGTTACCGGCATTAGTTGCAGTCTTACTGTGACGAATGCCATATAAGGTAGTGGGTGTTCCGGTCTTAAGGTAGCATTTTCGGTTATCGTGCGATAAAGTCCATTATCGCACGATAGAGGGAGCCGTGACACGTTAACACACGTTAGCTGTAATTAGGCACGCTGACCTGTAACCACAACAACAGAGGTGTAGCACACTGGTTGGTACATTGACTACTGATACAGTGGTCATGAGTTCAATCCCTCAGTGGGCTCAGTTAAAAGGCTGTCTGAGGCAATCCCTTTTCCTGCTTGTAACAGTCAGACATATCCCAACAATCTGCACTGCCAGCCAAAAAAGCCTCACCCCAGTGCTGCAACCTAATGCACCATAAGGCACATCATAAAGCACCACATCATCCAAGGCAGGTCACATAATGTGCCCCAGAGGGCGGCAGGAAAGGTTTGCACCCTCCAAGGCAGCATATAAGGCGTCCTATAAGCTGGCCAAACCTAAGGTGCCACACAAGATGCCCCAGGGATGCTAAGGTAACACAGGAGATGGTGCCCAGGGGCACAAAGGTGCCCCAAGGTCACAAGCATGAAATGTATGGCTCAAACACAGATGTAACCATAACACTGCACAGAGCACCAAGGAAAGGCAATCAAGAAGTGATGGAAGGAATAGATGACGGAGCTCATGGATCAGCCAAATCTGTGTGCAGCCCATGTGGCAGCAGGTAAAGTAGACAAACATATCAGGGGCAGCTGTATCGATGTGCAGGGTGATGGTAATGTACAGTGCAACAATGACAGTGTGTGGCAGAGGATGGAGATACGTGTCCACCAGAGGAGGTAGAGGTGGCAGGATAAGTGCAATGACAGGAGGACAGAGGAGAGCAGTGCCATGCAGAGCAGATACAGGAGAGACAAGCATGAAGAGCCGCAATGCAGAAAAGTGTGCTGGTGCAGGACATGGGGTAGCAGCCTGCTCAGTAGGGCAGGATGCCATAGAGCTTGCAGACACAGATAGACTGACAGAAGGATGTTTGGCAACAGTGATGAGGGTATAATGTGCCAGCAGCACAGATCGTCACAGATAGGACTGTAACAGGAATGCAAAGTATGTGTGGATGAGAGGCATAAAATAATTAGAACAGAGAGGAATCAAACCCATGACCAGAAGCATAAATGGCAATGCACAAACCGGTAGGCTACAACACCAACATGAGTGTCACAGCAAAGGCTGCATACAAGAACACTGGAGGGCACCACACCAAAACACAGCTGGCTGCCAGGATAGTGCAACCCCAACAGTCATGAAGATGCAATGCACATGCAGAACCGGTGTGTACAGCTCATATCACAGTCAGTAATTGGGACGACAGCCACATATAAACACATGCACACACACACAATGAAATGTTATGCAGTGGACATAGCATGCAAAAGAGCAAAGAAGCTAAACCCAAAGGGCAGCAAGGGATGCTCTGTGGAGCAGGGCAAAATGGGGAACAGAATGGAAAACGAGCATGTGAGACATGAACCTACAAACAGACATGGACCACATCAGATCAACAACAGCAATGCCAATCCCCCCAGCCAACATGGACAGTACAAAAAAAGAGCCATATCACCCCAAAGTCACTGGCACATCTACAGATGAGATATCTCTCCTGCCCATCATCTGTAGACGTGCCAGTGACTTTGGGGTGACATGTGGGTAGCTGGCATGCTCAATGTGTTTTCAGTTTGTTCACTGTAAACCAACCACCTCGATATGATGACAGGCGGTATATACGATATGTCTACTGGTGACCACAATAAAATAAAATGTGCCGTAGCTGCATGGTGTTCACTATGCAGTATCCCCCCACCCCCCACTTGTTGCTGCACGTCCCAGATGCCCTAGTCGCATGTAGACACTAGGCAGTGCATGATGAGGGATCAACACACATCAGTCATGAATTGTACCCAGAAACATATCCATCTGCCAACAGAGGTGGCAAAAGCCTGAAAAAGCATAAGTAGCAACATGTAAGCAAGTGTACATACAGATAGATATATATTTCACAGCTGCCCCAGAATGCATGATATAGCAATGAAAGCATCAACAATGGAACCCAAAACAAAGGTCAAATGCAAAATGAGGATAAGGTAACAGGTTCAAGAGGCACATGATCCTAGAGAAGACCAAAAAAAGAACCTCACAGACAAGCAGAGATATCATCATGCAGCAGGTCCCCTGCAATGGGTGGTCTGGATACATGAACCGTACACATAGATCACGGTACATGGGATGCACAAATGAAGGATGAAAACGGACAATCACACTGCCACACTGCAAATGTCATGGGCGAAGGTGAGTGGTGGAACATCAGGGGACAAAGAGGACTGTGCAGACATGCAATGCTATGTTTGTAAATCAATGTACAGCAGCACGGCTGTACAGTAGCCAAACACAATGACCTGTATATGGAGTGTTAAATAAAGGTCAAACATGGGCCAGTACCCCACACAGAAGCCACACTGCCACATGCCCTTGTGTACCAACATATGTAGTCACATGCACATGCACTGTGTAGGGTGACCATGACACAGTGATGCCCCACATGCACTGTAACTCCCTTGGTGAGGGCAAACGTCAATGCAAAATGTTGGCGCTCATTAAACCGGTGTGGTGGTAACAACTGTGTCATGTCCAAGTGCATGGTAGGCTGACATATACAAGAGTATGTATACAATGTTGCCCCTGTGCCACACGCATGGCTGTATGACCCCCGTGACCTCAACAGATGAGGATATCTTGCGGTGCATGTTACACACATGGCCAACACACACTAAGAAAATGTCAGATGGATGTAGAACATACAGCGACTATTCCAGTCCGTGATGCACACATACGGACCAGTACAGAGTGTCCACAGTGCAAAGGGCATCTGCAACCCCACATGTCCCGTTAAGACTGTCCGTGAATCACTGGGCATGCATAGTCAAGTGTGATATCTCAATGTGCCACAGTACTCAAATGGTCATGTATGTTTTGCGCAATCAACAGGACACCCAGCCAGATCACGGTAGCAATGGTGTGTTGGACAGGCCTGTTATATGAAAAGTAGCAGTCCAACAGTAATGTTCATCATAGGCATGTGTCCCATTCGCAGAGGTCAAACATCCTATTGCACCATCTCCCAGGGATATTTGAATGGTGTTGTTGTGTCCTGCAACAGGTGGGTGATGTCACCTGCAGATGCACATAAGTAGATGTGCTGTGTGTGTCCGCTGCCCTGTGTCAGAATAAGGACAAACACTGTCATGGTATGCTGGATGCAATGCACATTGCAGCCAGTCAAACATCAGTACCGACATAATTAAAAGGCACACAGGCAAACATAACATGATCACAACACAGAACACTGTGCATGTTGTGGACATTTGGAAATGCAACCGCAGACGAGCATGTCCCATGGATATGGTCATGTCCATGCCCAAGTAACACAGGCGTATCACAGCTGTACCCCCATGTCCAGGTGTATGGAGCTGTAGCTCACTGTATTAATGACCAACAAGCCAGAGGTCATGAGTTCGATCCCTCAGGGGTCTCATCTGATATGGCTGTCTGTGGCAAGCTCTTTTGCTGCATGTAACAGTCTTGTGTTCACACAAAACTTTTCTTGGCCACTGAACGATTGTAAAATCTATTGCTACAATTTTTATCGTTCTATTTACTCTCTTGGGAGATCGATAGACACTCTTATCACTTATTTTCTACTGAAACCTTCTCTGTCAGTGATAAGAGTGTCTATCGATCTCCCAAGAGAGTAAATAGAACGATAAAAATTGTAGCAATAGCATGTAACAGTCTGACACATCTGTACAATCTGTGCTGCCAGAAGAAACATCCTCACCTCATTGCCATCACCTACTGCACCCTATAGGACAGAAGGGGTGTCTGGACCCACATGCAGATCAGGGGGCAGCGCCTACCAACCCACCCTCTCGGGGCCAGGGGGGGTGAGAGACAGGATCTGCCACCAACAGACCCACACTCTACATCTTTGCAATGGCGGCAGTGGAGGGACATGATGAAGGGCTGTGGGACCAGCTACCTCAGTCCTGCAGGGGAAGGGCCGCCCTCCTAGGCAGTGAATGCAGATCTGTTTGTATCACACAGGGCACTGGCAGACAGGCAGTAGGCCTGTATACACTCAGATGCTCCCCACCACCATCTGACATTCACCAGCAGTGGGCACTGTCAGTGTTCACCCTGCAAGGTGCTCCAGCCATACACATGATAACTGAAGACAGTATGCTAGCTAGTACATAGTGCATGTTCCTGGAGAAACTACACCCCCAGAAGTGGTATGTCAGTGATTGGGCCCCAGCCAGGGAAACTCCCATAAATCACTTGAAGGAAACACTGTATGGCACTATGTGGGGACCTAGCCATGCCATGGTCACTGTTCAGGCAGGGTTCGAGTGACCCGCCCCCCAGCATGACATGCTGTGGTCACCATGTCCCTGCAGGTGGTGGTCGGCCAATACAATGTCCCAGCCATTGCCATATGCCCTGTGCAGATGCATCCTGCCCAGGCTGCCCTGTCCGGCCCATACCCACAGTACCTTGCTCCTCATTATGCACCTAGGCAGGCTAACACTGGAAACAGTACAAGCATTGTGGGCTCCTCAAGATGTGGCCAGCCACAAAACACTTGATAGACATACACACACTCCCATACCTACTTCAGCATTGTGCAAATATAAAGGTGGTTGGCAGCCCTGGCTGCCACACCAGTCCTGGGCACAGCGCAGGCATTGCTATGGTACTAATACTTTTGGGGTCACTCTCCGGGGTGGTAAACACTGTCGGAGACATAAACCGAGACGCACTCCACAGATATCAGACAAGTTGCTATGATGGATCTCTGTTAACACATTGTGTCTCATTTTGGACTTGTTATCTGACATTAATCATAGCAACCGCTTGATATATGTGGAATGTGCTGCAAGGTTTATGATGGCATTGCTAAGGTACGCGGGTTCTAGTACTGGTAGATGCTGCTCCGTGCAGGGCCCAACAGCCTGACCCTCCATGAGGCTTTGGATAGTGGAGCTGGCCAATTCTCTGTGGCAGAGGTTCCCAACTCTGGTCCTGGTGGGCCCAACACAATTCAGGTTTTCATGCTGTCCCTAATGTATATGCAGGGGATACATTTGCATACAATGGGGGCGGTACATACAAATGCATCTCAAGCATATGTCTTATGGACAGCATTACACCTGAATGGTGTTTGGCCCTCCGGGACTGCAGTTGAGAACCTCTGCTGTAGGGACTGCACGTGTCTATGGTGAATGTGCTCTGTAGGGTCGACTATAGGCATTTATGGTGTGTTTATTTTATCTGCACAAAAAGTTCCTTCTTTATTACCACAGTTTAGTACTGGGTAATATATGGGACATGGTCTGCAGGAGCCACAGCTGGGACTTGAACCTGTGACCTTCTGCCCCTGGATGCACTGGCTGGGTGTACTGCACCAAACTGTTCTACAGAGGCAGGTCATTCCCTGGGTATACCATTACTGTTTGTCAGATGGTCAGACGTTTTTTGCCATGCACGGCACCCACCTAGACAGGGCTTGGCTTTGGTCTGCTGTGGGCAGATGCCACTGCTCCCCCAACCCCGACACCCCTCTGCCACCATGCTGACATGCCCTTATGCTGGTGGTGCTGGTGATGTGCAGTCCCAGGCCATCCAGTGTGCCGGTAGGCGGCTGCCTATGGTATGTAATCTGGGGTAGGGGTGCCTGCATGGACATCCATGCTTCCTCCCGGAACCACCTTCCAATGTTCTGTTCCATTTGGGGTATTTGCTAGGTACTGTCCCCTGGGACACTGTGGGACACAGACACTCGTGGGCATGTTTGACTTTGATCAGTTGCTGATATTGCGTTCCTGTTTCTGTATGTGTCACCTGGGCATCTATGCCCCAGCTTCCCCACTGCATGTCATGCCTGCAGTCCCCTGTACCCCATGTACAGCCACACGATAGTGCCCTTTCATACTTGGGCACTCTCTGGTGGTGCAGCACATGTATCACTACTATCACTGTTCTTGGTTTCCCTGCCTTTGCTGCACATTGCTGACTGAAATGGTTTCTCTCTCCTTCACTTTTGCCTTTAACGCCAGGTTTTCACTCGCGCTATTTTTCGGACCTTCATTTCACGGCGATAGTGTGTCTGGGGCCTCTCCCTGCCCATTCTCTGCCCATTGACCCCTTCTCTCCACCCCTGGGGAGCCTTACTCCACCCTCGGCACACCTTACTGCCGCAGCAGATGTTATCGCGCGATACTTGAAGTTATCGCATGGTAATGCGCCATTATCAGACGATTATGCCACATATCGCGCAATAACCTCACAGCTGCAACATTAGTGCTGTTTAGTAAACATACCCCTAAGAATCAGAGGATGCACAATGGTGAAGGTCGCAATAGCAGTGAACGTGGAGATAAAGCACTGGCTGTGAAAGCCGAGAAGAACTGAGGAAGACCAATGTAACAGCAAGAGAGGTTATAATGAAAGGCTAATACTTGTGACAGAAGTTTGATAGTCAACAAGTTCAGTAATAGAGGATGGTAGATGTGACGGCAATAGATTGGATTAATTTGCTATCAGCTGGCTAGTTGGGTGGCCCTTCCACCTTCAACATACCATGCTCATCCTTCCTGATACAAGAGGTACGAAGGTGAAAGAAGAGTTCATGGAGTGCACTCCAATCATTCAGAATAATCTACTTTAGGAACTTCTTAGTCAATCACTCGACAAGTATAGTTTATTAGTTGACAAGTACAGTAATGGAGGATAGTGGATGTGAGAGCAGTCTGTCACCTCAACATACCTAGGATTGATTTGGCAATCAGGCTAGCTAGGCAGGTGTCTCCTTCCTTTGTCAGTACTCCATGCTTATCCCTCCTAATTTAAGAAATATTGTTGTTCACTCAATGGTATAGCAGTAGCTGAATTCCCCTGCATGAAATGTCAATCAAGTACAAAAATAGAAATTTGAAAAGAACTTTGAAGAGAGAGTTCAAGGCTCATCAACACTATTAGGCTGGTTGTATCCTCCGAGCATGCCAGGTTCAGTTTTTCCCAGACTTAGATTATTAGAATAGAGCTTGACAAATCCCAGGTGCCAGGTGACCATGATACCTATAAATTGTACTATGGCCCTTAGAATTTCAAGGCCTTAACATAGTAACAAAGTATATGATGGCAGATAAAGACTGTAATGGTCCATGTAGTCTGCCCAGCAAGATGGCAAGAGTAGGTGCATCTGCTGCTCCGTGCAGGTCCCCCCTCCCCATGCCTTTGTTTAGGGGTGTACCCACTGCTCCAGGAAGGCACCCCTCTTTGTTGAGATAGCAGAGACAGTTAATATTATTTTGATTTTACCCCATAAAGGGATCCACTGTGTCTGTCCCATACCATTTTGAATTTTGTCACTGTATTTGTCCCACCACTTCCATCGGGAGGGCAATGCAAGAATCCACCACCCTTTCAGTGAAACCATATTTCCTGATGTTGCCTTTCAGTTTACCCCTTTGCAGCTTCATGTTATGCCCTCTAGGTTTATAGCTTCTCCATCTTTGCAAAAGATTTATTTGTTCATTAATACTCTTTAAGCATTTAAAGGTCTGTATCATATCTCCCTTGTCCCTTCTTTCTGCAGGCTCCAAATCATCTTGGTAGCCTTCCTCTGAACCATTTTCAATTGTTTTATATCCTTTGCGAGATATAGTCTCCAAAACAGAAAACAATATTCCAAGTGAGGCTTCACCAGTGACTTGTACACTGACATTAATACTTCCTCTTTTCTGCTGGTAATTCCTCTTTGTATGCAACCCATCATCTTTCTGGCTTTGGCCACCGCATTGTCACACTGTTTCGCTATCTTGAGATCCTCAGAAACCATCACTCCGAGGTCCTTCTCCTGGTCTGTGCACACCCACCTCTCGCCCCCTATCGCATAGAATTTCCTTGGATTTCTGCATCTCAAGTGTATGACACTGTACTTCTTCACATTAAATCCTAACTGCCAAGCATGAGACCATTTTTCCAGCTTTTGCAGATATTTCTTCATGTTATCCACTCTTGCAAATTTTCGTATCATCTGCAAAAAGACAGACTTTTCCATTCAGTCCTTCAGCAAGATCACTTACAAAAACATTGAATAGTACAGGTCACAGGACTAATCCCTGGGGCATTACACTAATCACCTGCCTTTCATCTGAGTGAATTCTGTTTACCATCACTTTCTGTCATTTGAGAGTCAACCAATTTCTGATCCACTTCACCACCTTGGGACCCATTCCCAGGCTGTTATTGATAAGTCCTATATAAGGAACAGTATCAAAGGCTTTGCTGAAATCCAGGTAGACCACATCAATCACATGCCCTTGATCTAATTCTCTGGTCACCCAATCAAAGAAAGGTTTGTTTGGCATGATTTCCTTTGGTAAAACCATGTTGCCTTGGATCATGCAACATATTGGTTTCGAAAAAGTCCACTATTCTCTGTTTCAGGAGCACCTCCATTAATTTTCCCACTACCGAGTTAAGGCTTACTGGCCTGTAGTTTGCCAATTCTTCCCTATTACCAGTTTTGTGAAGATGTACCACATCAGCCCTTCTCCAGTCCTGTGGAACTTCTCCTGTCTCCAAGGATCTATTAAAAACATCCTTTAACGGCCCTGCAAGAACCTCTCTGAGCTCTTTCAGTATCCTGGGATATATCCCATCCGGTCCCATGGTCTTGTTCACTTTTTTGAAAGCTGTTCTAACACATCATCTTCTGTGAATGGTGTGATATCTATGCCATTCCCATTTGTATATTTGTCAATTACAGGTGGTCTTTTTCTGGGATTTTCTTTAGTACAAACAGAACAGAAGTACTTGTTTAGCATTTTCACTTTTTCAATGTCACTTTCCACAAATTCATTCCCGGCACTTTTGAGTCCTGCAATTCCACCTCTGATTTTCCTCCTCTCCTGAATATACCTGAAACAGTCTTGTCGCCACACTTCACATCTTTAGCCATCTTTTCTTCTGCCTTGGATTTTGCTATCCTTATTTCTCTTTTTGTCTCTGTTTGTTTGATCCTGTATTCTTTTCTGTGTTCCTCTGTTTGCGAACTTCTGAATTTTGTGAAAGATGTGTTTTTTGCTTTTATTTGTGCAGCCACTTCTTTGGAGAACCAAATAGGTTTCCTTTTCCTCTTGCTTTTATTTACTTTCCTTACCTATTTATCTGTTGCCCCTTTTATTGCCTCGTTTAGTCTAGTCCATTGCAATTCCACTGATTAAAAAAATGATATATGAATGCATGGCCTTGAAAGCATCTTTTATGCCCTGGGCCCTGGTTCTGTTTCACTGCACTGTGATTGGCTCTCTGCAAAGAGATTGAGATTTGCAGTGAAAGAAGTTGGGGATGATCTCGCTGTTTAAAGTCTTGTGAGACCTGAAATGATGAGATCAGCAAAAACAATCACATTGAACAGGAAGCATAGCCTACATGTTTAGTAACTTTATTATTTATAATGGTTTCTCCCATTTTGCCCAGTACTGATGTCAGGCTCATCAGTCTATAGTTTCCCGGATCACCCCAGGAACCCTTTTTAAAAATCGGTGTTACATTGGCCATTCTCCAATCTTCAGGTACTACAGATGATTTCAACTGGGGGAGGGGGGAGGGGCTATGAGAGACACTGGTGGTGTCTTGGGGCACTATGAGAGAGATAGATAGGGCTGGGACTCTGGTAGGTGACATGCCAGCTCTTTTTCCCTCCAAGCACAACACAGCTGCCACTTCAGTGCTGTAGAGGACCTTAAAGCAGTGGTACTTGTGCATGTAGTCATGGCATGCTGCTCCTGCCCCCTCCAAGGGGCAGGTGCGGCATGCCATGAGAATACATGCTGCTGTCTTAAGGCTTACCATAACAAGGAAGGGAGAAATCACCATTCTGCCCTTCTCCCCCAGATAAAACCATGGATACCGGAAGAGGGAGAGGCATGGCGATTCCTCTGCTTCATGTCGTGGTGAGTCTCAAGGCAGTAGCATGGTGAGCCGCTATGGTGAAGCACAGTAGCATGTGGGTTGGGGGTGGTGGCACAAGGGGTTTGCCTAGGGCAGCAGAAACCCTTGGGCCAGCTCTTGAGAGAGACACTAGGTGATTACTGTAGGAGGAGGGGCTATGAGAGAGAGAGACTATGTGAAGACAGAGTGCAGGGGCTACACGAGAATTTTTTTGTTTCATGTATTACCCAGGCCATAGTGTTATGTCAAGTGAAAAAGGAAGTTGCCTCAGGTGCAGCTATGAAGGTTACCAATAAGATGTTCATTTTAAATCACCATGAATTAATGATAGGATGGTATAGAAAACCTATTAAATAAATAAATAAAATAAAAATGCATAAATCATGGATACAATTAAAATGAACATGAAACCAAATTAAAAAAATAAAACTAGGTAAAAACAAAATTGATGATAATAATACTACTGATAAGAATAATAATAATGCACTAAAATACAAAAGTACTTGTTGAACATAATACTATTAAAACAGAACATCGACATTGGCGGCACACAGACATGCTGCTGCTGCGGAAAGGTGATGTGCCACATGGGCGGGCCAAGGTTTCCTGGCACCCTAGGCAGGGACTCCCCCCCCCCCCCCACCGCCACTGAAGCCAGCTCCAGAGAAAGAGGGTGATAGCTCCAGCATCTGTAGTGCTACAGGGAACTGCAAAATGCCACAGCTGTGGCTGCCTGCCTCCCCCCAAGATATATCAGAGGTATGACATCATGACTGTGACTCTATAGTTTTGGCTCCATCACATCTCTGCATTACATACAAACACATCCTACCCCTCGGATAGCCACCTGCAGGTATCAAATCATGCCCGTACATGCCCCTTTTACCCAGTTTGAAGGACTCCTGTCCAGTTGTTGTATGCATTTTTGTCTGTTGTATGGTGGTTGAGTGGCTGGGACAAGTGTAAGACCCATATGTCTTGTATCAGGCCTTATACGTGGCACTGACACACAGTGCAAATGTGTTGGGGATGGTATCTCCGGTACATCGGTGCTGCCAGCCCATGCCACACTCTCTTCTGCCACCATCTTTCATGCAGCCCATCCATCAGCCTCTGGTGGCTCTTTGTAATCATGTGTTCTCATACAGCATGGCCTACACAGGTACTCTTTTTTCGCAGTTGGACGCTTCACTCACGCTTCTCTTGTGCCTGATCTTCACATTGCCACTCCTGCTCCGTCTTCCTTCTGACACCACTAGGGGACACGTCTTCCCTATCCTATGCCACACACTGACATTATGGCGTTTTACATGGGCACCCCCCAATGCATAGGCACAGCTGCCTTCCACATGCCAGTCATACTTACTGGCTGGTACATCGGATGCTCACAGATCTGTTAGACCCTTCAGCTCTGACCTGTCCTTCCAATCAACACCTTTACATTGGCTATTGCTGGGGCTCTGTAATCCAGCAATAACGTGACAGCTGTTTTCGGGTGTTAAGGTGAACGCTTGCCACCTTAACATCCTATGTCCTGTTAAAACCCGTTAAATGGCCCATTGTGTCCTTAATGCTGGAAAGCCTCCTACTCGCCAAGAGCCTTTTGCACATTTAATACCCCTTACTGCTGCTGTTAATGCCTGTTACCTTAACGCCCTTTAGCAAACATATCCCATAAAGGCAAGTGTTAGAACCAACAGAGGACTTACTGTGGTGTGGTAAGGACTTCATGAAGTCAAAAGCTAAAGCACACAGGTACATCTGAGATACTGCAATTATATCTATATATGTGTAAAAAAGGGGGGAAAGGCAAGGGTGAAACATTATGTAATCAAACCTGTTTAAAGGAAACACCTCTAGAATTGCATGTCTTCAAGTTATATAAAATCACAGATGAAAAAGAAATAGAGAGCATAAAGTTTGGCTGATATAAAATTTAACTAAGCAAAGTAAAACTATAAAGTTCAAAAAGAGGGGCTGTGGTCTGGATCTCAAAAGTAGGTCTGTCAACAAAAGGACAGGCCATGACAGAAATGGCAGGATAGTGACAATGGCACCAGCAGCAAAAGGAAGCTTTTTTCTGTTCTTTTAGTTTTATTTCCTTTCTGTTTGTTTTGCTTTTTGCTTTATTTTCTTTATTTCTTCTTTTTTCTTTAAAGCTTTGGTATGAGGAGGCTGAAAGATGATCAGGAAAAATGGTCTCCATCCAGGAGATACTGCAATGCAACCTGATAAAAACACAGCTAGACACTGAAGTCAGAGACTAGGGCAACTACCTTTCAGTATATTTATTTAATGGGTTTTCTATACCACATTTTCTTAGATTTAATGCGGCTTGCATACAACATTAATAAGAAGTGTATATTGAACCAGGGGATATTAACTTGGAGGCTTACATGAGGCTCTGGTTGATGAGTGTCAGGAGCATTTCCTGTCTCGTGTGAGACAAGAAATACCCCCGTTTAAGCTCCTGACACTTGGCACACTGGCAGGCTCAACTTTAACAGGCCCATGGGAAAGAAGGAAAACGCTGTTCTTTCTTGTGGCTCTACAGAGGTGAGCTGGGGCACCGGGCTTCGGGTCTCCCTGGCTTCCTCTGAAGCCAGTCAGAGAGGCATGGGACTCTTCTGGAGGGGGGGGGGGGGTGGCAAGGACTGGAAATGGGCTGATTGGGGGGTTAGGACTGGTAATGGGCTGATTGGGGGGAATAGAACAGGAAATAAGCTGGGATTGGAAAAAGGCTGATGGGGGAGAGGAGAGAGCTGCTGGCTCTGGAAGAAGACTGAGGGTTTGAACTGGAAATGGGCTGATGTGGGGGGAGGGAGGGGAGGAGAGAGCTGCTTGCCCTGGAAAAAGACAGGGGGCTAGGACTATAAATGGACTGATGCGGGGGGGGATGGGAGAATGGGGTGGCAAGGTAGCAGATGCTGAGAGGTGCTGGAACTAGAAGGGAGCTGACCTTGAAGAAGGACTGGAATGTGATGGAGCTTGCGAGAGAAAAAAAGAAACAGGGGAGTGAGGGTGGAGAAAGGAAAATATATTTTGTGTGGGAGAGAAGAAAAATCTGCGATTGGCCGGTTATTGGGAGAGTAAGTGGGGATTGAAGATGGAGGAGTGAAATTTGAGTGGATGAAAAAGGAATAAAGAAAGAAATGGAGGAAAGAACAAAAGGGGAAAGATCAGTATGTTCGAGCAATTGTAGTGAGAGAATGGAAAAAACTAGAAGAGAGAAGAAAGACAAATGGACAGCTGACAATGGAGAGCTAGCAGAAGACATGAAGAAACCAGAAGAAAGTGACTTGAGCAATTGTCACTGAAAAATAAAATGCCCAAACAACAAAAGGTAAAAAAATACTTTTTTATTTTGAATTTATTAGTTGGAATATGTCAGATCTTGGAAATGTGCATCGATAACATCTTTGCATTTTGTTTAGTATAAGAGGAAACAAATTTCTCCACTGTTGTTCATTTCAAGTTTGGATTTTGGGGTTCCCAGTTTAATTATTGTCTTCATATCTATAAATTGTGATCCCTTGTTCTATGTTTGGTGATGGTCTATGTTTTGCATGTGTAACCAGGCTGCGGTATTCTGTTCATGTAGTTTCTATGTAACACAGTCCCACTTGTTCTTTTTCCCCAGTAGGAGATGTACTGATATTCTCTGAGACATATTGGTTTAATATTTGCAGTGTTGCCCTTTGATAGATAGTGTTTGTTGCTTTGTGAGTCCTGATAGTGCTGTTATGATATGGTGAGTTTGCTATGGATTCTAATGGACAGGGTTTACATTGCTTCCTAATGTGCCTGGCAGTTGGCACTGGAGTATAGTAATGTAGAAATCTGGTAGTATTTCTTTATCCTCACTGCCCATGCAAATGATATTCAGACATCAATAAGAGGTGTGTTTATTCAAAGTTAATGTGCATTCACAAATATTAATGTGTGTTAAATGCAGGAACAGCCATTTATTTTTATTGGCGTAGTGGCACTTCATACACATTAATATTTAGTAAACATGCCCCAAAGTCATTGCCAGGAGAAAAAAAGAGGCTTGTGAAAGGCTCCTTTGAAAGTTGCCTAAAATTTTAGATGACAGCAAATCACAGAAACAAAAATGCCACTGACAGAATGAGCAAGATCACAAATCAAAAAATGAAAACCTCATTCCACAATATCAAGGGTAACTGGATATGGAATCCTATAATGCCCATCTGATCATTCCACTTATGTAAGGTAGAAAAGGATCTCAGTAACTCAAACACCAAAACGGCCTACCAGAGTGTCTGCCTACAGTACAAAGAGAAGGCAGAACTTATCAAGCCTTAAGTGCACAGACTTCACCATCATGGATCCTGAAAAACTCCCCATGTGCCAAATCTCAAAGCAGTCAGAGCAGCTATGGCTATGGCCAAAGTTTTGATGGTTTACATGTGCCTTTGCTGTTGAGAACCTGCTTCTGTTGGCAAATCAGCTTGAAGAAGCTGAAGCCAAAACACTCCTGAAGGCGTCTTGCGGTGGAGTTGGGATTTTGCTGCTGGTGAAGCTAATTTAAATTGATTATTAAAATGTATTAAAGTGCTTTAAATTTGTCATATGGGGAGTTTTTCAGGATTCATGATGGTGAAGTCTGTACACCTAAGGCTTGATACATTCTGCCTTGTCTTTGTACTGTAGGCAGCAACTCTGGTAAGCCGTTCTGGTGTTTTTGAGTTACTGAGATCCTTTTCTCCCTTACATAAGTGGAATGATCAGATGGACATTATGGGATTCCACATCCAGTTACCCTTAATATTGTCATAATGGAATGTTTTCATTTTTTGCTTTAAAATTTTAGATGGGCAACATATACATTTTAAAATAAAATAAATTAAATTTATGCAAACTAGGTCCAGTGGATATGCAAATGAGGCCCACAATGAGTCTCCGCACATGACCCTGCATCACTCTTGGGCCACCCCTGCCTGTCGTGGAGAATATGTGTTCTGGGCACACTGGTTGGTGGGCAGGATAGGAAATGCTGTGCAATCTTGGCCAGGCCTGGCCAGACATCTGACTTATGTGCCCAGTATGCCATGGGATCTATGTTTATGGCCTCAATGGGCTCTCTATGGTAGAGTATCAATGAAATCCATGCAGGATTCTGACTTCTGGCAGGCTGAACTATGCCAATCAGCAATTAACAAATACCAATCACCAAGTTAAACAAAACCATCAAACAGTAAAAAACCTGGGTAACAAAAAGCCCGTGTTTCAAAAAGAACTTGCAGCAATTTACTAATTTTTTTGTCGGAGAGGCCAACCAAGCAGAAGGAAGCACACCTTGTGCCGTTGTGGCCCGTCCATTTTGTTAAGTAAGACGTAAATCTTAAATTTTATAAAAAAGCACTAGAATGCGTTACTTAGCTGAGTCAATATCAGAAAGGCTGTAGGTTGAGATAGCGGGAGGACGACGTGACACTTTTCGGGGTATTGAAAACATTTAATCCCCTGCTTCAGGCCAAAAACCACCATATGATGTAGCATCAGCCCTGTGAAACCCGGAAGGGCGAAAAAACGACTTTTAAAAAGGGCCGGCCTCGAATGTTTCCGCTGAATTGCCATATGTCAATCACATCAACTGTTGTTAAAGAGACCAATCATAGGTTAAAATGGGGAGGGATCACAACTTCAAGCTCCGCCACCTAAAACCAAACATTGACGGAAATATAATCAATTAGTAGACTGTGTGCCAATCAATTTGCATATTCATCCCTTTTGGACTGACTGAGTCCAGGCGGAAAATCCACCTCTGCTCCAGATTCTGAAGTATCTGTATACGATTTTCCCCATGTGGATGAGCAGGTGTAAAATCTAAAATTCGCCACTTAAGATCTTGAAAACTATGAGCGAGCTGTACACAGTGCTCTACCATGGGGGCTGTAAGAGTCTTTGTGTGAAATCTGGATGCATGTTCGGCCAGACGTACTTTAAAGGGGCGTGAAGTGCGGCCAACATAGTAGAGAGAACAAGGACATACAATCAAGTACACAACAAAGCTAGTTGCGCAATCCGTCTGCCAACGTGAGCGGTAAATAATAGATGTATGACCGTCAATCCATGTCATGCCACCAATAGTGTTGCAACAATACGCGCATGACCCACAAGGATAATGACCTGGAGAAGGATGAGATGTAGGAGGGCTATCAATTTCGGCAGTGGTATGCACTAGACGATCCCTTAGGTTGGCTCGACGGGAATATGCTATCCGGAGCTGGCCCCGAAAGCAGGCATGTAAACTGAGAACAGGCCAAAATCGATGTAAAATTTTCATAATTGTAGAGGAACCTTTCATGTAGGGAAAAATCCCCGTAATCTTATCTTGAGAAGTCTCAGAAGTCCCAGTGCAAAATAGCCATTCTCTATGGCAATGAGAGGCCCGTTTATATGCCCGCAAAATCAGTCTATATGGGTAGCCCCGTGACAATAAACGTTGGCTAAGGTACTTAGCATGTTCCTTGAAGTCTCTAGAATTGGTACAGTTGCGGCGTATCCGCAAAAATTGGCCAAAAGGTAAACCTCTCTTTAGGGCAGGTGGATGAAAACTATTATATCGCAATAGGGTATTTCGTTGAACCGGTTTTCTGAATAAAGAAGTAACGAAACCAGAAGAAGACCTCTTCACTGTAATGTCTAGGAATTGGATCGAATGGGTCTCAATCTGAGCTGTAAACTGGATGTTAAACTTAAATGTATTCAAACTATCAATAAACGAGTCCAATTCGGGCCGCGAACCCGACCACAAAAAGAAAATATCATCCAGAAATCTACGCCAGAAGGGAACATGCTTAAAAAGTGGATGAGAATAAATGAATGTCTCCTCATACCATGCCATATATATGGTAGCTACAGACGGCGCCACCGTCGCCCCCATGGCTATGCCGAAAATCTGGAGATAAAATTTTTCTTGATAGATGAAATAATTATTATTCAGCACCAAACCCAGCAAATCCAGCAAAAAACCTTTAGAAATACGTACAGGCAATTCCATAGGGAAGCACTATAGAACTGTCAAAGCCTCATGTTGATCAATGTTAGTGTACAAGGATTGCACATCTAAAGTTATCATATAGGTGTAAAGGGACATATTAGTACATTGAGTTAAATGCCGTAAGAAATCCCCCGTATCACGTACATAAGATGATACTGTGACCGCCGCTGGCTGTAAAAATCGATCACAAAATTGGGAGAGGGGCTCCAAAAGTGAATCACGGCAAGATACTATCGGGCGGCCCGGAGGATCCAGAAGCGATTTGTGAATTTTCAGTACTAAATAAAAAGTAGGTATTTTGGGATGACGTTTAATTAAAAATTCTAACTCAGAACGAGTCACCCAGTTTCGAAGGTAAGCATGGTTCACCAATTCCTTGTTCTCTCTACTATGTTGGCCGCACTTCACGCCCCTTTAAAGTACGTCTGGCCGAACATGCATCCAGATTGCGCACAAAGACTCTTACAGCCCCCATGGTAGAGCACTGTGTACAGCTCGCTCATAGTTTTCAAGATCTTAAGTGGCGAATTTTAGATTTTACACCTGCTCATCCACGTGGGGGAAATCGTATACAGATACTTCAGAATCTGGAGCAGAGGTGGATTTTCCGCCTGGACTCAGTCAGTCCAAAAGGGATGAATATGCAAATTGATTGGCACACAGTCTACTAATTGATTATATTTCCGTCAATGTTTGGTTTTAGGTAGCGGAGCTTGAAGTTGTGATCCCTCCCCATTTTAACCTATGATTGGTCTCTTTAACAACAGCTGATGTGATTGACATATGGAAATTCAGCGGAAACATTTGAGGCCGGCCCTTTTTAAAAGCCGGTTTTTCGCCCTTCTGGGTTTCACAGGGCTGATGCTACATCATATGGCGTTTTTTGGCCTGAAGCAGGGGATTAAATGTTTTCAATACCCCGAAACGTGTCACGTCGTCCTCCTGCTATCTCAACCTACAGCCTTTTTGATATTGATTCAGCTAAGTAACGCATTCTAGTGCTTTTTTATAAAATTTAAGATTTACGTCTTACTTAACAATATGGACGGGCCACAACGGCACAAGGTGTGCTTCCTTCTGCTTGGTTAGCTCTCCGACAAAAAAATTAGTAAATTGCTGCAAGTTCTTTTTGAAACACGGGCTTTTTGTTACCTAGGTTTTTTACTGTTTGAAGGCTGAACTATGCAGCATAACATTTTAGGCATGTATTCAACTCCAGGATGCAAATATCTCTGCCTCAGCCTTTACCCTCAACATGCAGGATTGAAGAGAACATCACCTGCTTCACCTTATGTCCCAGAGGCATGAAATCACTTTTGATAACACTCGGAGGGATACCTAGCAATATTGTTTGTGCCAACATGGATGAGCAACATTGAATTATTGTCAATCGGCTTGATAATCAGCTTGAATATATTCTTAGTAACCGCTCCTAGTAACAAGTACCTATGCAGTAGTGTTATCCTTGTAAATAGATTGTAAATAATTACCCTTGTTATCCAAGTTCCTTCCCTTGTTATCTGAAAACTCATGCATGTTGACTGTACTGAGATTTTTGTTCTATGTGAACCGCGCTGATGCTGAATAGTGCGGTATATAAGAGAATATAAATAAATAAGTCTCGACAAACTCTCCTTAACATCTCAGGCATCTGGCAGACAACACACTTCTCTGCACATCAAATCTAGTTGGCAGATGGGTGCCTCAGTACCCCTCAGAAGAGAGTCACAAATCACCACTACCCTTCGCTTCCTTGTGGTCACCGATTCTACTACTACTACTACTACTATTGAACATTTATATAGTGCTACAAGGCATACATACCGCTGTACAGATACATATAAAATACAGTCCCTGCTTTTCATGGTCCTTGTAGTCTGCCTAGCAAGGTGGCAAGAGTAGGTGCACCTGCTGCTCTGTGCAGATGGCGCCTCCCCATGCCTTTGTTTAGGGATGTACCCACCACTCCATGTAGGTCACCCTTGTTTGTTGAGATATAAAATATAGTTATGTTTATTTTGATTTTATCCTGTTGCTATAAAGGGATCCACTGTGTCTGTCCCATTTCTCATAGAGTAATACTCCTTGTATTGTTAAAAAAATGGATTATTTCAAAGAACCTTAGATATCACTCAATTATCTATGATACATGGAAGTGACTAGTATTTGGAAGCCCCTGAGGATTTTTTAATGTGCACTGTAGTCGGCTTGATACAGGAAGAAGTCCAGAAGAACATGCTGTGTCCCAGGTTTTTGTGACACTGTGTAATATCTAAAATATTCATCTTATTATGTGACCAGTTAGCAGAGCCTCATATTTGAACAGTGTCATGATCACCCACCTTTTGATCTATTCTTCTTTAAACCAATTTTATACAGAAGAGAAAATGTTGATGATCAAAAGGCTTTTCTCCCTCTCACTGTCAATCCCTTTGGTTAGAACCTATTATATTGTTGAAAGAGTTTAAAGATCTAAAGCAACCTGTCCTGCCAGCTAAAACAAGTGGAATTATTCCATCTCTTTAGTTGAATGAGGAAATCTAAGTAATTAATGACTCTACACCTACTCAAGTCACCTACTCAGTCATCTGTAATACAAAACTGAAAAGTAAATTTGACAGCTCCTGGGAAGACCACACAATGCTGGTTTTATCCAGATCATCCCTCACTTTTTCTGCCAGAGAAAAATATGTGTGGCATTAAAGAGCACTTTCAAGTGGACTGATAATGAAGATATACTACTCTTCTTGATGTAATGTTAGTCTTGTTATAGAAGACGTTCTCATAAAGCACATTCAAGTTTGCAGTTATATATCTTAGCTACTTTTTGAAATCCTTGGATTAAAATCACTATGCTAATGTTTTCATACAGATAAAAGATAAAATAAGATTGTCCATCGACTACAGGGCCTATTAAAAAGTAAAAGGGAACTCTAGCATATTTATTACCAGACTCACGTAAGAAGACATTATAGCAAGGTTTAAAACAAAAATCATCATTGTATCAGGGAATGCTAAGCCTCATTTTCATACTTATATTTCACCAGTGTCAAGTTAAAGATCCATTAGAAAAAATCCTGTAGATTAGATATTCTTATCCAGGTTTTGCTTTTCTGATGGTAGAAAAAAGTGGAAAAGTATACAGAATACACATCTTGAGGTAATGTTACAAAAGATGATCTTGCTCATATAGGCCAGTATATGCATATCAAATGCCTCTTGTAAAATTACTTCCTAATACAATTGCACATAAAGCCAAGTGGGCACATACTCATATGCATCTCTGATGTAGGCTTGTTTGGGGGAGGAGATTGGGTGGAAAATAGGCAAAGTCGCAAGTTAGGCTCGTAAGGTATGAAATAGCCACCTGCATGTGTTCTTAAGCAACACATATTTACATCAGCTCCTGAGCAAGTGTAAATATACATGGGGTTACTTCGCGATTCCTGTGGATTCCGTGCTGGTAATTTATGAGGACACCTAAGCATCTAGGTGTCCTTATAAAATATCTCCAAAATAGATGCCTACTAGCCTCTCCACCTAGGTGTTCTGTTATAAAATTACCTTCATAGTGATACTTTCTGAATGTCAAATCTGTTTTGCATACAAAAAAGATCTTTGATTTATTTGTTTGTTTATTTATTTATTAAAACTTATACACTGATGATCTTATATAAAACTGAATGATGGCATGTGCATGTATCCCCCTGCAAGTCCTTTTTGCTCGGGTATCCCCCTGAGCTAGAGTCATTTTTGGCTCTACGAAATGCAAGTTTTTTGAAAACCATTTCTATTGAGATTTTTGAGTAGTGCTGATATAACATTAAAATAAATGGACCTCAGATGAGGAGACATTTGGATGTTCTTCCCTCCTTAATCGACTTTTGGTCCGATAAAAACATATTTTTGATACCTTGGTTATCCTTGGATATTCCTTCTTCAGATGTATAAAACAGGCTTAAAGTAAACATCTTTTGGGACTTCTGACATAGCTGTCCCATTATAAAATTACACCCAGAGAGGGTATTTTTATTACATAGTAAAATAGTATATGACTGCGGATGAAGACCAGTATGGTCCATCTAGTCTGCACAGTAAGGTGGCTAGAGAAGGTGCACCTGCTGCTCCATGCAGGTCACCCCTATTTGTTGAGGTATAAAAAAATAGTTATTTTGATTTTATCCTCTTGCTATACAAGGATCCACCGTCTGTCCCATACCATTTTGAATCCCGTAACTGTATTTACCCCCACCGCCTCCATTGGGAGGGCATTCCAAGCATTCACCACCCTTTCAGTGAAAAAGTATTTCCTGATGTTGCTTTTAAGTTTACCACTGTGTAGTTTCATCTTATGCCTTCTAGTTTTACAGCTTCCCCTTCTTTGAAAAAGGGTTGTTTGTTCATTAATGCCCTTTAAGTATTTAACCACCTGTGTCATATCTCCCCTGTCCCTCCTCTCCTCTAGGGTATACAGTTCCGATAGTCCAAAGCATTTACACAGTTTACAGAGCTGCTATACTGTGTATATGCACCACTATGAATCAGAACACGTCTGTATGTTTTATAAAATACAAATATGTGGCATTCCTGCTTCTGCTGTGTCCATTTTCTGACCCCAGTAATACCAACACATATGGAGGACAATTTTATAATGGGGCACATACTTTTAGAGGCATTCTATGTACCTAATTAGGAGTTTATTTTGGTCATTAATGCGTGCATGTGGCCACATAGATGCATTAATGTTCTCTTACAAAATACCACTTAGCTTAAAGATGCGCATGTTGCATAGTGGTGTATATTTTGCTGGTAGTTATTTATATAGATCAGAGGTTCTCAACCCTGTCCTCTGGGACTTCTAGTCCAGTTGGGTTTTCAGGGTATCCACAATGAATATGCATGAGATAGATCTGCATACAATGGAAGCAGTGCATGCAGATCTATCTAACGCATATTCATTGTGGATATCCTGAAAACCTGACCGGCCTGGGGGTCCCAGAGGACTGGTTGAGAACCATTGATATAGATGGAATGCACAAGTATTCCTGTAGAGTCCAATATTCAAAGTCATTTATACAGTTTGTAGACCTGCAAACCATGTAAATTTTATTTTCTTTTAATTTTATTTAGCATTGTTTATTTACAGCTTTTCACCAGGTCAAAGCGATTTACATAAAACAGTAAAGAACCAACTGGTTTACATAGAACAGAGTAGCTATATACAGTTAAACATTGGATACAGTTAACTATGTACAATAGGAATCAATGCTTGCTTTTTTCTTTAGTAAGACCTCTTTAGTAAGTCTGGGGAGTTGGTCCGGTGGGCTGTAATGTTCTGTGAAAAGGTGTGTTTTCAGTTTTTTCGAAATGTGTTGAGGTTGGTGGAGTTTCTTATTGTGGTCGGAAGGGGGATGCAAGTGCGGGGGCATAAAGTTGAAAAGCTTGTTTGCAGGCTTGTTGGTTATGTTTAGTTTGTTGGGTTGTTGAATTTGTAGCAGGGTGTGGGGGTGTGTAGTTGAACTGAAGTGAATGGTTTTGTGTGTCAGCAGGAGAGTCTTGTGTTTTATTTGACTTGCGATTGGTAGCCAAAGGAGTTGTCTGAGGATGGGTGTGATGTGTTTACCTTTTGAAATTCCTTGAAGGATGTGAGCTGTTGTATGTAGAGCAGTGGTTAATGAAAGCAGGGTGGTTTGTGGGAGGCCCTGGTAGATGGAATTACAGTAGTCTAGGTGTGGGAGGATTATGACTCGGAGTGCTGTGAGGAAGTCTGAAGGATCTAGAAGTAGTCTGAGGCATTGCAAGGTTTTTGTCTTGAAATATACTGCCTTTAAAGCAGAGGTGCTGATCAATAATAATTCCAAGGTATTTCACTTCAGAATGAACTTGTATTTGGATATCGTTTAGTGTTATGGTTTTTGGGGAGAGGGGGAATGTGTTGTTCTTTGTTATGAAAATAGCTTTGTTTTTTGATAGTTTATTGTGAGGTTGTTCTCATTAGCCATTGCAGACATCAGAGAAGCAGTTTTGGTGATTAGTGAAGGAAGGTTGTTTTAGGTTAAATGGTCCATAAATCATGATATCGTCTTGAGGTTGTGAGATTTGATGATGGATCAGAGGGGTTGGAGTTATATAAAAGACCGAGGCTCTAATCATCATGAGAGACACCTCCTTTACTTCCCAATCTAAATCAACCTGGCAAATACTTCCATATCAGTAAAAGAAGAAATAAGATACCTGGGAGTTATCTTGCACCATAATTTGAACCTAAAACCACACATCAACAAAATCACCAGAAATGCTTTCTACAAAATGGCCACTATCTGAAGACTCAAACCTCTTCTCAGCCAAGGCCACTTTCGTACAGTCTGCCAAGCTGTCATTATGCCTATATTGGATTACTGCAACTCCATTTTCAATGGGCTGCTGAAACAAATGACCCAGCCTTTGCAATTGGTCCAAAACCACCCAGATCATCTCTATCTCTACGTAATTTGACCACATAATGCCCATCTTATACCAGCTACACTGGCTCCCAATCACATCACTAGCCAAATATAAGACAGTCCTGCCCATCTTCAAAATCCGAACAAAATGTCGGCCGACGTACTCCAGGACCTAATCTGCATAAAGCCCAACTACAGGCTGAGAAGACAGAGTACCATGGATATCATCCAAACAGCCAGCTCATTCACCAAAGCCAATAACTCTACAACCAAGAGAGTTCTATTACTTGCAGCGCCTGCCATTTGGAACTGCCTTCCAGAAGCACTAAGGACCACCAAGGACTTGAAAGACTTTAGAAAGAAGCTGAAAACCTTCCTTTTCATGGAACACTTCAATGAGCTCGCCTAGCACATCTAATTCCAGACTACCTTCATTAACTTAGCCCCCGAGATGCCTGTCATATGCCATTTTATGACCATGCATAGAAGGAGGAGTGGCCTAGTGGTTATAACACAGTACCTCAGGCTGGAGGGTTGGGGGTTCACCTGGGGACAGCAATCTCAGTCTGGAGGGACTAGGGTTTTAAGTCCTATAGGCACACCTTGGGTAAGCCACCTAACCCTCTGTTGCCTCAGGTACACATAGATTGTGAGCCCTCTGGGGACAAAGGAATGCATCCAGTACCTGTTTGTAGTGATTAGATAATGTAAACCTCTTTGATTAAAGGATAAGGCAGTATAGAAAACTGGTTAAACATATGTCATGCTGTAAATAAGTTATGCCTGCTAGCATGTCCCACATGCCACCCTTACCTATACTACAAATTCTCTGTGAAGTTTTGTTGAGTGATATTGTAAACCACTTTGATTTTATGATAAGGAGGTATAAAAAGACATGTTAAATAAATAAATATGTTGAATAGGAGTGTGGATAAGGTGGATCTCTGTGGTAGTCCGTGTGTTTGTTTGAATGGGGGGATATGTGTTTGTTTGAATGGTGGTACCCAGGATATTTAGCAGCACTAACAAGGTCACTGCCATTGAATATCCAACCACCAGCAAAGGAAAAAAAAGCTTTTGGAGTAGAAGTTAAGTACCAGCTGTACTGATAGATTACAATACATAAATTATTTTTTATTGAAAAGTACCAGCTGTAATGATAGTTCACAAAATATATAAAAATCATTTTTTATTGAAAAAACAAAAAACAGTAAATGTGTACGTGAAGAAAAGGTCATTGATGTGAACAGCAGCGAGCCGTAAGGGTGACAATCAAAAACCCTTTACGAATAGCTGTGTGTTTTTGACTGAGACCTTTGTACACTCTATTGGATTTCTTAGTTTCAAGTGGTGAATATGAGAGCAGATAACTTAGTATTTGTATATCAGCAGTGATTGCTCTCTGTTTTGACCGATAGCGTTGTAGCATATACATCGATGGATGGTCAGTCAGGATGGAGGGAGACCTTCAGTTTCCCTCATGATTACGTCGCCGGATTGATTAAAGAGAAAACCCCATTTGCACAAGGAACCAGTGCTGTCGTTGAGTCAGCGGGTGATAATAACAGCTCTTGGGAAGCCCTTCTGCAAGTCCAAAAGAGATGTATGAGAGCTGAGTTACATCGTCTGTCCCTAGTGGAGTACATTAACAGGCAACAAATTCCCAGGGGCTTACGTATTTATAAAGAGCCCCGCCTGCCTAATATCGACACAACATTTATAGAAAAATGGAACAGGGTGCTCAACAAATGTTCCTTGGATCTAATGATATTGATTATTGAACATACGAAGACTGAGGTACAAAATATGACTGCTGAGTCGGCAAAGATTCAGAATACCTTAAAAGCGACTGAGGCAGAAGAACAACATGCCCAAAAACTATCAGAGGTACAAAAGCAGGTGGAGACAGTGAAACAAGAGGTCATGTTAAAAAAGACTAAAAAATTGAATAGGGACAATTCTGACTACACCGTAGGGTATGTATCATACCTGGGATAATCATAGCTTTATAGGTACTTACACATCTTAAAAGACAGGAGGTGCTTTCAGGTGAAGCTCATTACCCAAATCAGTCATACACTAAGGACCTGAGATTAATTAAGCTCCAGGTGAACAAGGTATATTAAACGTATTAGGTATAGTTTTATTGGTATAAATACCCATAGCAACCCCTAGTAAGTAAGAGCTTAAAGATCTAGACACAAACTTAAAACTAATTTGCAGACAGCAGTCCAGCAGCGGGATGGGGGCTTTCCAGTCTTTTGCATTGAGTGTCACATGTATGATTTTCTCCCAGTTGGTGAGAGGCCTTACGTGTGCACTAGGTGCAAGGAGCTCTTTTCTCTCAGGGAACAAGTCCATTCTCTAGAGGCTAAAGTAGCAGACTTGGAAAACATAAGACAGACAGAGAGGTACATAGACGAGACCTACAGGGATATAGTCCTGAAGTCCCACCTCCAGTCTGGCAGCACCCCTGTTGCCATGGAGGAGAGAGGTCACGTGACAGGACAGCATCACTCTGGTGTGGCAGGAAGTGATCCTGTAACTAGGACCTGTCCTCCAGGTGATGTAAAACCCTCTCGCACCGATGAAGTTTCTCCAGGGCCATGTGCCCATGAAGGAAGGGTTAGGACAGCCGTTATAGTTGGTGATTCGATCATTAGGCATGTAGATAGCTGGGTGGCTGGTGAACGTGAGGATTGCTGGTAACATGCCTGCCTGGTGCGAAGGTAGCGGACCTCACGCGCCACCTAGATAAGGTCTTAGATAGTGCTGGGGAGGAGTCTGCTGTCTTGGTACATGTCGGTACCAATGACATAGCAAAATGTGGTAGGGAAGTTCTGGAGGCAAAATTTAGGCTTTTAGGTAGGAAGTTGAAATCCAGAACTTCCAGGGTAGCATTCTCCGAAATGCTTCCTGTTCCACGCGCAGGACCCAAAAGGCAGGCAGAGCTCCAGAGTCTCAATGCGTGGATGAGACAATGGTGCAGAGATGAGGGTTTTGGATTTGTTAGGAAATGGGGAACATTCTGGGGAAAGGAGGGGCTCTTCCGAAGGGATGGGGTTCACCTTAACCGGGATGGAACCAGGCTGCTGGTATTAACCTTTAAAAAGGAGATAGAGCAGCTTTTAAACTAGATATTAGAGGAAAGCCGACAGTCGCCCAAGAGCGGATGGTTCGGAAGAATGCATCCTTGAAGGATACTACCAAAAGCAGAGAGGTTCCACAAAAGAGTAAAGTAGCCCAAATGCCCTCAAGTATGGAGCAGACAGAGCTTAAAGATCCCAATTTGCCCATGTCTAACAATAGCCAAATTAACATGAATAAAATACATTCTCTAAAATGCTTGTATGCAAATGCTAGAAGTCTAAAGAATAAGATGGGAGAGTTAGAATATATAGCACTAAATGAAAGGTTAGATATGATTGGAATATCAGAGACATGGTGGAAGGAGGACAACCAGTGGGACACTGTGATACCTGGGTACAAACTATATCGTAATGATAGAGCTGATCAAATTGGTGGAGGGGTTGCGCTCTATGTTAGAGAGGGCATTGACTCAGAAAGGATTAAAGTTTTGCAGGAAACAAAATCTGCTGTAGAATCTATATGGATTGAAATTCCATATAAAAGGGGGAAGGCGATGGCAGTGGGGGTGTACTATCGAGCACCTGGCCAGAATGACCAAATGGATGATGAAATGCTCAAAGAAATCAAGGAAGCTAACAAACGTTACAGCGCAGTAATAATAATGGGTGATTTCAATTACCCCGGTATCGACTGGGTCAGTGTCACGTCAGGACATGCTAGGGAGATAAAGTTCCTAGATGAAATAGATGACTGCTTCTTGGAGCAGCTGGTTCATGAACCGACCAGAGGGGAAGCCATATTAGACCTAGTTCTTAGTGGAACACCAGATCTAGTGCAAGAGATAAGGGTGTTGGGGCCACGTGGCAATAGTGATCATAGCATGATCGCCTTTGATTTAATTAGTGGAGGAGAGATAGTAAGGAAATCCACAGTACTACCTTTTAACTTTCGAAAGGGAGACTACGATAAAATGAGGAAAACAGTTAAGAAAAAACTAAAAGGAGCAGTTGCGAAGGTTAAAGACGTACATCAAGCTTGGGTGTTGTTGAAAAATACTATCTTGGAAGCCCAGACCAGCTGTATTCCACGCTTTAAGAAAAGTGGAAGAAAGTCCAAAAAACTGCCAGCATGGTTTAAAGGTGAGGTCAGAGAGGCTGTTGTTGCCAAAAAAGCATCTGTCAGGAAATGGAAAAAAGAGCCAAACGACGAAACCTGGAAACAGCACAAGCACTGGCAAGTCAAATGAAAGGCATTGATAAGGCAGGCAAAGAGAGAATTTGAGAAGAAGCTTGCTGCGGAAGCAAAAACGCAAAATAAAGACCTTTTTAAGTACAGTCAAACCTCGGTTTTCATGATTAATCCGTTCGAAAAAGCCTGACTAAAACCGAAACGTATGAAAACTGAAGCAATATTTCCCATAAGAAATAATGTAAATCCAATTAATCCGTTCCAGACACCCAAAAATATTCACAAAAAATACATTTTATAGAGAATAACTATATTTTTACATACAGAAAACAATGAGAAATAAATATAAATGACTAATGAAATGGATAAATGAACATTTAACATCACTGAAAGCAAGCTAAGTACAGTACTGTACAGTACAGTATGTTAACATCTGGCCTTAGCCACCCCTGACAAGCTGCTGTGCCCAGCTCTCTTCGGAATCACATTGAATTCAGTCCATTAAAATACCTTTACATTATCTGCTCAATGCTTCAGAATGGCAGAAAATCTTAATGATATAGCTTCAGACGTACCCTGCAAGAGAAAGAACTGCCTCCCACATTCATGCAACATCTCCTGCTTACGTTGACAGCTTTTCTTCCCTGCTACCGGGACAAAATCTCATTCAAAAGACGTTGAAAACCGAAGCAATGCATGAAAACCAGGACAAAATCTCAGTCAAAAAAGACGTTGAAAACCGAAGCGTATGAAAACCGGGGCAAATGAAAACCGAGGTTTGACTGTACATTCGTAGCAAAAAAACTGTGAGAGAGTCAGTTGGTCCATTAGATGATAAAGGGGTTAAAGGAGCACTAAGAGGCGACAAGGCGATAGCGGAGAGAATGAATGAATTCTTTGCTTCAGTCTTTACTGAGGAAGATGTAGGGATGTTACCCATGACTGAAGTGGTATTTAAAGGTGCGGAAGAATTGAAGGAAATATCGATACATCGGGAAGATGTCTTACAACTATTAGATAAACTGAAGAGTAGCAAATCACCTGGGCCAGATGGTATACATCCAAGGGTGTTGAAAGAACTGAAATATGAGATTGCAGAACTGCTATCAGTAATCTGTGAACTATCATTAAAATCATCTCTAATACCTGAAGATTGGAGGATCGCCAATGTAACACCAATTTTTAAAAAGGGTTCCAGGGGTGTTCCGGGAAACTACAGACCAGTGAGCCTGACGTCAGTACCGGGAAAAATGGTAGAAACCATCATAAAGAATAAAATTACTCAGCATATAGATAGTCACAACCTAATGAGAGACAGCCAACATGGCTTTAGACAAGGAAGATCTTGTCTTACTAATCTGTTATGTTTTTTCGAAGGAGTGAATAAACAGGTGGACAAAGGTGAGTCGGTTGATATTGTGTATCTGGACTTTCAGAAAGCCTTTGACAAGGTCCCTCATCAGAGACTTTTGGCAAAACTAAAGAGTCATGGGATAGGAGGCAGTGCACTATTGTGGATCAGGAACTGGTTAAAAGATAGAAAGCAGAGGGTAGGGCTAAATGGCCAATTTTCCCAATGGAGAAAGGTGAATAGTGGTGTACCCCAGGGATCTGTGCTGGGTCCGCTGCTTTTTCACATATTCATAAATGACCTGGAAAGTGGAATAACGAGTGAGGTTATCAAATTTGCAGATGACACAAAACTATTTAAAGTTGTTAAAACCCAAGAGGATTGTGAAAAATTGCAAGAGGATCTTGATAAATTGGAAGACTGGGCATCAAAATGGCAGATGAAATTTAATGTGGACAAGTGCAAGGTTATGCACCTAGGGAAGAACAACCCAAACTATGGTTACACGATGCAAGGTTCCACATTAGGAACCACCACCCAGGAAAAAGATTTAGGCGTCATTGTGGATGCCATGTTAAAACCCTCGGCCCAGTGTGCAGCGGCGGCCAAGAGAGCAAATAGAATGCTAGGTATGATAAGGAAAGGAATGGAAAATAAAACAAAAGACATTATAATGCCTCTATATCGTTCCATGGTGAGACCACACCTTGAATATTGTGTGCAATTCTGGTCGCCGTATCTTAAAAAGGATATAGCGATTTTAGAAAAGGTACAGAGAAGAGCCACCAAAATGGTTAAGGGGATGGAAGGATACTCCTATGAAGAAAGGCTAAAAAGGTTAGGGCTCTTTAACCTGGAAAAGAGACGGCTGAGGGGAGATATGATAGAAGTCTATAAATTAATGAACGGAGTGGAACGGGTAAACGTAGATCGATTGTTTACCTTATCAGAATATAGAAAGACTAGGGAACATGCAATGAAGCTACAGGGTAAACTATTTAAGACTAATAAAAGAAAATATTTTTTTTTTGGAGAGCAGAGAGAGGCAGTGTGGAGGTCCGGAGCTGCAGGCTTCGTTCCCGCCGGCCCTGACGTCATCGGGGGCCTTGGCTGAAAAGCGGAACCGGGTGAGCTGTGCCTTGGGAGAGCAGAGAGAGGCAGCGTGGAGGTCCGGAGCTGCAGGCTTCGTTCCCGCCGGCCCTGACGTCATCGGGGGCCTTGGCTGAAAAGCGGAACCGGGTGAGCTGTGCCTTGGGAGAGCAGAGAGAGGCAGCGTGGAGGTCCGGAGCTGCAGGCTTCGTTCCCGCCGGCCCTGACGTCATCGGGGGCCTTGGCTGAAAAGCGGAACCGGGTGAGCTGTGCCTTGGGAGAGCAGAGAGAGGCAGCGTGGAGGTCCGGAGCTGCAGGCTTCGTTCCCGCCGGCCCTGACGTCATCGGGGGCCTTGGCTGAAAAGCGGAACCGGGTGAGCTGTGCCTTGGGAGAGCAGAGAGAGGCAGTGTGGAGGTCCGGAGCTGCAGGCTTCGTTCCCGCCGGCCCTGACGTCATCGGGGGCCTTGGCTGAAAAGCGGAACCGGGTGAGCTGTGCCTTGGGAGACTCGATAAAAGGCTGTTCTTTGGCGCAGCCGGAGGCGCTAGCCGGGGCAGCGATAGAAGGGGCTAGATACAGGGGGCATAACCGGCCCCTTGGGAGCCCCTTGGAGCATCGTAGGAGCGTCGCACCCTGAGCTGACCCCGGATGTGCTTGACTCGATGGGTAAAAGAAAGAAAAAGACGGAGGTGGTGACATCTGCCGAGCCTGCGGTGGGCCCGATGGACAAACATGTTAAGGTACTGCCTAGTGCTAATGGAAAACTTGACTCTGACTTTCTAACACTCCAGCCCTCTCCGGTGTCCTTGAGTTCTCCAGACCGGACACCACCTTCTCCTCCAGTCTATACATCTCCTCCTGTGTCTGCTTCTGTTGAGGTGCAGTTTCTCCAGAGTACCCCAATAGAGGTGGGGGAAAAGTTGAAACCGGTTGTATGGGCTCCCACGCCAGGAGAAGCGAAGGTTGTACCTGATGATCAGGTAACCTTGGCGGATATCTGGCGTGTGGTAACCCGTATTGAGAGTTCCTTGACCCCTACTGTGGTACAACTATGTAGTTTCTCTTCTGAGATTACTACACGGTTGTCAGAAGTGGACACTAAGATGGAGAATACTATGCATTTGGTTTCTAGTTGTGAAACTCAGTGTCAGGCTCTTAAAGCTGTAAATTCTTCTCATATTAAGGATAGTTTGGTGTTACATCATAGAATGGAGCAATATGATAATATGTTACGTGCAAAGAATATTCGTATATTGAATTTTCCTATTTGTCGGTTATTATCTGCTGAAATTCTTTTGCGGAAATATTTTAGGGAGGTCTTGGGCTTAGCTTCTGCTGACTCCATAGGCCTCTCTAATATTTATTATTTGACAGGTAAGGGCCTTTCTCCAGGTTCCCCAGGGGGGTTTGATGTAGTCCAGGGCCATGCCAGCCTGGGACTCACCAAATTCCTGGAGGACTCGCAGGATAATATTCCCTCTAGAGCTACTTTGTTGGTATCTTTTCTGTCTGATTTGGACAGGGCTCTTATTTTTCATAGTTACTTTAAAACTATGTCTGTTCCGTTCTGTGGATTACGTGTGCAAATTTTTCCGGATGTTTGTAGAGCGACTCAAACTAGGAGGAAGAGTTTTTTGGCTCTTAAGCCTAGGGTGGTTGCCTTATCAGCTACGTTTTTTCTTAGATATCCCTGCAAGTGTCTCATAACCTTTCAGGGTTCAAAATTTATATTCCTTGATTCTGCTCAGCTTGAGGTATTTCTCTCTGATAAAGAGGGGCCTGGCATTAACTGACTGGAATGGGTGGTTAGTTTTAAAAGCTGCCTGTAAGTAGAGATTGTTCTTGGATTTCTTGTATTTGTTTTCCTTAAATATCTCCTCGTATTGTGGGCTAGGAATGATGGGATGTCTTTATTTTATATTGTATGTATTGATTCCCGCTATGTCATCGACAGTTTCTTTATGCTTGCTTTTTGTAAGTTTTGTTAAGTTTCAATTAAAAAAAAAAGAAAAAAAAAAAAGAAAATATTTTTTCACTCAACGTGTAATCAAACTCTGGAATTTGTTACCGGAGGATGTAGTAAAGGCTGTTAGTGTAGCTGGGTTTAAAAAAGGTTTGGACAAGTTCCTGGAGGAAAGGTCCATAAACCATTATTAAGAAGTGACCGAAGATATCAATGCTTGACCCAGTACAAGCATTGTGGAACTTGTGTCTCTTGGGGAAACTGCTAGATACATGTGACCTAGATTGGCCACTGTTGAAAACAGAATACTGGGCTTGATGGACCTTGGTCTAACCCAGTATGGCATATCTTATGTTCTTATGTTCTTATGTACCCCTGGTTGAATGCACATAGAAAAGCCACACGGGGGTTTAAAAAATGAGTGAGTTTTGAAGACGGCTCGGAAGATTCAGACAGCTTTAATTCTAGTAACTCCTCTAAAGAGAGGGGTTTTCCCAACGACAGGGACGAAAAAAAGAAGAAGAAAAAAAAGACGGACACTCGAGGAAGATCCCCCGAATGGCGATATCCCAGAAGAAAATAGGAGGCATAAAGGTGGATACATCAGCAGCAGATCTTGTGATTAACATCTCTGGTAAGCCGCTCACACAGGATTCCTTACAGTTATTAGGCGAGGGATTGTCGTTTGTCCCTATTATAGCCCATGGCCCGTTTCAATTCAGAGCAGATTTTGAGAATTTGATTAGAAAACTTAATTTAAAACAATTTTTTGCAACCACAGGTGATTCATCTGACATTGTGGAGTCTTCTTCGGACACCACGGGAGTTTTACGGGTTCTCTTATCCTTCAAGTCAACTTGGTCACCACCGGGTCCCCTCCCTCCAGCGTTGGTGGTTTTTAAGGAACTTGTTTTGGCTGATGTTAAAAATTTGGAGAGCACACATAAACGAAGATTAACGACCTTATCCCATTCAGAACAGGAAGTCCTCCTTGAGTTAAAAAGCCGTACAGATATAGTCATCAGACGTGCTGATAAGGGGGGAGCTATTGTGATATTGGACAGGGAATACTACATCTCCGAAGCTTTGAGTCAGCTTCAAGATACAAGAATCTATAAGGTTCTTCTAGAGGACCCCACGATGGAGTTGCAGTCAGAGATTAAGAGGATTACCTTGGAGGCTTTACACCTTCATCTTTTGGAATGAAAAGAATACCGTTATTTGAATGGCATTTCTTTCACAATAGCACGGTTTTGCACGGTGCCAAAAATCCATAAAAACTTGCAAGCTCCCCCAGGGCGACCGATAGTGTCAACTAAAGGGTCTCTACTGGAACCGGTATCAACATATTTGGATTCTTTTTTATGTCCACTCTTACCTACAGTCTCGTCATATGTAAAAGACACCACACACTTTTTGAACATTTTGGCGGGGTTGTCTTTTTGGGCAGAATGTGGCGACACGTTTTTGGTGACCTTGGATGTAGTTTCCTTATACACCAACATCCCTCAGGAAGCGGCTTATCAAGTAGTTGAACAATCTTTACATCAACGAGGGGACTTGAGTGAGGGTACCATTACTTTTTTATTACAATTAGCACGTTTAGTGATCTTCAGAAGTTTTTTTCAGTTTTTTTCAGTTTCAAGATTCACTGTATCAACAAATTTCAGGAGTAGCGATGCGCCCTCCATCGCGAATCTTTACATGGGATTATTTGAGAAAATTTGGCTGGTGACATCCTCATATCAGAGTAATATAGTCGTGTGGCGCCGTTACATTGATGACTTCTTCCTGCTTTGGCAGGGCACGGAGAACGATTTGCTATCATTTTTCAACTGGTTGAATCAATGTGATCCTAATATCAAGTTTACCTCTACATACCATCGAGATGTTATCACGTATTTGGATCTGCAAATTACTAGGGGCCACGCGGCTTGGGAAACCACGATCTATTGTAAATCGACGGACCAAAACACCTTTTTGCATTTTAACAGTGCTCATCCGAGACAGCTCAAAGAGGGGTTGCCATTTTCTCAGTTTTTAAGATACAGGAGAAATTGTTCAGATTCAATTGACTTTCAAATAAAATCTAAACAGTTGAAAAATAACTTTCTAACAAGAGGTTATCCAGCACCTGTAGTGAAACGGGCGTATACACGAGCCCTGTGTATTGATCGTTGGCTTCTGTTGACAGATCACAGACAAGCAAGGCGACAGGGGAAGCAGATAGATACTGATAAAGTTAATTTCATTACCCGGTTTTCCCCTTTGAGTAAGAGTATCCAAAACATCATTAGGCAATACAGTAAAGTTTTGGGTACCATTCCGGGACTCCGTGACAAGAAGATATGATGTGTATGGAGCAGGAGCACTAATTTGAAGGAGCAGCTCAGTCCAGCCACTTTGCGTCCGTTGCGTCCTTTAGATGTGTCGGAGATTGAATTGGGACTTAAGAAATGTGGCAGCTGCAGCATTTGTGCTGTAACGTTGGAAATTGCACAATTTGTACATCGAGATGTTACATATCATTTGCGAAAAGTGACTACGTGCCTGTCCACCTATGTAATATATGTGGTTCGATGTCCATGTGGATTGTTATATATTGGAAAAACCGTTCGCTCCTTGAAGCTGCGGATGGGTGAACATCGTAGTTGAGTGAATAACAGAGTGTTCGAAGCACCTTTAGTGCAACACTGTATCAGTGAACGTCACACCTTCGACCAGTTAAGATGCTTTGTTGTGGATCGGGTTGATTTTCCTCGGGGTGACGGAACCAAGGAGCAAACTCTGCTTAGGTAAGAACAACGATGGATTTTCCTTTTAAATACAGTGAAACCCCATGGTCTGAATGCTTCGGTAGATTGGTCAGCATGTGTTTAAAGAGTTTGGATAGGAGTGAATAATGGGGGGGAGGAGTTTTACAAAAGTCCTTATAAGGATTGACGAAAGCTCCCAAACCGCATGCGCGGTGTCTTTTTGATCAGAGAAGAAGTGGGGGAAACCCAGTGTTCAGAGCTTTCCTCCATTTGCAGTGATGTAATGGTTACTACAGTTGAGGTATGTTTGGAGATATATTTTCTGGTGACAGTGTTAAATGGTTTAAATTTTAGATGAAACAAATAAACAGGATTATTGATATAAAAGTTTTTTGTCGTATTTTTCTACTCAGTTTGACACATCTAACATGAATCCCCTGATGAAACACGAACTGTGAAACGCTTGGGCGCCTTAGAAGTACGGCGGGATTTAAATTGAGACTCTCGAGATGAACGATGGGATTTAAATTAAGACTCTCGAGATGAACGACAACAGCCAGCAAAGGAAAAAAAAGCTTTTGGAGTAGAAGTTAAGTACCAGCTGTACTGATAGTTTACAATACATAAATTATTTTTTATTGAAAAGTACCAGCTGTACTGATAGTTCACAAAATATATAAAAATAATTATTTATTGAAAAAACAAAAAAACAGTAAATGTGTACGTGAAGAAAAGGTCATTGATGTGAACAGCAGCGGGCCGTAAGGGTGACAATCAAAAACCCTTTACGAATAGCTGTGTGTTTTTGACTGAGACCTTTGTACACTCTATTGGATTTCTTAGTTTCAAGTGGTAAATACGAGAGCAGATAACTTAGTATTTGTATATCAGCAGTGATTGCTCTGTGTTTTGACCGATAGCCTTGTAGTATACTGAATATCCACGGCTACCGCCATTATATGCCCCAGTGCTAACCGGTTAGCATCGGGGCATTCCATGGAGCATTCCGCAAGTGGTAACCAGGGATAACCGGTCAGTGGTGATATTCAGCCGCTGCCCAATTATCCCTCAGCAGGTGTAGCAAAGCTAATCAAGCAATGGCTGAATATCGCTTGCTTTGGGGTTGACCTGGATATGGCCCTGGCATATCCGAGTTTAGTGTTCAGCGGTGATGGCTAGCCGCGGTGATGGCTAGCCGCTCTAATCACGCTAGCCAGCACCGCTGAATATTGAGCCCAGAGATTATAAAATACTATTATGTTTACATCCTCTTGAAAATTTTAGGAATAGGCATTTACACTAGCTCTAAGGATGGTATAAATATCTACGTCTTAATTTAAGGCTCAATGCCTGCCACTTACACTAGTATTTTATAAAGGTAAGTAGGCGCCTAATTTTTTTTATTCGCAAAATAGGCTAACATAGGTGACTTAAGTAAGACTTTAACAAGGCACGTCCTCATAAAATTATCCTTATGGGAATAATTTTATAAAGTTTTTTAAACATGTAAAGCCTGATTTACAAATGGAAAATGGCTCTTATAAAATTGTGGCAAAGTGAGTGCATAAGTATGAGCGGTGATAAGACAGCTGGTATTTATACCTCCGTTACACATACCTCAGGCATTCCTTGGGGAATAGTTTGTGAGAAGAAGGATTGGTGTTGCAATCTAGGTGCATATTTTATCAGATATGCGAGCACACGCATGGAGTGCACGTGCATTAAAGTGCATCCTCTTTGGAACATTTGTGCATTATTGGGGATATCATTGGGTGTCTAATAAAGGCACCCAATGATATGTTGACTTTATAAAATATTTACAAAAATCAATTCCAAACACAAAGGGAGAATTAACAAATGTCAAAAAAGTGTACTCATCTTTATAGATGATTGAAGGGACCATCAGAAATGAGCCAAATAGAAAAATGTATGCCTCCCATTAACAGCTCACAAGATTCAGTGATGAATCCCAATGATCTTAGGAGTATGTTTACTAAACGGCGGTAAGGGAGCATGTGTGCCGTTAACGCAGGCTATCGGCACACTTGTTCTCTTAACGCCAAAAAAATGCTGTTTTAAGGTGCTATAAAGGCACCGGCAATGTTAAGGATGCAGTAGGTGGAGACTGGGTGTGACTGGCAGAGAGTGAGTGGTTACAGTGTATGCTCCCGTATCGCAAATTGTGTGATGGCCTGAAAAGATCTTTAATGCTGAAACCCGATCGCTGATTAAAACCTCATGGAAAAGGTGTTTGAAGAGAAGGGAGACACTATTTGAGCAATAGCAATGTGATGCACTGACAAGGAAGCCCAAAATAGGGATAGTAGTGCTCCATTAGCAGCAACAGTAGGAAAGGGCACCATGCTGATGGTGGACATGCAGTGGAGGTGATGATGGACATGGTGGACTAGGCATCTGCCCGAGTGGCACAGAGGGGCATAAGGACATAAGTTCAAAATATATGCCATACTGTGTCAGACCAAGGTCCTTTAAACCCACTATCCTCTGTCCATTAGTAGCCAATCAAGGGCACAGGTACCTAGGTGGGTCGCAAAAGGACACCCATGGTCAAAGAGGCCTGTATTTGGCCAAGCAGCCGATCCTCATTGTCTCTCAAATAAACGTATAATGACCTTTCATCCAGGACCGTGACCAAACCCTCCCAAAGCCCAGCTATATGAGGAGCTGTAACGATATACACTGCCATTGTGTGTCAATGTCTGCCAATGCATTGAATGACAAACTATATGCCCCAATGTGTCTGAAATGTGTTGCACTGTAGCAGCCGTACTTGTCCCCTAGTCCCCTCCCCCCCATATTGTGATGGCATTAGCAACCATGAACATTTCCACACCAGAATGACAAAAAGGTACAAAGAGAAAAATGAATAGCTCATGATAGTGGAAGAGGGCAAAGCAGCACCAGAATTAGTGGAAGCATACCAAGGCACTTTAAGAGGAGTAAAATGGCATCAACATTGACAGGATGACTACAAGGCAGAAGCAGAGGAGTAAAGTGGCAAAAAGACTGTTCAGATGACCCCAAGGGAGTGCAAGTGGATTAAAGTAGCAATAACATTGGCTGGAAGGAACAGGAACATCAGAAGAGGACCAATATGGCATCAGAATTGGTTGGAAGGTTCTAAAGTAACTAAAGAGAGCTAACATGCAGCAAGACAGCCTGGAAGACTGTAAGACACTACAAGAGAATGAAGACAGCACCAAGATGAGCAAGAACACCTTAAAACACCTATAGAGTGCAACATAGTAACAAGACAGCCTGGAAGGCCCAAGACACCCACTAGAAGAAAACCAAGACACTACCAAGATCAGCTGGAACACCCTAAAACACCTGTAGAGTGCCAACACAGTAATGAGATCAACTTTGTGGAGGAATAAGCTAGGCGTCCAAGTCAATGCCGGGAAATGTAAAGAGGCCTGACCTGAATGGCCTCTGTACACCCCGGTGCCTGGTCACACCCTGGCTCTGCTCTCACTCTGCCCCAGCGCCTCCTCCTCCCACCCCCATCCAATGTTTCCCGCAGAATGGCTCTGTACTTGTGGGGAGCCAATGGCTCAGAATATGGTCCTGGTGATGAGCGTGGGTTGGATGTCCAGTGGAATCAACATAGCACTAAGATTGGCCGTAAGGCCCTAAAACACCTAAAGAGGATGTAAGTCCCTAAAACGCACTAGGAGGACCAGCAGAGCTTAAAATAGCTGCCTTTTGAGGTTTTCAATAGTTGTCCTGTTATAAAATTATCCCCGTAGTTAGTAAGTAGGCTCCAGTAAGAATAATGGGCTTATAGTGTTTAACACATGCTAAGGTGCATTAATGCATATTAATTGTTTAATTCCCCCATGTTACTAGAATGGGTATTGTGACACCCCTGCACTCATTACCTTTGGTGCAACACCCATTGAGGTGACAGAAAGTGAACCCACACGTTGACAAGGAGCATGTGTCAATATAATGCCTGTGCCGCCATGCAGATTCTCTACCCAAAAACTATCCATTCTCCACCCCCAAATAGCACTACTCAAAAAGAGTGGGATTTTTAGGGCAGCCATATTTTAATTGCATGCTACTTTTATTGCAGCAAACCCGATGTGCATTGAATCCCACACTACTCAGTAGAGCGCTTTAGTAAACATGTCCCAACTGTCTTTATAAAATAGAGACAACATAGGTGCCTTCCTGCTCACTTAACGTGGGTGTTCTGTTATAAAATTATCCTAATATGGCCCAGGCAATTTTATAATAAACCATTTCTGCACATGAACCACAGTTTTAAGCATGACTTTTATCTTTATTTAAAATGTATATATTGCCATTATCAACAATGACTGCTTGTAGTGACAACATTCATATTAAAAACTAGGGGTGTGCATTCATTTGAAATGACATGAGAAATCTTAATGAACTTTCCTATTTCTTTTCATATCGCTTTGAGTCAGAAAATAACACTGAAAATCCAAAATTTGTTTTCTGTCTCAAACCAGTAATGTTGAGGTTGGAAGGCCGGCATAGTAACATAGTAGCATAGTATATGATAGCAGATAAAGACCATCATGGTCCATCTAGTCTGACCAGCAAGGTGGCAAGAGTAGCTGTACCTGCTGCTCTGTGAAGGTCACCTCTACTTGTTGAGAAATCAGAGACAGTTAAGTTTATTTTAATTTGATCCTGTTTCTATAAAGGGAACCACTGTGTCTGTCCTATGCCATTTTGAATTGTCACTGTATTTGCCCCCACCACTTTCATCGAGAGGGCATTCCAAGCATCCACTACCCTTTCAGTGAAAAAGTATTTCCTGACATTGCCTTTCAGTTTACTCCCTTGCAGCTTCATGTTATGCCCTCTAGTATTACAGCTTCCTCATCATCTTGCAGAAGAACCATTAGGTTTTAGTGAAGGCTGGTTCTAGGCAGCCTGCTCTTAAAATATGCCAGAAATTCTGTGAAATCATGTCTTAGTATGCTATCAGAAACATTTACCAAGCCTAATTCAAATCCGGGATTTCCAATTAGTGATGATCAATGAGGATGTTTATTAGACTTGGTAAAGTCTCTGATAGTATACTTAGACATGGTTTCACAGAATTTCTGTCACAAGAACATGGCAAAAGAAAAATCTTTGGAGTAAATCTCTACAGCAGGAGTCAATAGATTCACAAGGCAAAAAATTCTTATAGTTCAGGAGGAAATGAATTTTTGCTTTTTGGAAAAGTCCGCCCCCCCCCCGCCCCTTCCCAGAATGTTGCCCAGTTCCTAACAAATCCAAAACCCTCTTCCTTGGATCATTCTGGGTCCAGAGTCTCTCAGCTTCCTCGGTTGAACTTGTTGGAGGATTGGATTTCCAATTTTGATCTTAGGGATGCTTGGAGAAACCTTCATACATTGGAAAGAGATTACACTTTTTTTTCCAAGGCACACAATTGTCACTCTCGTATTGATATGTGGTTGGTGTCAGGCTCGGTGCTTGATTGGGTCACGCAAGCTACCATTGGAACAATGGGTCCTTCGGACTATGCGATTATAACTATCACTATTACATTAGGGAATACGGACTCCCCTCTGCCATGTTGGTCTCTTCCTCGCGGATTGTTGTATAATCAGGTGTTCGCTTCCGAAGTGCGGAAAGGGTGGAGGGAGTTTTTGTCATTTAATGACTCTTCTGAGATCTCCGGAGCACTGTTGTGGGAGTCCGGGAAGGCCGTTTTAAGGGGGCAGCTTATTTCTTTATCTAGTGCCTTCAAAAAGAAAAAGCAAGCTAGGCAGAATGACCTGTGGCGAGAGATTGTTGATTTAGAGAAACTACATAGACGTACAGGGGAGGCAAAGGTGTGGAGGATGTTGACTGATCATAGAGGAGAATTGGAGGGGCTCGAATCTGAACATATTGCTTCGCTGCTTCTGAGGACTCGGCAGAGATTCTATGAACAGGGTAATAAGGCAGGGAAGGTGTTGTTGTGGCAGTTGCAGCGCCAACAGCAACGTCATAAAATAGGGGCGATCCAGTCACCACAGGGTTCGGTCTTACGCAGTTCTAAAGACATCGCAGCAACTTTTGCGAAATTTTATGAGCAGTTATATAAGAGCGTGTCCACAGCAGAAGCTGAGGATATCAATGAATGGTTGTGAGAGGCTTATCTCCCCCAGCTCTCTCCTGAAGGCAGGGAGCACTTGGATCGGCCCTTTAATCTTCCAGAGATTCTGCAGGTAATGAGGAACCTAAAGTCCACAAAGGCGGCAGGGCCTGATCTCTTACCAGCTGAACTCTATAAGGTGTTTCCGGATTTATTTGCTCCGACTTTGCTGACGGTGTTTAATGAGATTTTATCCAAGGAAACGCTCCCGGCATCCTTCTTTTAGGCATCTATTGTAGTAATTCCCAAGGCGGATAAAGATCCTTTGCAGTGTTCTAACTATCGACCGATATCCCTTCTGAACTTGGATTATAAAATTTTTACCATGGTTTTGGCTAATCGTTTGGCTACTTACATCCTGGATTTAGTACACCCCAACCAGACAGGGTTTATAAAAAATAGATATGGTTTTGAAAATGTGCGCCGGCTAGTGATTGTGTTGCAGGGTCTGAGATTTAAGGTTGGATCGTACGGTATCCTCTCTCTTGATGCTGAGAAAGCATTTGATAAGCTAGAATGGGGCTATCTTTTGCGGGTTCTCTGAGAGTTTGGTTTTGGAAGCTTATTCTGCACGTGGATTACTGCTTTATATGCTACCCCTCAAGCTTCGATATCCATTAATGGTTTTCAATCTGCTCCTTTTTTATTAGGCCGAGGCACCAGACAGGGTTGCCCGCTTTCGCCTCTGTTATTTGCTCTGGCGATGGAACCATTAGCGGTGCATATTCGACTGCGGGCTGAGGACTTTGATATTTATCTCGGTTCTGATTGGCATTCCATTTCTCTGAATGCAGATGATACCCTAATTTATCTTCATAATCCCTCGGAATCCCTCCCAGCTGTGGTTTCTATCTTAGACCGTTTCTCGCATCTATCAGGCTTTACGGTAAATATGCAAAAGTCGACTCTACTTAATTGTGTATCCCGATCTTTGAACGGAGTTGTGGTTGGTGGGGAAGGGTTTCCAGTGGTGGAGTGTTTCCGTTATCTCAGTGTTCTAATACATAGAGATATATCACAACTGTATAATCTGAATTATCTACCTCTTCTTAAGGCAACTGCACGCGATATGGAATGGTGGGGTTCATGTTCGGTCTCTTGGTTAGGAAGGATCAATACATACAAGATGCTGGTGTTACCCAAATTACTTTTTCTTTTCATGCAACTACCAATTTCTCTTCCTAGAGCTTTCTTCAAAAACTTAAGGCGGTCTTGTTTTTTATGGAATGGGAGTCCTCCTTTAATTAGTTGCCCAAATGGTCCGGGGGACTAGGGCTTCCTGATCCAGAGTTGTATTACTCTTGCATTTGTTTGCGATCTCTGTTGCTCTGGAGAATTAATGCGGGGTCAGATTGGGTACATTTGGAGAGGGCTTGGTTGAAGCCTATTCCATTAGCAGCTGTGCCCTTTCTGTGTGAAGCACGGAAGGTGGCTAAGATACGGGCACATCCTTTCATTGGCCCATGTTGGGGGGCTTGGAGACAAATTTGTCGTCAATTCGGTATACAAGCATCTCAATCAACTTTTTTGATTTTGGGAGCTCTGGGGTTTGTTAGAGACATGCAAAGGGGATTAGATTCTGCAATTCTTGACACCAAACTCTCTTCCTTGTACGAGGGATCACTGCCTCTGTCTAAGAGGCGACTGGAGGAGTGCCTTGGCCTCCCTCTTACTCAGTTTCAGTTTCTTCAGTTTCGTCATTGTCTGGAGGCCCAGCGGCTTGAAAAATCGGAGGTGGCCCGCTGTTCGAGACGTTGTGAATTTGAGCTCTTTGAATCCAGGCGCCTTCCAGCCTTTATTGCCAGGCTGCATCGTAGTATGGCAGAAGATCTACCGGTGCTTTCGTCTTTGCGTATCCCACAGAAAAGATGGGCAATGACCTTGCAAGGTAAGGACCAGGACTTTTGGCTGGAAACTTATCATTACTCGCATAGCTATTCCATTTCGCTAGGATTAATGCACACTCAATTAAGAATTCTTTACCGGTTATATATTACTCCGCAACAGCTATTTCGCTGGCATCGCGCTGATGATGCACTATGTTGGAGGCTGTGTGGTCGACTGGGAGATTTTGATCATATGTGGTGGTACTGCCCACATATTCATCAATTTTGGAGGAAGGTATGGGAGTGTGTTATTGGTTGTCTTCAAATAACCTTACCCTGTGACGTGGAGTTTTGTCTGTTAGGGGTACTCCCGATTACCATTGATGATGCCGTTCTTTGAAAGGTGGTTCAGTCACTCTTGTTAGCGGCCAGGTCGACTATAGCACGGTTTTGGAAACGTAGCACAGCTCCATCGATCGTCGAGTGGAGAGATAAGTGTCGGGATGTTTTTCGGCTGGAGAAAATCTCTGCTTCTGTCCGTGGTATTCCCTTTCAGGGGGAAGCTCTTTGGACTTTGGTGCTGAACGACGAGTCAGGTAATTGAGATATAGGATTGCCATCCTGGCATTTAGTTGGTAGCGGTCTGGGGGTTCCTTCTTTACTCTTCATTTCCACTGTGGTTTGAGGGCTTAGTCCCCTTTTCCTCTTTATTTTTATTTTCTGCATTTTTGTCTTCTTCTTCTTTCTCTTGTTATTATTGGCTTGCTTCCATCCATTCAGATTTTGAGGAGTCAGACAGGGAGGGACGGGGGGAGAGGGGATGGGGGAGGGGTTTAGGAGGGGTAGGGGGAGGGAATAAGGGGGGGTAAAACTTGAGTAGTGTTTGTTGACTTAGTCTCCTTGAGGGTCTTCAACACCTACATTTGGTGGAGTGGATGGAAGGGGAAGGAGGGGGAATAATTCTTTTGAATCGGGTATTTGTATCCCTTCTTCTTCAATAGAGGGTCTTTGGCACCGGACTTGTGATACCTTTACGATAGTGTAGATGGATATGGAGTGGAGGAGTAGCCTAGTGGTTAGAGCACTGGCTTGGTAACCAAGCAACCAGGGTTCAATTCCCACTAGCACACCTTGGGCAAGTCACTTAACCTTCCATTGCCTTGGAAGAAAGGCCTGGCAATCTACTTCCAGTGACACTGCCAAGAAAACCCAGGAGCTTCTGGGTCACCAGGAGTCAGGACTGACTTGAAGGCACACATTGCAGATGGATATAGTCAGGGCCCAGTAGGGGGTTGAATTGGTATCATTAAGGTATCACCCTGTTTTTTTGCTTTGCTTCAGTATTGTTAGGAGGTTTTACTAGGGGGACATTTTTATTATGCCTTGTAGGGCTCCGTTACGGCATTATGCCATGGGTTCTTAGTGACAGGGAGGTAGAATTTACTTCAATGCATTGTTGTTTCCTACTTGTGATAAATATTGTATTTAGTCATTTCGACTTTTCTCTTCCCTTCTTTCTCTCTCCTTTTATCTCCTGTTCTTGTTATTCTGTCATGTTTGCAGGAATTGGCTGATATATATATATATATATATATATATATTTTTTGTGTAAAGCTTGACGAATGTTACCATATATATATATATTATATATCTTTTAGTGTCAATATCTATTCTTTTGATTGTGATTGTTTACAGGAGGTTTTTTTTTTATGTTGGTTGGATATGATATTTGTATTTCAATTGTGATGCAAGGAGTCTGTCTGTTTATTTCTTGCTACTGCTCAATAAAAATTTATTACACAAAACCCTCTTCCTTTCACTATTGTCTCATTCATGCATTGAGACTCCAGAGTTCTGCCTGCCTCTTGGGTCCTGCACATGGAATGGGAAGCATTTCTGAGAATTTTACACTGGAAGGTCTAGATTTGGCTTCCAGAACTTCCCTCCCATATTTTCCTGGTCATTGTGACCAACATGTACCAAGGTTGCAGGTTCCTCCCCTGCACTATCTAAAACGTTATCTCGGTTATGCGTGAGGCTGCTACCTTTTCACCAGGCAGGCAGGTAACCAGGTGATCTCATGTCCATCAGCCACCCAGTTATCTACATGCCTAATGATTGGATTGGTAACTGCAACAACCATCCTAATCCTTCCCTTATGGGCACATGGCTCTGGAGACACATCCTTGGTGTGAGAGGGTATTATATTATATGGAAGACAGGTTCTAGCAGACAAGGCAGACTCATTCCCTGAGAGTAAAGAGCTCTGTGCATCTAGTGCACACATAAGACCTCTCACCACCTGGGAGAAAATCATAATGTAACACTCAGTGCAAAAGACTGGATAGCCCCAATCTCTCTGCTGAACTGTTGTCTGCATCATAAGATTCAAAGATTTCTTTTAGCTATTTAAAGTTGTTCAATTGTTTAAAGTTGATAGAGGAATAGGGATACTTGAACCAATAAGGGACTTTTACTTTTCACCTCAAGGTGAACTGCAAGGACTTAATCAATCTACTCCTAAGGCCTAATAACTTTCTAATGAAGATAATCAGTTAAATCTGATAGTAAGATCACCCCTTGCCCCTTAACAGGTTAAGAAGGTTATATATCAAGGATTATGCCTGAGGTGGGTAGGAGTCTTTGACCTATTTATATCTGTGCTTGCAAGGCAATCTCTTCATTTCCTGGGTTATTCACACTGCCCTTATTTTGATAGAAGGTGCCTTTCATGTTGCCTTTTTGATCTATCACTTGCCTTTAGCACCTATTTAAAACAACTTCACAGTTCTCTTGCTTCCTAATGGGAAGACCTCTTTGTAAACAATTTATCTCTGTATTCTCAAATAATATTTACCCTATTCTACTCTCTCTGTTAAGCTACACCCTATCTGACTTTAACTGAAAGCTGACTTGTAATACTAAACCCCAACTGGCTTAAATTTAACTGAAGGATGGATCATTATACCAAGCCTTAACTGGTTTTAATTTAACTGAAAGCTCTCTTGTAATACTTTGCCCTGACTCAATAAAACACTGAATTTTAAAATACACAAATTTTACCAGCTTTAACCCAAAGAATTCTCTTTTCCCCACGATTCAGAGAATTTCTCAGAAGGTATGTACTGCCAAGTGCAGATTCCTTCCCAGCAGTAGCAGCCCTCTTGCAGCCTAAGAAGGAAGACACAAAAGCAAAAGTTGGCTCAGGGAGCCATAACCCCTTGAGCTGGCCTTGGATGACACTCAGGTACAATACCTAGCAATGAGGCCCATATCATACTATATCTGCATTTCCTTAATTGTGCCCAATGAGGCCTATTTGCCCATACTTAGGATTATCACCCTTACAGAACTTTGGCTGTCTTTCATCATAATACCAGGACAGGCATGTGAAGGAATCACATATACCACAGCAGATTGCTGTTACATGCCAAAACAGGAATGCGACAGATGAGTAGCATGTTAACATACATTTATTACTGGGGCAACACAGCAGATAATTTAAGCTCTGGGGCATATAGTAGGCCTTCAAACAGCTGCCCACTCACACTTCAGGATGCAGGTAAAATTAGCTTTAATGGAACAAAACGCATAAAGACACAAAATGACAGCCTTGCCTATCTTTCTGTTTCCACTCCAGAGCACAAAGAACTTGCCCCCCTAGCAGGCTGACAGTTTCTTCACATCTCTAGAATACATCACAGTAATACAGATTGTAACACATCATGCAGCCTAGCTCACTTCTCAGGTATGCATGGCATATCACTTGGCCATTGATATCCAGCAGTTCAGCTCAAACTCCCAGGCACTGATATAACCATAGTTCAGTGCAAGCTCGCCTTCTTTGCAGGCGAATAATCTTCATACTTTTCTTGGCACATAAAAACAAAAATACATTGGGCCCGATATTCGAAGGGCAGTTACACAGTTTATTGCCTTGTAAACTGTGTAACTGCAGCTGAGAGGGATATTCCACAGCACTAATATGGTTAGTGCCACTGAATATCCGCGATTATCTCCCTTACATACCCTGATGCTAACTCTTTTAGCATCAGGGCATGTTGGGGACATTCTGAGGAGGAGCAGAGGCAGTGACTGTCCCTAACTGGACAGCGGCAATATTTCATGCTGCCCTGTTAGGGACCTGCGGCTAAAAGATATGCAATGAAAACCCACGCTGCAGGAGCTAACCAGGCATCATGCAATATCGCTGCTGTCCAGTTAACTACTGCAGCTTCTAGGTATGTGCGTCAAATCCAGATATTCAATGCCGGGGACGCATGACTCCATCATTGAAAATCCAGGGTTAGGGCCAGCTGGCTAGCATGGCTATGCGCCGTAGCGGCACATAGCCTGCCTAATTGAATATCGAGCCCATTATATTTATGTTTATAAAAAATTAGATTTACAGCCTGTTGAAAACAGTTAGGTGGTTTACAAATAGTAATAAAATTAAGTTAAAAAATAGAGAGGAAAAAAACTACAATTCAGACAGGAAAGCCATTCACACAGACAAAGTGGAGAAATAAAGTGATAGCTAGTCTCAAAAAAGAGATAAAACCAATGATCAAAAAATAGGTGAAGCTGTAAAAAGCAACAATAAAAATAGTCAAAAATCATAATTTCTAGAATGTAAAAGATCACAAAATTTAAGGCTGATAGATCATAAAATTATAAAAATGTAGCAATTTCTTAAGCACAAACTTAAGGAAAAAATATGATTTTTGTGCAGTTAGGTATGCTTAAAAAATCGGAACATGTAACCTTACTATGAATATATCACTCTCACTTGGTTTGCAGCTTGTCGTGCTGTGAGGGCTTGCGTGCATCAGTGATGCTGAGAGCTAAACTATCGGTAGTTTAACTACTGGCAGGGTCTCCCAAGATGGACAGGTCTCAGCTGAGGTGCCAGACCAAGACAAACCACCCATCTGGGCAGCAGCAGAATGGGATAGTGTTGACGGCAGAGGATCACATTTTTGTGACAACGGCAACAACACCAAACTTAAACTGCACGGAAGAAAGGCCCGGCAATCCACTTCTGTATCTTGCCATGAAAACCCAATGGATAGTTACAACAAAGCAAATTGTGCTATGGTGCTGTAAGATGAGACCCCCAGGTCGGAAGGCACTCAATTAGCTACTGGGGAAGAGCTGAAGACTTTTCAGAGTACAGCCAGCATTTATGATGTGGTTGGATCAAAGCCCTCGGGAAGTCTGACTGCTGATGTAGCTGCGCATGAAATGAGAGTCAGAAGCTGTAAAGATGTCTTATGCATTGGAACATGGAACGTACGAAGCATGAACCAAGGGAAGTTGGAGGTGGTCAAGAATGAAATGGAACGTGTACAACTTGATCTGTTGGGTGTCAGCGAACTGAAATGGACTGGCATCGGGCACTTTGCATCAGATGATCACATGGTCTACTATGCTGGAAATGAAAGACAAAGAAGAAATGGTGTTGCATTTATAATAAAGAAGAAACTTGCAAGAACTGTAATGAAATACAATACAGTCAGCGAACGCTTAATCTCTATTCGTCTACGAGGATTGCCTATCAACTGTCATACCCCCTTGCCTAAGGCCAATGGCTGAACGGCAAAAGGGCTGCCTTATTTGTTTTTGAGCAATGTCTCATCCTAGTGTGCCAGCAATGGATGCTGGGACTTGTAGTTTAATTACTCTCCAACAAAGTATTGTGACCACACGGGGTTCAAGGCAAACAAATAAATTTTTATTCAGGGTTTTCCCCCTCGCATAGAATTCTTAACGCAAGACATGGCATGGATTATTTCTCCAAAATAATAGGATAACAGGAACAACTGAAGGTTGAGAATCAAATAACAGTAGTACTGTTTCATTCACAGCTCTGCTCAGGCTTCTCTGCAATACCAGCTTTCCACAGCCATGCTGAAGAATTGATCAGACAAACTTAAAAGTTTCAACAAAATGTCTTTCTTTCTCAGGTTTAGAAACAGCTATGTACTTCTCTCATGCAGAGGTAACTCAGCGTAAGTCCAAGCTGTTTGCTTCATATAAAGAGCAATCCATTTCACATACGTCACTATCAACAGATGCTTCATCAACATCTGTTATCATATCTTCACAAGCTCCATTAGCATTCCCTTCCAAGGAACTTTTATAATCAGGTTTAAACTGAAGCTTATTTAGAATCTCTTGCAGTTGTCCTATAAACTGTTCTCTCTGGTTTTCACGTACACTGCTTATGGAAGGAGTTTGATTCTCTTGTAAGAATTTGAACACAGAATCTGAAGCTGTCTCAGGGCACTTACTTGGAATACTTTTACTCCTAGCTGGAGTTGGTTTTACTGCGTTCCTGTCCTGACTTTGCTCAGCGCTGAACCTTAGCTTCTTAACAATATCCTCAGCACAGCTCTTGTTAGGGACTGAAGCACATGTACCTTTCCAACGTGCAATGCTTCCTCTACAGTCAGAGCTCTTTCCTCGGGTAAAGGTAAGCCTTTCCACCTCCTCTCTGAGTTGCTTTGGCAGAAACTCCAGGTTTGTTTTCAGTGCTCCTTGAGAATAGGGATCAACAGTCTCTCCGGAATCCTCCTTAGCTTTCTTAGCTTGTTCTCAGTTCCGTGATTTCCCTGCTAGTTCATTTCCTGGTTCACCTCCTGGCTTCCTTCCTCCTGGCTTCCTTTCTCCTGGCTTCCTCTCTCCTGGCTTCCTCTCTCCTGGCTTCCTCCTCTTACTAAACTCTGAGGCAGCCTTAAAACGGCTTTTCTCACCAGCCACTCCCTCCTTGCTGCACATGTGAAGTTCGTTAGGGCTCAAACTAGCTCTTATGTCACTGCTGGGGCAGGGTTTAGCTCAAGCTAGTACATGCTCTGAAAGCTTGTGGTTTCCATGGGAACCCTGTTTACCTTTACTTTTAAAGGTGTATCCCTCATTTCCTTCCCATTCCATTTGGACCACAGAACTCTCCTTATCACATATCCCCCCCCTCCTTAAGATATTACAGGCTGGGTTGAAGGCATCTTCACAGCATGTAATTCTAGCTAAACTATGGATGTCACTCCTGCTCTCCGGCCTCCTATGAGAATGTTTAATGAGCTGGGCTAGTGCCACCCTTTCATGCCATGGGCTTAACAGATTAACATGGTAAATCTGCCACCGGCCTCTCCTATTTTCCACTGCATATGTCACGGGGCCTACCTGTTCAACTACTCGGAAGGGCCCTTTCCACTGACTTTCAAACTTGGGCACCACTCCTGACACCCTAACAATTACCTTATCGCCTATAGCCAACTGGTGAGGCTTGGTATTGCGATCATAGTAATTCTTTTGTTTTTGTTGACTGGCTCTTAAGTTGTCTTCTGCTATCCGGGAGGTTCGCGTTAAGCGACCTCTCAGGTCCCTCAAAAATTGGGGAACAGCTATTTCCTCTGCTCCAGGTTCTACCCATTGTTCCCGGAGGATATCGAGGATACCCCTTGGTGACCGTCTGTACATCAACTCATACGGAGAGGTTCCTAGGGACGCCTGCTTCCTTTCCCTACACGCATACAACACAAAGGGAAGAATAGTGTCCCACTCTTTCATTTGCCCTTCCAACCCACGTCTCAGCATGTTCTTTAACGTCTGGTTCAGTCTTTCGACTAACCCGTTTGACTGTGAGTGGTAGGCGGCCGTTTTTACATGTCGAATGCCGAAGGCATCCCACACCCTAGCTAAATAGCGCGACATAAAATTACTGCCACGGTCGGTCAACACTTCCCTCAGGAACCCCACCTCACAGAACAATTTTACCAGTTCTGCCGCCACCGTATGGGCAGAAATGCTGCGTAAGGGGACCGCCCAGGGGAATCGCGTCACGTGGTCCACCATAACTAATATGTACTGGTACCCGCACGGCATTTTAATCATGGGGCCCACTATATCTACAGCTATTCTGTGTATGGGTACCGCAATTACTGGTATCGGAATCATTGGTACTTCCATTGGCTTAGTCGAGGTAACCCTCTGACAAGACGGACAGGCCTTACAAAACCTAGTGGTCTCCTTAAACACCCCTGGCCAATAGAATCGTGCTAAAACCTGATCCAACGTTCCTTGAATCCCTTTATGTGCTCCTATGGGATGATCGTGGGTGAGTCTTAGTACCAGGGTTCTAAAGGTGGTGGGCACTACCAGCTACTTGCGTGTATTACCCGTAGCTGGCTCTAGACTTTCTCTGTAGAGAATGCCCTCATCAAAGAAAAATCTTGGTAAAGTATCCCTCTCTTCTTGGGCGTATTTAAAAGCTTGAGCGAGGACTGGGTCAGCCTGCTGCTCTTTCGGGAACGAGGGAAACTTATCCATTAACTCAGCGGGGACCCATGGTAACTCTAAGCCCGCACGTATCTCCGCTCTATTCTGGGAGCGAGTCTGTCATTCCCTACGTTTTTCTCCCTTACTCTTTTTGGCCTTATTCGCTGGGGTACTGACTAGGTCTTCATGAGAAGGTAAATCTGTCAGCTCTGACCCTGAAGATTTCCCCTCATCTTCTAAGGCTTTGGATTGGGTTCTCGTAGAAACCATCCCCTCTCTCATCTGTAGATGCTGTTGAATACCCTTTTGGAACTGGGGCCAGTCTTTGCCTAATACTAGTTCTTGTGGCAATCGGGGTACTATGGCTACTGGAATCTCCCTTTCTATGCCTAATCCTCGTATTAGGACTCGGTAAATGGGGTACGATGCTGCTGCACCATGTACACATCTGATTTTTACTGTGCCACTGGGTAGACAAGGTATGGTTTTACTTTGGGACTCTATCTTTTGCCAAAGCCTTTTTGATACCATACTCTGGTTGGATCCAGAATCTAGTAAGGCATTCACATTCACTCCCTGGACTGTTACCGCTAAGAGAAAACCCTCTCTGACTTGTCCTGGGTCAGCTGTTACTAAGGCTGTTTTTACCTTACAATCACGGTATAAATGATCATCACTGCCATATTTAAAACATGTTTTCCTTACACATTTCTTGTTACACCTAGGCAAACACAATGTACCAACAGCATTCATTTCTTTCTCTTTCCTTTCTGATACCGCATAGGTCGCTTTCATAGAAGCTATGCCTTTCACCTGTGCGCTTCCTTCTGCCTCAAGGAATCGCTCAGTGAGCAAGGTAGCTTCCTGGGAGCTTTTGCAGCCTTGCAATATCAGGAAGGTGCGAATATTTACAGGAACAGCGTTCATGAATTGTTCCAATATTATTTTATCCAACACTGCTTCAAGCGTCTTACCGTCTGGTTCTAGCCACTTGTTTACCAGTCCTTTCAGACGATGGTATAATGCTCTAGGTGTTTCACTGGGCACTAATTTGGCATTCCTGAACAAACGGTGGTACACCGAGGGAGTTAGACCTATTCTATCTTTGATAGCTCTTTTAACCTCGTCATAGTCATTAGCTAAAGCCGGTGGTACGGTCTGGTAAGCGGCTAATGCCTCACCCTTGAGAGACATCACTAACCGTCTTTAGGCCAATTGATCAAGTGAGCCACCCGTTCAAACATTTCCAGGAAATAGTCCAGATTGTCCTTGTCAGAGAACTGACCAAAGTTCAATGCTTCTCTGGACCAAGGTCCTAAAGCATGAGTTTGACTTAACCGTGCTGAACCTGGTGTGGGAGAAACAGGATCCGGCTCCTTCTTTGTGCTCTGCATCCAGGCCTCCATCATATTGATGAGCGGTTTTTGCTGAGCCTCCATCCTGGCTGCAGCTCGCTCTTGAGCTTCTATCGCGAGTTCACGCTGTCGCTCAAACTGTGATGCCATCCAGGTGAGTACTTCCTTAGCCTCCATGGTCATTCTGAAACGATAAAGCAGACAACACAACCACCCAAGTGCGGTACCACAGCATAGAAGGTACTATTCTCTTTGTCACCAGCTATACCAATACCCACAGCAAGAATATTGGCCTTGCAGATAGAATTCTGCAAGGCCAATGATCTATTCATATCAAACACCTTCTTCCAGCAACACAAGCGGCGATTGTACACATGGACTTCACCCAATGGATTGTATAAAAATCAAATTGACTACATCTGTGGAAGTCAACGATGGAAAAGTTCTATAACATCAACAAAGACAAAACCTGGAGCTGAATGTGGTACAGATCATCAACTACTAGTATGCAAACTCAAGCTAAAGTTGAAAAAGAGCAAACCACTCATGAATGCAGCAAAATATGACCTTGAGAATATACCACTAGAATTTAAAGACGGCCTGCAAAATTGATTTGCTGCTTTAGATACAAATGACAGAGCTCCGGAAGAGTTATGGAATGACATCAAGAAGGTTGTGTTAGAAGAAAGCGAGAAGTCTCTACAAAAGGTGAAAAAGCAAAAGTGGAGGAGTGGCCTAGTGGTTGGGGCAAGGTACTTCGGGCCGGAAGGTCGGGGGTTCAAATCCCACTAGAGGACAGCAACCTTGGGCCGGAAGGACTGGGGTTTCTAGTCCCACAGGTGCTCCTTGTGGTCTTGGGCAAGCCACTTAACCCTCCATAGCCCATGTTCTCTGTGTGCTGTGCTTTCCTGTCTAATCAATGTGTTTATACCTCAAAAAAAAAATTTCCTGTCATGATTTGACAATTTCCAATCTGTAATCAAACCGCTGCTGATCGCTGGAAGTAGCGGTATACAAATGTATACTAAATAAATAAATAAATAAAATAAAAAAAGCAGCCAAAATGGATGACGGAAGAAACTCTGAAAATTGCCAAGAAACGCAGAGAAGCTAAAGCCAGAGGAGAAAGAAAGACAATCGCAGAACTCAACAGAGATTTCCAACGTGCAGCAAGACAGGACAAGGAAAAGTACTACAATGACACTTGCAAGGAAATAGAAGCAGAAATTATTAGAGGAAGAACAAGATCGGCTTTCCTAAAGCTACGAGAGTTAAAGAAAAAGTTCCAGCCTCGAATTGGAATGTTACAAGATGCTCAAGGTTCTATGTTGAATGATGCTGAGAAGATCAAGAAAAGGTGGAAGGAATATAGAGTTTTTATATGATAAAGATCAAGTGGACCAACCTGTACCTTATGATTGGGAACCATTGGTGATGAAAGAAGAAGTTGAAGCAGCATTGAAAGCCTTATCAAAGAACAAAGCACCAGGCATTGATAGCATTCCTATAGAAGTACTGCAGCAATCCGATGCAGCTGTTACCATACTTACAAGGCTCTGCCAAGAAATATGGAAGACAACATCATGGCCAACTGACTGGAAAAGATCTGTGTTTATACCAATACTAAAGAAAGTTGATCCAACTGAATGTGGAAATTATCGAACAATCGCTCTGATCCCATATGCCAGCAAGATTTTACTGAAGATTATTCAAAAGAGACTACAATCATACCTGGAACAAGAACTACCTGAAGTGCAAGCAGGGTTCAGGAAAGGGCGAGGAACGAGAGACATCATTGCGGATGTGAGTTGGATCCTTGAAAAGACTAAAGAATACCAAAAGGATATCTATTTGTGCTTTATCGACTATAGCAAGGCTTTTGACTGTGTAAACCATGAGAAACTCTGGGCCTCATTAAGAAGCATGGGTATACCAGAACACCTGATCATACTCTTGCACAATCTGTACAGTAATCAAGAAGCAACAGTTCGAACAGAACAAGGAGAAACAGAATGGTTTAAAATAAGCAAAGGTGTAAGACAAGGCTGCATACTTTCCCCTTACTTGTTTAATTTATATGCAGAACAAATCATCAGAGAAGCAGGATTGTATGAAGACAACAGAGGTGTGAAGATTGGTGGAAGACTCATCAACAACCTTTGCTATGCAGATGATACTACATTACTGGCTGAAAGTGAAAATGATCTGAAACATTTGCTTCTCACAATCAAAGAACATAGTTCTCAAAACCTTAATGTAAAGAAGACAAAGATCATGACAACTGGCATAATCAACAGGTTCATTGTTGAAGGCGAAGAAATTGAAATTGTGAACAACTTTAACCTACTTGGATCAACTATCAATAAAGAAGCAACAAGCAGTCAAGAAATCAAACGATGCATTGTTCTTGACAGAATGGCTATGAGAGACCTAGATAAGATTCTCAAGAGCAGAGATGTCTCTCTCCATACAAAGATTTGACTTGTTCAAGCCATGGTATTTTCAATAACATCATATGGATGTGAAAGCTGGATAGTGAAAAAGACAGACAGGAAGAAAATTGATGCCTTTGAATTATGGTGCTGGCGGCGAATACTGTGTATACCATGGACTGCCCGAAGAACAAACCAGTCGGTACTAGAGGAGATCAAACCTAAGCTTTCTTTAGAAGCTCAGATGACAAGACTTCGACTTTCATACTTTGGACACATCATGCGAAGAGAGAGATCATTAGAGAAAGACATCATGCTTGGCAAGATAGAAGGTCAACGCAAAAGAGGAAGGCCAGCAATGAGATGGAATGATACAATAACAGCAGCTACGGGTACCAGTCTGTCAACAATGAGCCGCCTGACTGAAGACCGAACACAATTTAGGATAGCTATCCAGAGGGTCGCCATGAGTCGACTCCGACTCGACGGCACTTAACAACAACAATGAATATATCACACATTCAGGGCTATACAATAGTTCTCCCTTTAATCAGGCAGGACACAAGAAGTTGCTTTTTAGGAAGACAAAAATCTTGTCTGTGATCGCCCAGGTTGGTGATGGGCTCTATTGTAATGCAGTGCTACCTCTGCCTGGGGTGCCACTATGAGGGTCATAAGCCACCTTCTTTGGGGGTAGCTTCTATCACCTGTGTGGGAAAGGAAAACAATAAAACAGGCATCATAGAGAAATAGACTGAGTGGACACTGGAACTATGGTTCAGGAAATGTAGTATGAGCTTGGTGAGGACACAAGGACATTATAGCATGTGCATGTAGAGATGTTAGTATAGGGTAGTACAGGGCTTATCTAGCAACTATCCCTGGCTGATCTGTCTGCTTTTAAACTTATCATGGATTCCAGAGTTAGAAAGCATTCATAAATCATGACAGGATCTTGTAAATATTACAAAGACATCTGTCATGTGACCCTGGGCACTGCAGACCTACAGTACATGTTGAAGGAATGAAAGGTATTTCTGTTGCAGTAGGTTCCTGTCCTCTCTCTTGGTGGCTTGATGAGCATATGTATGCAATCTATAATGTCCAACACTGATGGAAAATGAGCTATTTCACAAATGTGAGTCAAAGGGGTATGTTTACTAAACTGCAGTAAAGTCACCAGTGGTAAGGGCAGCATTAAGGTGCCTGAAGCCATATAAGGCAGTGAATGGGTAGGGGGTGTGTCAACGTTAGAGTGCCTTGGGCCATTTAACGTGAGCTAACAGGACCAAGTATGGTAAGGTGACAAGACGTCCTAAGGAGAGACAAGGCATCCTAATATCTGATAAGGTGCCCTAACATGTGATAAGGTGCCCTAACATGAGACAAGGCATCCTAAGGAGAGACAAGGTGCCCTAAGGTGGAAAGCATGCACCTTAAAGCAGGAAAATGGCTGTAACCCAAATGTAACCCAATTCCCACTAGCACTCCTTGTGGCCTTGGGCAAATCACTTAACCCTCCATTGTCTCAGAAAAATCCAAGTTATTAATATCCCTGTTTAATGTACATTACTAAGTTTAAGTTACAATGTAAACCACTTTGATTGAAATGATATAGAGGTAGATAAAACCTGTTACATAAATAAATAAGAGCACCAAGTAATGTCAGTGTAAAGGTGATGGAAGGAAGGACAGGTGGAAGTTGATGGACCTGCCATATCGGTTGGCACCCTATCCAGCAGCCAGCAAAGCAGATGATCATGTGGGAGGCAGCTGTACCAATGCACAGGGTGGTGCCAATGTAAAGTACTGCAGTGTCAGTGTGTGGCATAATATTGGGAAGACTGCACCTACTGCCCACTACTGGGTTTTCCAGCCAAGCAACTGCAGACAGTCCACTGGTCAGTATACATTACATGTACACGGAACAACCATATGCACCCAACAGTTGATTCAGTGATCAGGACAGAAAGTGCACTAACATCATTAGAACCATACACTATATAGCACTATGTGGATACATAGCCATGCCATGGTCACTGTTCGGTCAGAGTGAGAGTGCCCTCCCACCATGACATGCTGTGGTCTCCCAGTCCATGCAGGTGGCAGTCAGGCACTACGATGTCCCAGCCATTTATTTATTTATTTAACGTCTCTTCTATACCACGCTATTCACATCAGTGCAGTGTACATTTAACAGAACCATATACAATGCAGTCGGGCTGCATTGTATTTACAATAAACAGGAACTATAACTTGGATATAACTGGGGTAACTTTCTACAAATTATTTACACTAATAAATATACTGTACACCTGAGATCTACTCGGAGTTGCATTGGTGGGCTAGCTTCCCTCTCGTGCGCTGGATGTGCTGTTGCTGCAGACACATCCTGGCCAATCCGCCCTATTTCAGGCCATACCCACAATACTTTGCTCCTCATCATGTACATTTTCAGACTAACGCTGGAAACAGCTTAGGCACTGCGAGGCTCAGTGAGGTATGGAAAGCCACAAAACAATGGATACTGTAACACGGAAGATCTGCCGTCTGCCTCAGAAGCACAGAAATCTGCTGTTTGCAGTTTAGATTCTGACAGGCAGGCAAGTCACAAGGTTACCAGTTACCATAGGCAACGTAAACAAACTCAGACACGAGGTCTGCAGTCACGCCTAGCTAGTAAGCATTCCCCCGCTGCTGATGAGAACGGCTTTCACCTGTGCAAGGGAACGCCCAAGAAGCTGTATAAAAAATACTCAGTGCAGTCAGAGTTAGACTGGCAGGACACGAGAAACTGTCTTGGCAAGACACGAGAGACTTGCAGGATTGCAGAAGCACAAGGAACTGGCTAGAGTCAAGGGACTCGGAAGAAAGCTCAGAATATTCAGGAAATACAGACACAGAGTCAGAACTGCCTGGAACTCCTAGCAGGAAGCCACAGAGAAATTCACAGAAAGAAACGCGGAGAGTTTCCCACAGAGAGGTTAGCTGTAAGAAGCACTTACCTCTGACGCAGCTTGAATTTCCTAAGTACCGGGCTGTGCTGAATGAATGGGAGGCAGTGAAAGGCAAACTGTATGTATCTGAAAAGCATGGCAGCTTAAAACAGTTACAAACCCTAGAGAGGGAAAGAAATGCTATTGAAGATGTGTGTATGTCTGACCCTGAAGAGTGTGTGCCAGTGAAACTCTGCAAAAGATTTCCAAGAGAGAAATCCTCACATAATAGAAGAGAACAGTGTTATGGTTTACAGCCAAATGTAAAAGGCAGGAAGTTTAAAAGTTTTAAGGATAAAGCTTACTCAGAGAAAGGTGTTTCTCCTTCCTGCTATTACCAGCTTTATGACAGCTATTTGCCCTGCTGTGAAGAAGGCTGTTCAGAGAGCACTGATAGAGATACGGGACTAAGAAAGGTGCAAACTTTCTGTTCTAATGAAAATACTGTAAATGATAAAGCAAAGTGTGAGCCTATGATTACAGAGGCTAGTATTGAAAGCCCATGTGATGAAGCCATGGATTGTACACTGTTGTTATCCGATATGGTTTCCTCCTTATGCTGAAGCCAGGATAAGAGTGCCTCGTGAGTGCTGAGAAAGCTAAGAAGAGACAGCTAGCATATCAGATAAACTTTATACTGTGATTTATGAGTTCTGTTGAAGCAAGATGCTATGTTTAAGTTTTCTTCAGTTTACCAGAAGTATGGTTGTATCCTGAGTTTTTGTATTATAACCTTTTTGAAAATCCAACCCCGGGAGGGGAATAAAAATCCTTTTGAAAAACCTGACCACTTGACTCACAACTACAACTTTCTATAAGAAAGGTCAGGCCCAGCAGTCTGACTGCTAGCTTATGCCACAGTCTAGTCCCTGCTGGTGACAATACATATATACCCATACACCCACACACTGACACACTGTGCAAAAATGGGGATGGTTGGCATTCCTGACAGCCACTCTGGTCCCAATCTCAGCTCAGGCATTGTTAAGGTGTGCTCATTGTGCAGGAGTTAGTAGTGCTATTTGATGTTAATGGCCGCTCGGTGTGCCAGTGCTGTCAGCCTGACTCCATCTAGCTGAGGATAGTGGAGCCTGTCTGTGTGGGTGTTTGTACCTTTGTTGGCTGATTCATTAGGGGTTGCACATGTTGGTGTTGTACCTGCACTGTGGGATAAAATTTAGCCAGAACCCAACCCTGTGCCCTCCACTCATATACACAGCATAGGTGTGTAGTGTACCACATTGCTGTCATATGGCTAAAGCAGTCCCTTGGGATGGTTTGCTTCCCATCAGACATACCTTGCCACATGTTGCACTGTGTATAGTGCACTGAAGCAGGACATGGCTTTGATCTGCTGCAGGCGGGTGCCACTGCCCCCTCTGCCAACACAGCAATGCCATGCTGACATGCCCATGTGCTGTCAGTGTTTGTGGCGCACAGTCCCAGGACAGCCAACATGCGGGTTGGCAGATGCCTAGGGTGCAGGGTCCATGGGGGTGGGCAGAGGCCTACATGGATGACCATACACCACCACCCCCCCGCCCCCACAATGATCTGGTTCTGCAGGGACTCCATCACCGCCTGCCAAACTGTGGAAGAGACAGCTATGGGGTGTTATGTTAGAGGTCTATAAGATATTGCCTGGAGTGGATTGGGTAAACATAGATCGATTGTTTACACCATCAAAATTTGGTAGGACTAGGGAACCTGCAATTTGGCTACAGTGTAAGCCATTGAGGACTATTGGAAGTGAATGATTTCTCAGTCAACGCATATTCAAACTCTGGAATTCATTTCCGGAGGATGTTGTAAAGGCTCTTAGTGTAGCTGGGATTTAGAGATGTTTGGACAGGTTCCTGGGGAACGGTTCATAAACCATTACTAATGAGGGGCCAAAAATATCCCCTGCTTGCCTAATACACACCCTGTGGATCCTGTGTGTCTTTTGGGGAACCTGCTAGGTACTTGTGATCTAGATAGGCCACTGTTGGATACAGGATACTGGGCATGATGGACCTTGGTCTGACACAGTCTGGCATATTTGCACTTCTTCCGTTCTTATGTGCCACCTAGGCAACTGCCTGGTCAGGCCTGTGCACCAGCATCCCCCACTGCATGACCCACATGCACCCTCCTTTGCCCCATTTGCACCATAAACATAGTGCCCTTTCATACTTGTGCACTGCATATGCAGTTGCTGCTAATGGAGCAATACTATCACTGTCTTGGGCTCACCTGTCTGTGCATCACATTGCAGACATTTACATTTATTTATTTATTTTTTTATTAGTACTTATTTACCACCTTTCATGAATCAAAGCGGTTTACAAAGAACTCAAAACAAGTAACAGTTACATTTAACAGTGTTGACAGAATTAACAGGATAGCAGGCTAATACATAAAAAAACTAAACGTGAATTATTGTTAACATGGAGTGAGAGAGGGTGAGGAAAAACAACTTAGGAGTACTGTTAATTTACATTAGCTCTCTCTCCTCAAAATACACCTTTTCCGCGAGGTTTTGATTTGCATTAAGGTTCCCGGCGTTAAGGTGCCTTCATTAAGGGAGCAAGCCTTGTTCCCACCTAGTTTGAGCCCATTGACCCCCACTCTGCACCCCATGGACACCTACTCTCTGCCCACAAGGTGCTTTACGCTGCCGGTACCGTTAGCACGTACTAAAGTGGTGTCTAGAAACATAGAAACATCGAAATATGATGACAGAAAAAGACCACATGGCCTATCTAGTCTGTCCTTCCATATCAACAACTACAACAGTCCCCTTTTTACCTTTAGAGATCTTCTGTGTTTGTCCCATGCTTTTTTTAATTCAGTTACTGTCCTCATCTCTACCACCTCCACTGGGAGACTATTCCATGGATCCACTACTCTTTCCATAAAGAAGTATTTCTGCATATCACTCCTGAATCTATCTCCCTTCACCCTCATCCCATGTCCCCTCATAGCAGAACTTGCTTTCAATTGAAAGAGGCTCTCTCCCTGAACATTTATGCCGCGGAAGTATTTAAACATCTCAATCATATCACCTCTATCCCGCCTTTCCTCTAAGGTGTACATATTAAGATCCTTAAGTCTGTCCTCATATGCTTTATAATGAAGACCACTAATCACCCTCTGCACCGACTCCATCCTGTTCACATCCTTTTGAAGGTGTGGTCTCCAGAATTGCACAAATGAAGGTGCACCAAAGACTTATAGAGAGGCATAATAAACATACCCCATAGTTTGTTGCTTGTGCTGCATACTCTGAGGGAAGTTATATAGTCAGAGAGGTGGGTGAGAAAGGCCCTCAAACTGTGAGGTGGCAGACTGGTTGAGGCCCACTGTGACATCAAAACAGCTTGAAAATGACTAGTGGCAAAGAAAAACAAGAACTGTTATGAGCTTTAGGTGAACTGGAATGGGCTTCCCCTTCTATGTGGTGGATTGGAGGAGTGTCGAAATCTCATGGCAGAGATGCTGGATGGCAGCCTTATCAAAATGGAACTTGATGAGGTACTGGCCATCTGTGAAATCTAGAAACTGAGTAATATGTCTATAAATCATTTAAGAAAGATGCCTTCTCCTGGCCCTCTTCTGTGCCCTGTGTGCATCCTGTAATATGGTCTGGACAACCCAGCTGTTAAGGTCTCTCATGACTCCTGAGTTCCTTCACCAGCACCCAGTAAAACCCTCCCCCAGCAGATTAGCAGCCCACATACCCTTACATTCAGGCACAGACAGACCCAAAGGGGCCCTTATATTAAAGGGCGGTAGCTGTTTGTGCGGGTTCTGGCATGCATTAAAGGTGTGCTGAGACACCTGCTAGCAGTTAGTACAAGTCCATGGCAGTTAGTGTGGACAGATGTCAATGCTAACTGTCCATATGTACAAGTGGGCAGGATAAGGACAGAGAATGGAAGGGGGTGAGTGTCTGCAGCCAGCCCATCCACGTTAACTGCAAGGCAAGCAATTAGTGAGAGTACACTTACTTCCATCTTCATAGGTTGGGGTAAGTGCACCCACACTAATTGTTAGCCTATGTTAGGGCAGGGTGCACCATGTTAACTGTCAGAAACATGCTTTCAATGCCCTTGACAGTGAACACAATGGTGTTGCACCTAATGCGCTATGGTTTTGGTACTATCTGTGTGTTAGATTCAACAACATAGTGCTGTTTAGTAAAAGATCCCCAGAAAAAAAAAACAGCAGAGACATTTCCAAATAGACAGATGCAAGGTGTGGCGGTCGCGCCCCTACCAGGCGGTCGCCTAGTAGGGACGGGAAGCCATCATGAATTCCTCTTTACCAAGGATTGTAGTTGTGTATAGAGATAAATGAACCAAGTGGTTGTTTCAAGGCACACAGGAATTTTATTAGCTTCCGTGGCAAGTGGGTAACAAATCTTTAAAGCAGTTGTACACTCAAGTCAAAGAAAATAAAGGATAATCTTCTCCCATTAAAGCAAAGCTTACAACCAGTGTTGTAGTAGAATTATTTACACAGGCTTTCTTTTCTTTTCCCTTTATGATGCTTCTCAATTCCGTAATCACAAAGCACTTGTATTTACAATTCCTAACTTCTCACTGCTCTTAGGCTTTCATTACTTAGCCACAATGCACATATCACAGTCCATCTCAGAACAAGCTGAAGTCAGGTCACTTTATTTACTTTCTACCTCCATGCTTTCTGCTGAGCTGTACCTTGGCAAAGTTTTAAAACGCTCTGGCACTTTATGCTTAATGTCCTTTAACAGGTTAAACAGCCTATTCCACTGAATGGGCCCCTTCTCCTCTAGGTAGGACTTCAACGGGCTTCTCCTGTTCAGTTTCTCCTGAAAACCCCTTCTTCCTAATCCGGGTTTTCTCAGGCCTAAACCTCTCTTCAGAGTCAGAGCAAGAAACACAGGGTTTTGGTTTTACTGCTTTCTTTCTCCTACCTTGGAGTCTTGTTGCAGCACCTTCCTGGCTGAGGCTTCTGTGGCTTGTGACTTTCTCTGCCTCTGAGCTAGACAGGGAATCAGGGTAAGATCTCCACTTCCCTTCCTGGGCTTCTGCTGCCTGCAGACAGACCCTTCATCAGAGGAGTCTAAGCACTCTTGCCTTAGCCTTCTCAAAGCCAACCTTTTCTCTCTCTCCCTCTTGCCAGTCTGTTTGGTCCTCTGCCTGGAACCTTTTCTGTAGCTTCCTTGGCTGCAGTACTGGCTGCTCTTGTCTCTGCTGCTGCTCTCTTTGTGGCTGCTTCTCTCTTGGCTGCTTCTTGCTTGGCTGCCTTTCCCTTGGCTGCCTTTCCCTTGGCTGCCTCCCTCTTGGCTGCTACTCTTAACTTTGTTTGTTTTCTCCAACTTAAACGTTGAGCAGGGCACCTCCCTCTCTGACTCCACCCACTTGTACCTCCTACTCTTACCTGGGGTTGTCATGGAGTCTGGGAGTGGCTTAAACCTAGCTCTACCCTCTTGGTTTCTCTCAGGGATTTTGCTGTGATGTATGTGTTCTAGTGCACCCATCCCCCAAAAAGAAGAAAAAGTTCTTCTTTCTCTTTTATTTCCATGCTGAGCTACACTCTCCTTACCACAAAGGTCAAGGTTGCATGCATTGGAGTTTGAGAGTAGCACTGCCGGGGGGGGGGGGGCAGGGCGAGGGTAATGAAAGAGATGCCCAGGGAGTTTGAAAGGGGGATGCTGCAAGGTTTAATGAGAAGGTTAGAACACAGAACAGAAATAAAGGGTAGCCAAGGACTTCCATGGACACAGGCGATAATCAGACAAAAGAATCACAGCCAGATCTCCTCTAGTCATGAACATCAGAACACAAGATATGCCATTCTTGGTCAGACCAAAGGTTCATCAAGCCCAGTATCCTGTTTCCAACAGTAGCCAATCCAGGTCACAAGAACCTGTCAGGTTTCCAAAAGGTATTCCATGCTGCTTGTTCCAGGGGTAACCAGTGGATTTCCTCAGTGCACTTGATTGATGAACTTTTCATCCAGCAATTTGTCTAAACTTCTTTTGAACATCACCTTAGGCAGTCCCAAAAGACAATTAAGATAAGTGTTTGTAATGTGATTTATAGAAGATATAATGCCGACTTTTAAATGTACAGCCTTAAATGTCAACATGCTTTGCAAAATACATTATACATGTGTAGACCTCAGCACCACCTGTACCACACTACCACATCTCTTTTCAAAAAGTGGAAATCACTTCATAGCCAGCACCTCCAAGTGAAAATCAAATCACCATCTTCACATGGATATCATTTCCATGTGTATCTGCTGCTATTTTCACCAGCAGAAGGCTGAAATACCCTCATAATTTCAACCAAATGACATATAATTAGATATTAACTTATAAAAGCTAATTTTAGATAGGACATGGCGAGGGGAACTAAGATGTCCCACTGTATTCTACATTTACTTACAAAGGCTCTATTAAATGCAGAGCCACTTGTAAAATACACATAAGGACATGCAGGACTGCAGATCGATGTCTCCCCATGTCCAGAGGAAAAAGCAATTTAAAAAAACTGCACAAGGGGTAAAATAAATGAAGCTTTCTCCGTATGTGCCTGGAGGCAGCTTTTTTAAATAGCTGCTCCCTATATTTTCACACATTCTGTTCACCTCTCACCAATAGCACAGGTTCCCCTTACCCCAGTCACCCCCAACATTGATCCTCTACCCAATGTGCTGCTGGACATCTGATTCCCCCAATACATCTGGCATCTGATCCCTTTCCCAATTTTCCCTTGACATCAAAACCCACCTTAAACCTCCCAAAATGCAGCACCCCCATTAAAATTACAGCATTCCAGAGAGATCCAAGATGGCTGCCAGATCTGCGCGTCTGTGAGCTGCCTTTCCTGATGCCGAAACGAAAGGGGAAGTTGCGGGGGGACCCTCCCCAGCCGACACAATTCCCTTCTACTTGTACCGTAAAGAATGGTCCAATGGATACTTTTGTGCAACTGCATAGAGAGGCTCGGGTAGATTCCAGAGTAACCCCGCTGCTGTTGATGCCAAGACCGGTGAGCCCGGCGTCTTCTTCTGGGTGTGATCTCACTCTGGACCTCCAACTCCCTCCCGCCCTGCCTGCAGACTTCTTGAGCCTCAGCCCTGCTGGAGCTTGGTGTCCCGATGTGGTTGACGGTTTCTCTTCAGTGGGAGGGAAGGCTGGTGTTTCAAGTGCAGTTGATCCGGGGTCAGCGTCTGCAGGAGCTGAGATGGGTACAGCAATTGAGTCGCAAACCCCCCGAGGTGTTACTCTCTTACCAGGGGAGTTAAGAAGCTCGTTGGTTTTTCCCGAAGCTTCTTGTGAGCAAGTCTCCTTAGCTCCTTTTTCTTTAGAGCGTCCAGAAAACATTACTTTGGATTCTATTTGGATGGCACTAACAAAACTTGGTGAGTGCTTGGTATCTCAAACTAACGCTACTCTGTTACTGATTCGTGGGAATGCCATAGCTGTTCAGCAATGCCAGGAGTCAGTGGCTGGTTTACAATCTCAAGTTTCTATTTATTTATTTATTTATTTACATTCTCTTATATACCGCGCTATTCTGCATCAGTGCGGTTTACATTGAACAAACGGAAACTACATTGAACAGGGCATTATAACTTGGAGATAACTATTTTACAGGGAACATGGGCTATGGAGGGTTAAGTGGCTTGCCCAAGACCACAAGGAGCACCTGTGGGACTAGAAACCCTAGTCCTTCCGGCCCAAGGAAGGACTGGGGTTTCTACTATTGATAACAGGGTTATATCGTTGAAAGACAATTATACCACTCTTTGTAAAGATATGTCTGGTGTTAAATTTAAAACTGAATTGTTGGAAAAACAGCAGAGGGCTATGAATGTCAGATTAATAAATTTTCCGCGTTCTCCGTTAGTTACACCTCGAGATATGTTTAAGTTATATTTACTGGAAGTTTTGAATGTTCCGGTTGAGTCTCATTCCCCGCTTTTGAAAATATTCTATCTTCCTTCAAATAAGAAGATGAAAGGATTGGCTCTGGAAACACCTTTTAACATTGAAGTTATGGATGTTTTAAATGTCTCTGAAATTCTGGACACTTCAATATCAGAGTCTGTGGTTCCCGTAACTCTCTTAGTGTCACTGGCATTGGTATCTGATTGAGAATGGTTACTCAGAATGTATTTTAAGAAAGGATCTGTTTTGTTTAAAGGTTTAGCTATCCGAATGCTTCCTGATTTATCTCGTGATACTCAGAAAAGAAGAAGGGAGTTTTTGCTGCTTAAGTCAGGGGCAACTCAGTTGGGAGGTTTATTTTTTTTTTAAATTTCCCTGTAAATGTTTGGTTAAAATTCAGTCTGTGTCCTATATTTTCTATGACCCTGCTAATTTAGTTTCCTTTATTAGCTCCAGGCTCTCTGCTGTTCCTTAGATGGGTAGGTGGGTTAATCGGCAGATATTAGTAATCCCGGACCTTTTGGATCTGTTTTTTTCTCTTTGAGTGATCTTTGTTTGGTGTTTTTCCTATATCATTTGGGTCTCTCCTAGTGTGAGGACTAGTAAGGCATGGGTTTTTGTTACTCTTTGCCTTGATAATTGCAATTGTGGATGTTGCATGCTCATAACTTTTTTCTGTATCAAGTATTGATTTTTTGCTTGTATAGTGTAAAATCTTCATAAATAAAAAAAAAATTACAGCATTCCTCCCAAATTGAGACACTCCCCAAAGTGATACCCCCCACCCCTGAAAGATTCCTCCACCACCATCTCCACCATCTCTGATTGCTCATGCTCATGGTAGCCCCAGTTTCCAAAATGGTGCCTGTGACCCCTAGCAATAATCTCATGATACTACCTCTAGAGGTCAAGGCTACCAAATAAGAGTATCAATCTCAGGTGGAGATGTTGAATGGTGATTCATTGTTGGAGATAATTATGGAGGTGGGCTGGCCTCAGCCTTTATATCTGCCCCTTCAAGCAGGTACTTATTCTTGCCTCACAGCAGCTGTAAATGCTGATGTTTAGACCTTTTTAGATCAACGTATTTTCCTCTTGTAAAATAGGAATAGATGTTGATATTTTGGTCTGGCTAAGCCACTCGTTCTCCATGTCCTAACCATGCCCCCTTGAAATCTGAATGTGAGTTAGACCACCATTGGTAAATAGCAGCTTTCTGTGATCACATCTGCAAGATTATTTCCAATCTACATGTGCAAATACTGCTACTTACGCATAGGGACACTTTTCAAATAAACCCCATAGCTTCTAAATGCAAATCATACAGTGATATTAAGACTCTCTGTTTGGCTATGGATTACCTGTTTTAGTTTCTTTGAATATTTGACCTATATAGTGTAACACATCTGTGATGTTCCTTTATGAATACATTCTGCCCCAGTTTTCTATTGTTCTTTAGTATGCAAACCCAGCACTTTTAGCCATTATGAAAAGAACATGAAAAGATGGATGGCTTCTCTCTTAAAAATGTATTTCATAATGTGTTAAGTTTATTATTGCTCCAGGGTTATTGTTGGAATAACTCTGACACAGGACATTTGCTTTATACTTGTATTTTATGATATTATAATATAATGATCTGTATGGTCTATGTAAGTTTCTTGTCTTTTGTTTCATTATTAAAGTATTACTACTGAATATTTATGAGTCTTGCTTGCTTGCTATGCATGCTAGCAGACAGCCCTAGATGCAAGAACTTAAAAGTATGCGTTCAATTTCTATTTTAATTCTGAAAGGACTTAGGTAGCAATGGATCTGAAGGATTTCTGTTTTTCTATAAAGTAGATATCTTCTCTCCTAGGACAGAGAAAATTCCATTTCTGTTTTGGAGGCATCGGGTTAGCTCACGCAAGAGCTGACTAGTCTTGGGATTATGGGGTAACTTTACTATGGACCGATAAGGGCGCTCCATGAATGAGTGCAAACAGCAACATTAAGGTTTGAACGTGCTTTAAAGGACGAGGCAGGAAGTAGGCATTCCAGTGGTAAGAGTGCTAGCGGGTTGGTCATCGGGCTTTAATACGACATCTGATGGTAAGAGTCTCAAGTGTCCTTAAGTGTTAAACAGCGAGTGTGAGGATAATGTGGGAGGCAGGTAGATGTCATCATAGAGGGGTGCTCTGCTCATTTGGAGTAATGTCAATAGGTGGCAGAGAAGTGGGGATGCATGTGCAGTGATGAGTTGCAGTGACAGAGTATGAATGGTGACCTGCATATCCACTGCAGGTGATGTATGTGTGAAATGTCCTAGAGAGCAAAGAGATATCGTGTTGACATAGGTGCCGCGACAATACATGAGTGATCATGAAGCCTATGTGGAGAATGATACATGGATGCGGAGAATGATGCATATAGGTGGAAGAGAGTGTTGCATGGGCTCACTGACCCAATGTACACCTGTGCCAAATCTACCCCCAATATTGTGCATAGTGACATTTATGGGGACAAATCAATTACATACATGTATGGTTTGGTAAGCATCCCACTGAATACATACTGTAGGTATTGTCATTGTGACTAAAGACAGACATAAAAAGGTATGCCTGGTCATTGCCAAAACCCACATTGAGAAACTCAATCCTGATGGGATATTTTTCTCTGGAGATAGTAAACCAAACGTGAGTTCTATGGCGATGCAAACCAGCAATACATTTACAAATGAAGGAATGTGGTTCATAAGGAAAAAGAACCCTTCCTACAGTTAATGATGGTGGAGATTCCATAATGTTGGTGGCCTTGTTTGCTGCCTCATGAAATTGGAGGGCTGCAATATATTAAAGGAATCATAAAGTCTGAGGACTACCAAGGACTTTTAGAGCACAATATGCTACCTACTATCATAAAGCTAAGTCTGTGTGGAAGTTCAGGGGTCTCTCAGCAGGACAATGACCCAAAATATATATCCCAGTGTTCTAAAAACCAGTGAAAAAGGAAAATAAATGGCCATCAATGAGTCCTGATATCAGTGCAATTGAAAACCTGTGCATGGAGCTGACATCTGTCACTGGTAAAAGGAATCCTAGAAACATTCATGAGCTGGAAAACATTGCACTTGAAGAGGGGGAGAAACTATCAGCAGACAGATATATGGAACCAATTGATGGCTGCAACAAATGTTTGGATGCCATATCTTAAAAATGATATAGAGGAATTAGAAAAGGTACAGAGAAGAGCCACCAAAATGGTAAAGGGGATGGGTGGTTACCCCTATGAGGAAAAGTGGTGGCTTTTTGACACCACTTTCTTGCTCATGGCAGCCTCGGGCAAGAAAGTGAAAGCAAAAAGCTGCCACTTTTGGAAATACTGCCACTACTGCTGCCTGCCTCCCTCTCCCAAGATGGAATCAGCAGCAGCTGGGAGGGCAGGCATGGCCAGTCATGTGTGCTGCTGCCATCTCTACCCGTGCCTGCCATCCTAGGTGGCTGCCTAGCTTGGCCAGTGGACGGGCTGGTCCTATACTATGTACTTATGACATGGATTGACCACTATTGGAAACAAGATACTAGGCTTAATGGACCTTGGTCTAACCCATTATGGCATATCTTATGTTCTTATCACTGGCAAGGGTTGTGCAGCTATTACTGAAGGGTGCCATTAATCCTGTCCAATACATATGTGGTGTTCTTAGAAGCTATTATGATATCTGTGTTGCACATAGACAACTCACTTGTGACTGGACATCTTTGAGAGCATATTAACAATATACATGAATAAAAACAGTTGCAAGATATCAACATATTTGTCTAGTAGCTGTAACACAACATACATAAAATGCAAGGGTGCCAACAATTTTGATCACAGATACATGATTAAACAAAATTAGTTTGAACAAAAATATGAAGCACCTGTGAACAATTGGCAGAACTCATATTACCTGCATCCAGCAATGATACCTCCCAGGTCAAAGAGGGAGGGAGAGGGGAAAGAAGGAGGCAGCCAATGCTGCAGAAGCCCTGGCTGGAGAGGAGCCTCAGTAAGAATGGCAATGATACCTGCGCTTGTGCTGCTGGTTATGCCGAAGCCGCCTCACCTCCATCTCCAGATGTGCCATCAGCCTGACCAACAACGCAGTCTGGAGCTGCATCTACTCCATGCTCTCCTGTAGCTATCATATCATGCCAATCAGGACTCCTACTACACCAGCTAGGTCAAAGTCAGGACTGGCTGGCCTCAATTCCATCAGCATGGCATCTGGGTGGCAGCCACTGACCATGACCTGGCTTCTGCAGCATGTGCTGGCACCTCTGGGAGTCTCTGATTGGCAGTTAGTACATGGAACAGGTACAAGTCCTCTCCAGAGTCCTCTCCAGCCAGGGTTTCCTCAGGAATGTGTGAGGGGATGAGGACATGTACTCTCCTGGATCCTCCAGGGGAGGTGTGGAAGGGTGGCAGGGCAGGTCCTCCCCTGTATCAATGCCGTACCTTGGAAGAGGTCCAGGGCTGGCTGCTGAGGACTCTCCATGGCCACTTCCATGTCTTCCTCAGCCTCTTCTTCTTCCTCCACCTCTGCTCCAAAGGTGAGAGGGGCTGCTTCAGCAGCTGGGTTTTTTGCCTGGGGCCTCTGTCCTGTCTGTGAAAAAGGACTAGCAACTGTGCAAGAATCAAAGACAGCTATCATGATGTTGTTCCCAAAATAAGCACATTCTGTAGTATTGAATTGCAGTATGTCCACTGACGCTTTATGCATATCACAGTTGCACTTGTTTAGAAGATACCTAGAAAAGAATAACTGTATGCCACTAAGCTGGGCTGGTAAACATGTGTTGCACTCAAAGTTGAACAGCTCACTTGTACATAGTTGTATATAGTTACCCCTGTTAAATCCAAGTTGTATAAACCTGTTCGCTGTAATGTACACCACATGCTCCGCTGCTTTGTACAAATTGCTGTTACATGTAAACCGCGCTGATTTTAAAGAGTGCGGTATAGAAATAATATAAATAAATAAATAAAATAAAGTTGACAACATGCTCATCAGCATTTCCAAAAACATAATGACTTTTAAAACCAGACCACATTTCTCCTGTGGCTGCATGTATGCCACATTGTCTAGGACCCAACAATGGCAGGTGGAGAACAGAAATGCTGATGCCATGATGCAAATGTCTTGGCCTGAGACCTGATGTGCTGAACATATGACTGAGTATGCAACTAGGCAGGATCATGCGTTTGTTCTGCAAAATTACTATGGAGCGGTACAGTATAGGGGTAGGAAGTACCCTTCTGGAGGAAAGAAGAGTGGAATCTGGGCATGAATGTATCTGCTGATCTTAAAGTGTCTACACACATAGAAAAGGCAGCGGTGAAAGCAGAAGGATGTATGGGTGCATCGGGAGAGGCAGTATAGCAGAACCAAATTAAAAAAATAAAATAGAATGCTCAGCAGAAAAAAGGAGGAGATAATGCCTCTGTATAAGTCTCTGATGTGACCTCATCTGGAGTAGAGGGTGAAATTCTGAAGAACAAACCCTCAAAAGGATAGTAACTGAAGGGAGTAGGTGCAGAGGTGACTCCTAAACTGTGGTCCTTGTTCTTAAGCATAAGAGGACACATGGCAAAATCTCAATATGTATACGTTAGAAGAAAGGTGGAATAGAGGAGATATGATAGAGACGTGTAGATATCTCTATGGCAGCAATATACAAGGGTAGAGCCTATTGCGAGGGAAAGCATGCAACGATAGAACATAGGATGAGTGTGAAAAGGGATAGACCCAGGAGCTATATGTTGAATGTTTTCTTTATGGAAAGAGTGGTAGATGTATGGAATTGTCACCTAGAGGAGGTTGTATAAACGAGGACTGCTTCAGAATTCCACAAAGCATGGGACAAACACAGAAGCTCTCTAAAGGAACAGAGAGGACCATTGTAGTTGATACAGAAGGCTATATGGTCTTTTTCTGCTATCATTGTTCTATATTTCAATGTGTCTAAGAAGGGGTGTAGTTCACACACCATATATAATGCCTTGATAGTTAACAAAAATACAAAAACTATTGGGGATCCTTAATTAATATCTATTAATTTTATTGACAACAGCAATATATCCAAAAATATATATACTTTCTTCTTATGTCATTTAAACATTCTGTTAGCAAAAAAATCCTGTTGTACTTAGCAGTGTAAAGTCACAATTCACTTAACCAGCTGCCAACTTGCTGCCTCGTGACGAAATTCATTCACATACGTATTTTAGCAATGCTTGCAAACTGTCTTTTTCAAACTCAGTGTGCTGCTTGGTTACTCACATTGGTGGTCATTCACATGCATATTTCAGCACTGCTAGCAAACTTTCTTTTTCAAACAATATGCTCTTATATGTATATTTCAGCACAGCGATTCATTTCTTGAACCAGCTGACAAGCTTGCTTCATCACAAATTCAGCATGGTGGTTCACTGAACCTGACCCCGGCCATAGATTTTGCTGTCTCCACAACGGCTTTGTCAAAGGGTTTAATCACCACTGGCTTATTATCCTCTTTGAAGCAACCTCCCATTCACATTTACTCAGTGCAAATCTGGAAGACAGTCAGAAAAGACATTATCAGTAAACATCAAACTCCTAAGAGGTACAAGGCCATCTCCAAAAAACATGTGATTCGTCTACAAGGAAAGCCCATCAACACAACAGATGAAGCTGTTACCATACCAAATGCCTATAACAACAACTGCATTGATAAGTTCTATGAACAAGTACAAGCTGAAATTGACAGAACATGCAAATAGGATAGCCTGATAGTCATGGGTGACTGGAATGCAAAAGTTGACAACAAAGAAGAAGGCAAAGTGGTTGGAAAATATGGACTTGGCAATAGAAATGAAGCTGGAGAAAGACTGATAGAATTCTGCAAGACCAATGATCTATTCATCTCAAACACTTTCTTACAGCAACACAAGCGCCGACTGTACACGTGGACTTCACCCAATGGATTGTACAGAAACCAAATTTACTACATCTGTGGAAGACAATGATGGAAAAGCTTGATAACATCAACAAAGACAAAACCTGGAGCTTGACTGTGGTACAAATCACCAACTACTAGTATGCAAACTCAAGCTAAAGTTGAAAAAGAGCAGGATATTCATGAATGTAGCAAAATATGACCTTGAGAATATACCACTGGAATTTAAAGACTGCCGGAGAAATCGATTTGCTGCTTTAGATATAAATGACAGAGTTCCAGAAGAGTTATGGGATGACATCAAAAAGGTTGTATCTCTACATAAGGTGAAAAAGCAAAAATGGCAAAAATGGATGACTGAAGAAACTCTGAAAATTGTCCAGAAACACAGAGAAGAAAAAGCCAGAGGAGAAAGGGAGGCAATCGCAGAACTCAACAGAGATTTCCAACATGCAGAAGGCAAGACAAGGAGAAGTGCTACAATGACACATGCAAGGAAATAGAATGAGAAGCTATTAGAGGAAGAACAAGATCGGCTTTTCTAAAGCTATGAGAGTTAAAGAAAAAATTCCAGCCTCAAATTGGAATGCTACGAGATGCTCAAGGATCCATGTTGAATGATGCTGAGAAGATCAAGAAAAGGTAGAAAGAATATACAGAGTCATTATACCATAAAGATCAAGTGGACCAACAGCCGTTTCAATCTATACCTTATGATCAGGAACCATTGGTGATGAAAGAAGAACATAAGAACATAAGATATACCATACTGGGTCAGACCAAGGTCCATCGAGCCCAGTATCCTGTTTCCAACAGTGGCCAATCTAGGTCATACGTACCTAGCAGTTTCCCCAAAAGACACAGGTTCCACAATGCTTGTACTGGGTCAAGCATTGATATCCTGGGTCCCTTCTTAATAATGGTTTATGGACCTTTCCTCCAGGAACTTGTCCAAACCTTTTTTAAACCCAGCTACACTAACAGCCTTTACTACATCCTCCGGTAACAAATTCCAGAGTTTGATTACAGGTTGAGTGAAACAAATATTTTCTTTTATTAGTCTTAAATAGTTTACCCTGTAGCTTCATTGCATGCCCCCTAGTTTTTCTATATTCTGATAATGTAAACAATCGATCTACGTTTACCTGTTCCACTCCTTTCATTAATTTATAGACTTCTATCATATCTCCCCTCAGGCGTCTCTTTTCCAGGTTAAAGAGCCCTAACCTTTTTAGCCTTTCTTCATAGGAGAATCCTTCCATCCCCTTTACCATTTTGGTGGCTCTTCTCTCAACCTTTTCTAATAACGCTATATCCAGAATTGCACACAATATTCAAGGTGTGGTCTCACCATGGAATGATTTAGAGGCATTAAATAAATAAAATAAATAAATTATAATATATTTAGTTTTATTTTCCATTCCTTTCCTTATGATACCTAGCATTCTATTTTCTCTCTTGGCCAACGCTGCACACTGGGCCGAGGGTTTTAACATGTTATCCACAATGACGCCTAGATCTTTTTCCTGGGTTGTGGTTCCTAATGTGGAACCTTGCATCGTGTAACCATAGTTTGTGTTGTTCTTCCCTAGGTGCATAACTTTGCACTTGTCCACATTAATTTCATCTGCCATTTTGATGCCCAGTCTTCCAATTTATCAAGATCCTCTTGCAATTTTCCACAATCCTCTTGGGTTTTAACAACTTTAAATAGTTTTGTGTCATCTGCAAATTTGATAACCTCGCTCGTTATTCCCTTTTCCAGGTCATTTATGAATATGTCGAAAAGCAGCGGACCCAGCACAGATCCCTGGGGTACACCACTATTCACCTTTCTCCATTGGGAAAATTGGCCATTTAGCTCTACCCTTTGCTTTCTATCTTTTAACCAGTTCCTGATCCACAATAGTACACTGCCTCCTATCCCATGACTTTAGTTTTGCCAAAAGTCTCTGATGAGGGACCTTGTCAAAGGCTTTCTGAAAGTCCAGATACACTATATCAACCGACTCACCTTTGTCCACCTGTTTATTCACACCTTCAAAAAAACATAACAGATCATAACAGATCATAACAGATCATAACAAGATCTTCCTTGTCTAAAGCCATGTTGGCTGTCTCCCATTGGGCCATGATTACATGCTGAGTAATTTTGTTCTTTATGATGATTTCTACCATTTTCCCCGGTCCAGACGTCAGGCTTACCAGTCTGTAGTTTCCCGAATCACCCCTGGAACCCTTTTTAAAAATTGGCGATCCTCCAATCTTCAGGTATTACAGATGATTTTAATGAAAATTCACAGATTACTAATAGCAGGTCTGCAATCTCATATTTCAGTTCTTTCAACACCCTTGGATGTATACCATCCGGCCCAGGTGATTTGCTCCTCTTCAGTTTATTTAATAGTTGTAATACATCTTCCCAATGTATCAATATTTCCTTCAATTCTTCCACACCTTTAAATACCACTTCAGTCATGGGTAACATCCCTACATCTTCCTCAGTAAAGACGGAAGCAAAGAATTCATTCAGTCTCTCTGCCTTGTCACCTTTTAGTGCCCCTTCAACCCCTCAATCATCTAACGGGCCAACTGACTCTCTCACAGGTTTTTTGCTACAAATGTACTTGAAAAAGTATTTCATGTTTTTGCTTCCGCAGCAAGCTTCTTCTCAAATTCTCCCTTTGCCTGCCTTATCAATGCCTTGCATTTGACTTGCCAGTGCTTGTGCTGTTTCCAGGTTTTGTCATTTGGCTCTTTTTTTCCATTTCCTGAAAGATGCTTTTTTGGCAACAACAGCCTCTCTGACCTCACATTTAAACCATGCTGGCAGTTTTTTGGACTTCCTTCCACTTTTCTTAAAGCGTGGAATACAGCCGGTCTGGGCTTCCAAGATAGTATTTTTCAACAACACCCAAGCTTGATGTAAGTCTTTAACCTTTGCAACTGCTCCTTTTATTTTTTTCTTAACTATTTTCCTTATTTTATCATAGTCTCCCTTTCAAAAGTTAAAAGGATTTCCTTACTATCCCTCCTCCACTAATTAAATCAAAGGTGATCATGCTATGATCACTATTGCCAAGTGTCCCCAACATTCTTATCTCTTGCACTACATCTGGTGTTTCACTAAGAACTAGGTCTAATAAGGCTTCCCCTCTGGTCAGTTCATGAACCAGCTGCTCCAAGAAGCAGTCATTTATTTTATCTAGGAACTTTATCTCCCTAGCATGTCCTGCCGTGATACTGACCCAGTCGATACCGGGGTAATTGAAATCACCCATTATTATTAATACATTGTAACTTTTGTTACCTTCCTTGATTTCTTTGAGCATTTTGTCATCCATTTGTTCATTTTGGCCATGTGGTCGATAGTACACCCCCACTGCCATCGCCTTCCCCTTTTCACATGGAATTTCAATCCATAGAGATTCTACAGCAAATTTTGTTTCCTGCAAAATTTTAATCCTTTCTGACTCAATGCCCTCTCTAACAAGTCGAAGCAGCATTGAAAACCTTATCAAAGAACAAAGCACTGGGCATTGATGGCATTCCCATTGAGTTATTACAGTAATCGGATGATGCTGTTACCATACTTATAAGGCTCTGCCAGGAAATTTGGAAGACAAAGTCATGGCCAACTGACTGGAAAAGATCTGTGTTTATACCAATACTTAAGAAAGGTGACCCGACTGACTGTGGAAATTATTGCACAAATCTCTCTGATCCCACATGTCAGCAAGATTCTACTCAAGATCATTCAGCAGAAACTACAACCATAAATGGAACAAGAACTGCCTGAAGTGCAAGCAGGGTTCAGGAAAAGGAGAGGAATGAGAGACATTATCACTGATGTGAGATGATCCTTGAAAAGACAAAAGAATACCAAAAGGATATCTATATGTGTTTTCTTGACTACAGCAAGGCTTTTGCCTGTGTAAACCATGAGAAACTGAGGGCTACATTAAGAAGCATGGGTATTCCAGAACACCTGATTGTTCTCTTGCACAACCTTTACACTGAGCAAGAAGAAACAGTTTGAATGGAACTAGGAGAAACAGAATGGTTTAAAATCAGCAAAGGTGTACGACAACGCTGCATACTTTCCCCTTACCTATTTAATTTATATGCAGAACAAATTATCAGAGAAGCAGGACTGTATGAAGACAATAGAGGTGTGAAGATTGGTGGAAGATTCATCAACAACCTTTGCTATGCTGATGAATTACTGGCTGAAAGTGAAGACGATTTGAAACATTTGCTTCTCAAGATCAAGGAATATAGTCTTAAAATGGGTCTGCACCTTAATATTAAGAAGACAAAAATCCTGACAACTGGCAAAATGAATAAGTTCATCATTGATGGAGAAGAAATTGAAATAGTTGACTACTTTAACCTACTTGGATCAACTATCAATAAAGAAGCAAAAAGTAGTCAAGAAACCAGCGACGCATGGCTCTTGGCAGAAGGGCTATGAAGGACCTAGACAAGATTCTCTAGAACAGAGATGTCTCTTTCCATATAAAGATTTGATTTGTTTAAGTCATGGCATTTTCAGTGACATCATATGGATATGAAATTTGGACAGTGAAAAAGATAGACAGGATGAAAATTGATGCCTTTGAATTATGGTGCTGGCGACAAATACTGTGTATACCATGGACTGCCCGAAGAACAAACCAGTCAGTACTAGAGGAGATCAAACCTAAGTTTCCTTAGAAGCTCAGATGACAAGACTTTGACTTTCATACTTTGGACACATCATGCAAAGAGAGAAATCATTAGAGAAGGACATCATGCTAGGCAAGAGGAAGGCGAGCACTGAGATAGATCAATACAATAACAGCAGCTATTGGTGCCAATCTGTCAACAATGAGTCGCCTAACTGAAGATCAAACAAAGTTTGGGACAACTATCCAGAGGGTCACCATGAGTCGACACCGACTTGATGGCACTTAACAACAACAACATGGACAGATACTTCCATCTCCGCTGTGGATCTTTGCAGCTCCTTCAGTGTTATCTTTGGTGTATTTGTGGCATCTCTGATTAATGCCCTCCTTGCTTGGTCTGTGAGTTTTGATGGGCAGTTTTCTCTTGTCAAGTTTGTAGTGGTGCCATATTCTTTCTATTTTGTTATAATGGATTTAATGGCACTCCATGGGATATTCAGAACTGGGGATTTTTTTATAACCCAACCCTGATCTATATTTCTCCACAACTTTGTTTCTGACCTGTTTGGAGTGCTCCTTTTTTTAATGTTGTTTCCTTAGTGATGTTGCAGAGTCAGGGGCTTTCAAAACAGCTATATATATATATATAGATAGATAGATAGATAGATAGATAGATAGATAGATAGATTGTAGCAGCTAATAAGCATGCAATAAATAATACCAGGAGTCAATTGCAGGGTCCAAGCCAATTTATTGTGCACAAAACTCAGACAGAAAAGCATCCAAAAAGGACTGAGCAATGAGAAACTACAGCAGATTCATTATATACAATTTCACAGTTTGATACAAGCAGAATTTCTATAGTCAGGTGCGGCTCCAGCCGGACCAAATCTTTGAGGCGAGAAGTCGTGGTATATTTACTTTAATACCATCACACTACTCACACTTCCTGGCCAACGCACCAAGAAATGTAGCAGCTGATAAGCATGCAATAAATAATACCAGGAGTCAATTGCAGGGTCCAAGCCAATTTATTGTGCACAAGTCTCAGACAGGAAAGCATCCAAAAAGGACTGAGCAATGAGAAACTACAGCAGATTCATTATATACAATTTCACAGTTTGATACAAGCAGACTTTCTATTGGTCCCAATGCCCCCTGCACCTGTCCATTCGGGGACCCTCTCTGGGCCTGGCTCCTTGCTCCCCCTGCGCAGACTATTCTAACAAAGGCACAGTTTTAGACATAGATACATTTCTACTTCAAGGACATTTCTAGCTCAGAGAATGCAAGGACAGAGCAAATCAAGCATAAAGAGCTTACACAAACTTTATGGGGGAAGGAAAGGGACTTTCAAAAAGCAGTTTAAAGCAGATTTCTAAACTTTGGTTATTTTCAATACTACTCTCAGGTGGGGGTTAGGATCTAGGCCTAGTTTACAGGCCATAGCCTACCACATTCCCCCCTTTGATTATTCTCAACCCGAATAAAGAGAGGGTGAGAAAATAATCACATACGGGACTCTTGTTATACTGATACTTCATTTTGGGATATAGCCTGATACTGCCAGATGGCTAACACTCTGGCTGCTGCCTTATGTTCTACAGTACTATTTTCTATGATTGAGGTAAACATTCGCAAGCAAAGGGGTAGGAAACATGGGAGAAGCAAACACATAGCTATCACTTAAGTTCTTTTCTTCCACAGCTTCTGCCGTACATAGACCTGTCAGCTTCCGGTGGTGGCAGGAGTAGGGCTGTAGATTCTACATTAGTACCCAAACGTGGAGACTCTGTAAGACAGAACCTAAAGCCAACAGCTCTTGTCTAGTGATTTCGGATCCAATCTGACTCATATCCCCTAGCAGCGGGATATAGAAATGGGGCCTAAAAGCTTTTTCTATAGCTGTTTTTCCTATAATGTGTGGCTTGGTTAAAAGCATGGACAAAGGCTGGGCTCAATGATTCAGGGATTACAGTTGGACCTGGGGGCTGGAGTCTGTGTATACATTCAAGCGGAGCCCTGTTCCTATTATCAGTGCCCTTGTGAGGGCTGTCAGTTCAGCCTCCTGTGCTGAGGTTCCTGGGGGCAAAGCTGAAGATTAAACTACCATGTCCAGGGTCACTACTGCATAGCCAGCATGATGTTGTCCGTTGATGACAAGACTGCTTCCATCCACAAAGAAAGTCTGTTCAGGGTTGTTCAGTGGAAGATCGGTTAAATCAGGGCAACTGGAGAACACAGTATCCATTACTTCCTAGCAATCATTGTTGGGTGGACCTGGACCAACTGGTAATAGTGTAGCGGGGTTCAGAGCTTGACTGACGATCAACTGTAATCGAGGGTTTTCGCACAGCATGCTTTGGTACTTTAGCAAGCGGGAATTCATGAACCAGTAATTTCCTTTATGTTCCATGAGGGTTAGGACAGAGTGTGGCACTGTAACCTGGAGACTCTGACCTAAGGTGAGCTTGTCGGCCTCGCTCACCAAGAGGGCTGTGGCTGCAATGGCTCTCAGGCATGGCGGCCATCCTTTTGCAACAGGATCCAATTATTTTGATAGATAGGCTACAGGTTGCTGCCAAGATCCAAAGGTTTGGGTCAATACACCCAGAGCATTTCCACTTGACTCATGGACGTACAGGCGGAATGGCTTCTGTACATCTGGTAGGCCCAAGGCTGGTGATGACATCAAAACTGCTTTCAATGATTTGAACGCTTTATCCTGTTCTGGGCCCCATTCCATGGGAGATCGTTCCACTCCTTTGGTGGCTTGGTACAATGGCTTTGCCAAGAGCGCGAATTTGGGTTTCCATATTCGGCAGTAGCCGGCAGCTCCCAAGAAGGCCCTCACCTGCTTTCTGGTGGTGGGGTTAGGGATGCGGCATACTGCTTTCTTTCGCTCGGGTCCCAATCTCCGGACCCCTCTGGACAGATGGAATCCCAGGTATTTTACTTCTGTTTGGCACAAATGCCCCTTGGCTCTGGAGACCTTGTATCCAGCTTCATTCAGGAGGTGCAAGAGATCACTGGTGGCTTGCACACATTCAGTTTTGGAGTTGGTGGCTACAAGCAGGTCATCAACATACTGGAGCAGGACTCTTTTTCCTGGAGTCACAGAGTAACTTGATAGATCTTGATTAAGAGCAGCACTGGAGATGGTGGGTGAGTTCTTGAACCCTTGAGGTAATCGAGTCCAGGTGAGTTGGCCTCGCCTTCCGGTGGTCGGGTTCTCCCATTCAAACATAAACAGGAGTTGACTGATGGATGCCAGGCGTATGCAAAAGAAGGCATCCTTTAAATCCAAAACAGTGAAGTGAGTAGCTTCAGCAGGAATCAGTCCCAAGAGGGTGTAGGGATTTGGTACTACTGGATGTATGGTTTCAACTGCATTGTTCACTCGTCTCAAATCCTGCACTGGGCGATAGTCACCTGTCCCAGGCTTCTTGACTGGGAGGAGGGGGGTATTCCATAGTGATTGGCATTCTCTAAGGAGTCCGTACTGCAATAATTTCTTTAGATGACGATGAATGCCTTTGATTACTGGTCGTGGGAGAGAATATTGTTTCACATGCACTGGTTCCGCTCCTGATTTGAGGGTGACAAGCACAGGGGCTATATTCTTCGCTAGGCCAGGAGGATTATCCTCTGCCCCCACTCCGGGCGGAGCTGAAATACTGGTGGGTATATGGGGACTGGCTGCCTTGGTTGGAGGTGTGCTATAGAACCGCCATTCTTCTTCCCGGGGGACAGTCAGCACCATCAGGCCAGATGATTTTGAATTCAACGTCATTTCCATTTGTCCTCCTTCATCAAAGGATATCTGTGCCTGCAACTTAGCAAGCATATCTCGGCCCAAGAGGGGAATTTGGCCCTCAGGCATATACAGGAACTGACGCGTTATCTGCCGTCCCCCTAATTCACAAGTGCGGTTCTGCAAGAAAGGTTTTGTGGCTTTGGTTCCAGTAGCTCCGACGATAGTGATGGATCGAGTAGACAGAGGGGCCACAGGCTTTGCCACCACTGAATGTTCGGCTCCCGTATCCACCATGAAGTCCATACATTGGTCCCCAATCTTCAAACTGACCATAGGCTCCTGGGGACCCAGAGAGAACTTGGAGCCCGGTCTGGCCTAGTCTTCATCCGTGTAGTAGCCCTGAACTGGCGAATGAATCCCTGCTTGTAGTGTCATCGGTGGACAGTGGCCCACTCGGAGTACTCTGAACTGAGCCGGGGCTTCCGGCCGGTAAGGGGAGTGCCTCCTCCAGCCGTGGGGGCCGTTGGGAGGACACCCAGGGTAAAACTGCAGGAATGGGTTCCTCCTGGACAGGCTCTGCCTGGGATAGTGGCAGAGCTGAGGGGACTGGCCTATAGAGGAACTGGGGTGGAAGGGACGGAATGTCTGGGGACTCTGGGGCTGAATAGACAGGCAGTTTCTTTTCCCCAGGCTTCTGGGCCCCTTGGGTAGTTGCTACAAATATACTACACTGTTCCTCATAACAACGTTTCATCCAAGAGAGCTCTTTTTCACAAACATTTAACCAGAAGTCTATATAAGGGAACTGGTCAGGATGTTCTTTTCATGCAATCTGGTGAACTAAGGATATGATACTAACATCAAAGGTACCACCAGGGGGCCATGATGAGACCAGTACCGGGACACAAAGCATTTCTAATCGGGATGGAGACATTTCTATTCCATAGTCTCCAGCAAATGCCTTGCTAAAATTCCTAGTCATACATTTCAACGGAGTTTGCATGGACTCCGACCCCCCCATGATGACGTACTTGACAACAGACAGAGGGGGAGGGCAGTCAGGCTACATTTTCCTGTGTACTACGAGTCAGAACTATGCAACAATGTTCCTCTGGGTGCACTTATTAAAAAACTTATTATTAAAAACTTATTATTGCTGTAAACAAAGGGTAGGCAGAAAACATAAGCTTAGATTAGTTGCAATAAGCATAATGGATATATTTGCTCATTCTAAATAGCAACTGTCTAAACCTAGGTAAAGGCTTTAAACTAAAGACTGTACTTCTGAAACTGAGATTTAAAAGGCTTTCAAAACAAAGTACACTTTTTCTCTGGACACCAACACATCTTACAGTTCGGGGAAGACAGGCATTTGAAACTGATAGGTGTTTTTTTTCCTTCTAAAACAAATTACTCAGCGTTACAGCCAGCCTTGAAGTTATCTTAGCAAAATAAACAGTAGGTCCCTTTCCTGACTTTCAAAGCAGCCGTAAATTACTAGACAGAGCAGTTGTAAACACTAAGGGGTATGTTTACTAAACCGTCCTAATGTGCACGGAGCGCAATAGCGTGCGCTAAGGTACCTTAGCGCACGCTACTGATGCTTTACGGGGCACAAATGCGCATTAGTGTGCGCTCATGTGCGCCGCGGCGGAAATGTGCGCCGAGGGCGGAGAAAGGCATCGGGAGGGCGGAGGAAGGTCCGTACAAGGCTCCCCAGGGGTGGAGAGAAGAGGTCAAGGGGAGGATAGTGGGAGGGGAGAGGCTCCCCACACACGAGCGCAGTGAAATATCTGGCTAAAAAATACCGTGAGTGAAAACCTCGCGCAAGAGAGCATTTAAAGGGAAAATAAACCATTTCCGTCAGCAATGTACCTGAAAACCAGGGAAACCTACAAAACGTGATAAGTGTGATACATGTGCACAGAACAAAAGGGCAAATAAACATTGAAAATGACCCCCCAAAAATAGAAAAGAAACATAACCAAGCTGGGCAAAAATGATATTAATGGGAAACATCAAAAAACACTCCCGAGAAAGCTCCAAAAAAAAGATATGAAGTTTGGAAAGGTCTACGCTCTGTCCCCATAAAAGGTGAATGATCCCACAGAAATAGCACTGATCAGGGTGGGCATATCGGAACGGGCAACTGGACAGATGCTGGAAAAGGGGACACAGAGGGCTGCAGGTGGCACATGCTGTGGTGCAGCTGAGCCACATTGTGGACTAGGGTGATGCCTAGGTGGCCCATAGGAATGCTGAAACTGTACAGCAGCCAGACAGCAACTGATGAGGGTCCAACATGGGCACGAGTGTATTTCCCACAGTGTCACTGGGGATAGTACCCAGCAGGTACCCCCAAAGGCACAGAACATTGGCAGGTGGTGCTTGGGGGACGTGTGGACAGATATGCAGACACCCTTACCCCAGAACCCGCACCATAGGCAGCCGTCTACCCGCACACTGCATGGCCTGAGACTGCGCACCACCAGCACCACCAGCAGAAGGGCATGCCAGCATAGTGGCAGAGGGGTACTGGTGATGGAGGGGGCAGTGGAAGCTGCCCACAGCAGTCCAGGCACAGTCCTGTGTATGTGGGTGCCGCCCACTGCAACAGACAGGCCCTGTCGGATGTACAGTCATGAACTCCCCAGGGAATGCATCATATCTGTGGCAACACGGTGGCACAGTGCACACAGACAGTGTGTTCAAGAGCAGAAAGTCACAATTTCAAGTCCCAGCTGGTGCTACTGCCAATCCAGTCCCCATATTTTACCCGCTACCAAACCGTGATAGTAAGGACAAACCTTTATTGCAAAGAACATACGCATGGTTCAAACGCCTATATTTTACCCCACCGAGCATAGACACCAGAAACATGCGCATTACCTAGAGCAGAGTCCCCCAAATTCAGTCCTGGAGGCCCACAAATCATTCAGGTTTTATGCTGTCTCCAATATAAGGCCATGTCAGCATGGTGGCGGAGGGGTACTGTTGGTGGAGGGGGCAGTGGCAGCTGCCCAGAGCAGACCATGGCCTAGCCCTGTGTAGGTGGGTGCCATGCACTGCAACAGACAGGCCCTGCCGGACAAACAGTCATGGTATCACCAGCGAATGCACTGTCTCTGTGGCAACACGGTGGTGCAGTGCACACAACCAGTGTGTTTGGAGGCAGAAGGTCACAGGTTGAAGTCCCAGCTATGGTGCCTGCCAACCCAGTCCCCATATTTTACCCACTACTACAACGTGCTAGTACAGACAGAACCTTTATTGCAGATGACGTAAACATGCCCAAAACACCTACATTTTACCCTACAGAACAAAGACACCATAAACAGGCGCATTACCTAGAGCAGAGTCTCCCAAATGCAGTCCTGGAGGGCCAAACACCATTCAGGTTCCATGTTGCCTCTAATAAAGATGCCTGTGCTGCATATCTATGCACCACCCCCATGGTATGCAGATGTAACCCATGCATATTCATGAGGGACAGCATGAAAACCCGAACAGTGTTTGGCACACCAGGACTGGAGTTGGGAACCTCTGCCGTAAAGCAGCAGCCAACAGGGGCAAACACACCCACACCCACAGGCTCCATTAGCCAATGCCTCCTGGAGAGGCAGGACATTGGGCCCTGCGTGCATCTCCCAATACTAGCCCTTGCATACCTTAGCAATGCCACCCTACACCTGGGAATATGGTACACAGCTATCAAACGTTTGCTATGATTACTGGCAGATACCAATTCCTACGTTAAGCACAGTTTGCTGATTGAGCTCCATCATAGCAACCTTTCTGCTGTCTGTGGAGTGTGCTTCAGGTCTGGTCTCTGACAGTGTTTACCACCCTGGGGAGTGACCCCCAACAGTATTGCATACCATATCCATGCCTGCACTGTGCCCAGGACTGGTGTGGTGGCCAGGGCTGCTAAACTCCTCTAGAGTAGCACAATGCTGGCATAGGTGTGGGAGTGTGTGTCTGTCTATCCAGTGTGTGGTGGCAGCAAACACCCTCCAGAGCCCACACTGCCAGCACTGTTGCCAGTATTGGCCTGCCAATGTGCATAATGAGGAGCAAGGTACCATGGGTATAGCCCGGAGAGGGTGGCCTGGCCAGGATGCATCTGCACAGGGCATAGGGCACTGGCTGGGACATTGTAGTGCCCGACCACCACCTGCACAGACAGGGTGGCCACAGCATGTCCTGCTGGGAGATCACTCTCACCCTGACTGTGCAGTGATGACAGCATGGATAGGCACCCCCATAGTGCTATGCAGTATTTTTCTCATGTGATATTTATGGGTTTGCTTTTGGGGCCCAGTCACTGACTTATCTGCTTGGTGTGTATGCTGACATCCCAGTTCTGGGTGCACGCATTTCCACCAGGAACATGCACTACGGACTAGCTAGCAGACTGTCTGCAGCTGGTATGTGTCCTGATGGAGCACCTTGCAAGGTGCAGCGGCTGAAGGCTTGCTGCAGGAGGATATCAGATAGTGGTGGGGTGCAGCTTAGCATATCCATGCCTAATGTCTGTCTCTATTGCGTTATGGATGTGTACAGAGCTGGATTGACTGCCCTTTATGGTGTCTGTTCCCCAGCAAGACTGGGGTTGATGGTCCCCTCTACTGCCACCATTGCAGGGAGGTAGAATGTGGATCTGCTGGTGGGAGACCCTGTTTACCACTCTCAGTCCTGGAGGAGGAGGAGGAGAGTGGTGGTACATAATTCTCCTAGGGGTCCATAGGGGCTACACCTGACTGAGACATACCGATATATCCAAGGTGTGTCTGCAGAAACTACCTATCTCACACATTAGTACTGCTGGGGACCTGCAGCATGGCCTATCTCTGCTGTGGACCTGGTGCTGGGCGCCCCACCTCACCCTCAGGGTGAGTGCAGTGCCTGCACAATGTGACGGTGTGTAGCTACTCTGTGCCAGTACCACACACGGTCAGTTCCCCTTACCAGGCTGAGGTGCTGTGGGGGTGCATACCCCATCTTGTGATCATCTGTAGACTGCTGATTTGCATGTGCAGTGCATCATGGGTATGGGTGGGTTACCCCTATCCTGGTGACCACAGCAGACTGTTTGTGTGGTGACTTTCAGTCCTTCTGCAGCCAGCCAGGGGTTTGCTAGCAGCTGTAGCCCACTGGTTACTTCACTGCCAGTGGAGCCAGAGGTCATGGGTTGAAACCCACAGTGGGGTTATTTGATAGGGCTGTCCAAAGCATTATCTTTTTTTTTTTATTAGGTTTTTAATCAGTTTAACACCAACTAATATAAAGACAATCAGAAAAGAAAAAACATACCAATCCATAGAATCATCTATACACAGAAACAAATCTAATTTAGCCCACATATTTGGGATTCGACAGTGGCATTACAATAATCAAGATGCAAATTAAGAAACTAAGGCACACAACCCACCTAACAGGAGGCAAAACAAGAACTGCACTCCCCTTATAGTTCCCCCACTCTTCTATCTGCAATACATTTTTCCAGGTGAGAAACATCAGTAAAAATAAATGAATCACCCTCATAATTTACTACACATTTGCAGGGAAATCTAAGGAAGAAAGTAGCACCCAGCTATAAAGCTATAAGGCTTTCTTTAAATATAAAGCTACAAAGTTTTGCGGTCACCTTATAAATATTTTTCCAGATGTAGCACGTAGTACCCAGCTTCGGAGGAGGCATTATCTATTTTTAAAGTACATTAGTGCTGCCAGCAATAACATCCTCAGCATACTGTACCCATAAGGTGCCTCAGAGGGTGCTTTATAGGGCGCCCTATAGGGCACCTTATGGTTACCGTCCATATAAGGTGCACTATACAGTATGCTATGGAGCGATTGATAGGGTGCCAGTCCGTATAAGGTGCCTTATAAGGTGTCCTATGGAGCGCCTTATAGGGTGCCCTATAGGGGACATTATAGGGTGCCGTGGCGGACAGTGCACTTTATAATGTGCCCTATGGAGTGCCTTATAGGGTGCCTTATGCGGCACCTTAGGTTACGGCACGTGAGGGTGTGTTTGCTGGCAGCAATAATTAAAATACCTCAGGAAACAATACTTACATGTCAAAGCTGATGCCTCAGCCAGCCCTACGTATTGGGCACACTGGGGATCGAACTCATGACCCCTGTATTATCAGTTAGTGCCTTAACCATTGTGCTACACTGCTGTTCCTCCTTGCATTTCAGCGCACCTACTTAAGATTTCCATGCGTTTAAATGCACAGCGCTGCCATCAAAAACAGTGCTATGACCTTGCTGTGCCTCATAGGGCACCCTATATGGCGCCCTATACGCCACCCTTTCAGCAACATTGTAGGGTGCCGTGGCAGACAGTGCACTTTAAAATGTGCCCTCTGGGGTACCTTATGGGGTGCCTTATGCAGCACCTTATGTTACAGTGCTTTGAGAGTGCGTTTGCTAGCAGCAGTAATTAAAATAAAATTAAAAAGCCTCATAATGCAGTATTACACATAAATGGTAGTGCCTCAGCCAGCCTTATTCATTGGGCACAGTGGGGGATTGAACCCATGACCCCTGCACCATCTGTAAGTGTCTTCACCATTGTTCTGCAGCCCTGTTCCTCTGTTTGCACATCAGCGCGCCTGCTTATGCTTCCCGCACGCGTTACTCATGCGCTAATGTGCGTGGCGCACAAGAGCGTACACGCTAATCCCGTTTTGCTATTTTTGACCGGACTGCCCACTCCTTATATGGCATCCTGCAGACTACTGCGGCGCGCACGTTAAGAGGGTTTAGTAAACATATCCCTAAGGGTTAAAATAAAAAGGTTAAATCCTAAATAAATATAGTTACAGCTCTTTTTGTTGTTTCTGTAATTTATGAACAATAATTATGTCCTCTATGAGGTGCTTGCCATAATATATGAAAAATCCCGTTTTACTTATAATTTTGCTCGATAGCATATGCAGTCAAAACCAAATATATCAGAGACAAAATTTAAATCATTTTCAAGTTGCAATCTGGTAACTACTGGCTCAGGATGCTTCATTGTCCTGTCAGGGCTCTTAACATCTACTTCGAAGGTCAAAGGATAAACAAAAGCAGTTTCCTTAATTTTTTTCTATCGGACTTAGAAATACGGGCAGGGCTGAGATATAACCAAAAACAGTTGAGGAGATCGAAAGGGGTTAATAAGAACTTAACCCTTTCCAGCCTGAGCCCAAAACTGTCCGGATCCAAAATTCTGACTAAATATTCCTACCAAATGATATATAATACATGACCATAGCAGAAGGAACATCACTATTAGAACATATTGAATAAGACAGGTACAATTTTCCTGAAATAAGCACAAATTAACCCAGCTGCAGAATGTGGATTAAAAATTGAAAGTAAGCCTTCAAAGGGTTAAAGGATACTAAAACATTCCTTTCTGCAGGCTGTGTGAAAGACACACCCCTTCTCCCTCTGCCTGCTAAAGATACAGTCTCTCGGCTTGTGCTGAAAAAAATAAAATCCGTGAGACAGCTGTCTCTGTGCTTAGAAGTGACTCCTGAGTTGTTTTTTTGTTTTTTTTCTCTTCCTTTTTCAGTACTATTCCTTAATCGGTAAACTGTTTCATGAATTACCCAACAGAATAATCTTACATTATACCAGAAGGGAAACCAGCGGTTTCAACAGATAACAAAACCAGATACAAACAACAGACAGGGGGTCCATACAGCCCTAGAAACAGTGAGGGACACAAACACCAGACGCTTCCTCCTTTTTGCGACCTGGTCACGGTCGCCCGGCCAGGAACTGCGCTACTCAGGAGTCCGCTCTCGCTTGGTCTGCCATTCCAGACCTCTCATTCACACACAGACAAGCATGCTAGCAACGTTTTCCCAAATTCCCAAGGCCTTACTGACTAACCATACCAAAGGGTCGGTGGCTTCTGCAGCGCTACCACTTAGCGGGGCATACTCGGACTGCCCTTGAGAGGCGATCAGGCTCTCATTATTATTTTACCATACCATATTCCCAAACCTGACTATCTGAGTAGTACAGAAAATTTCTACTCACCAGATCTGGTTCCCGATACCAAACCAGTACATGGGCTGGATCCTGGACTCCCCTCGGGTTCGGAGGTGTTGGCCAGCCAGAACCAGCAACCTGCGGAGGCAAGGAGGAGTACTCTCTGATACAAAAGGACCTGTGGTGCCAGAGGGTCCCCTGCGATCAGTCAGGTGCGGCTCCAGCCGGACCAAACCTTTGAGGCGAGAAGTCGTGGTATATTTACTTTAATACCATCACACTACTCACACTTCCCGGCCAACGCACCAAGAAATGTAGCATCTGATAAGCATGCAATAAATAATACCAGGAGTCAATTGCAGGGTCCAAGCCAATTTATTGTGCACAAGGCTCAGACAGGAAAGCATCCAAAAAGGACTGAGCAATGAGAAACTACAGAAGATTCATTATATACAATTTCACAGTTTGATACAAGCAGACTTTCTATTGGTCCCAACGCCCCCCTGCACCTGTCCAATCGGGGACCCTCTCTGGGTCTGGCTCCTTGCTTCCCCTGCACAGACTATTCTAACAAAGGCACAGTTTTAGACATAGATACATTTCTACTTCAAGGACATTTCTAGCTCAGAGAATGCAAGGACAGAGCAAATCAAGCATAAAGAGCTTACACAAACTTCATGGGGGAAGGAAAGGGACTTTCAAAAAGCAGTTTAAAGCAGATTTCTAAACTTTGGTTCTTTTCAATACTACTCTCAGGTGGGGGTTAGGATCTAGGCCTAGTTTACAGGCCATAGCCTACCACAATACATATACATACAAGGTATTTTATTGTCATTCCACTTCACCAATTTGGACTATATTGTTGGATCTGTTACCTAACATCCAAATGAAACTCCATTTTCATTCCAGGTTGTAATGCAATAAAACAGGACAAAAAAACGAAGGGATGAATACATTCACAAAGCACTGCATTGTAAAATCAAAAGCAAGCATATACATGAACTGACAGATTTCATGGAAACACAGTAATGAGGCTGCATTCAGCGCTGAGGCAACTATCTACCTGGATTCCAGGTCTACTCAGTTTGTAGTGTCACAGTTATTGGTGATGTCACAAAGAACCATGCATATGTTCTTGCCAGTTGACAAAAACGGTCATTGACATCATGTATTTGCCCCTTTCTTAGTTTCACCTGCAACTTTGCCAGAGATTATACAACCTAGATAATTGCTAATGGGAATTGGCTAACAATTCTGGACAGCTCCACCATTCCTCCTTCATATCCTCGTGTGGGTCTAATCATCAGTCTCATTTCGCCTGAGGACTATGTCCCATACCAGCACCCACTTCTGTCACACATTGTGCTTGTCCACACACTGCACACCCACGAGTGCCTCCTCCAGTATGATGTCTATAACTGACCTTTTACTACCCCTGTCTTGTACCAGAGAAGACTAAATATCCAGCTGGTGCCCTCCCTTTTCACTGTACACTTGTCTGCCTCACAACAGCCCATCTATTCATTTGCTCCTTCCCCTCTGGTGCCCATAATTGCTCCTCAATATACTCTCTGTTCACTTTTCTTTTAGGACTGCCAGCTGTCCACATATTTTCCCAGATCCTCCCCAGGGTTTGGGAGCAAGTCCTGATACCATGGGGTATGGATGCCTTGTGTGCCCAATCTCAGTGCAGAGTGTGGTTAGGGACAGAACTTGTACCTTGTATCCCTGATTATGGAGTGATGGCAGTCCTATTTATAGAATATTGTTCATAGCACATATGTGATATTGCACAGAGGGATTGTAGGGTCTCACTGTGTTTAGATGTGTTGTGTGATATGCTCAGATAGGTATTTGTATTAAAGCCAAGCTGGTTGGTGTACAGTAGTAAATGGCTCAGCATTATTGGCACCCTTGCATTTCAGATATTGTGTACAATATATTGGGCAATAACTGGATATCTTCCATCTGTCTTCCTCATATTCTTTGCATTGTATATTAAAAGCTAAACAACAAAACATATAGATGTCTGTGCAATATGGATGTAGTCATTTCTTTACATCCAACAAAATGGGGCTTGGACATCATTCTTAGCACCCTTCACAGATAGCTTTCTTGTACAACCATTGCCAGTGATGACAGCTTCCAGGCCTTTCTGGTAGCCAACTACATGTTTCACACATCTGTCTGGTGGTTGTTTCTCCTACTTGCCAACTGTGATTTCTTCACGCTCATTACTGTTTCCAGGAATCCTTTTACCAATGGCAGATCTCAGCTTTTCTAAAGGCTCTCAATTGCATTGAGATGAGGACTCATTTGTGACCAGTTAGAGACAGCCCTTTTTCTCCTTTATACCTACAGTATGTTTTTGGAGCTTTGGATGTCTATAGTGGGTCTTTGTCCTCCTGGAGGACCCATGACCTTTGGCCCAGATCTTGCTCTCTGACACTACATAGCACATTTGGTTCCAATATACCTTATGGGGCCTCTGAGGTCATCATTTGTTTAATATGTTCCAGGTCTTGGGTTCCTGAGGCAGCAAAACAGCCCCAGAACATTATGGAACCTCCACTATATTGAACAAAAGGAAGCATGTCTAATTCCTTGGAGGATTCACCTCATCACCTCTAAATGTATCACGTTTGCATTACCAATGGGCTCAGGTGTGGTTTCAATTGTCCACAACATTTTCCCAGAAGTATTGTTTTCAAGGTGCTTTTGGGCAGGGATCATGCATTTCTTTTTATGTCTGTCTTTGAGCAATGGAGTCCTCCTTGGCCTTTACCCAGGGAGTCCTTCTTTATTGAGTGTGCAGCATATGGTGTGAATAGACATCACCAGTCATGAGAGCTCCAGGTCAACCTGAGGCTCCTTCGATATTGTATGTGCTGTTTGACACACAATTGGTACAAACCATTGAAGGCCGATGGGATGATATATTGAATTTCCACTGCCTTCTGGGAGTAGCTGCACAGTTGCAATGATTGAACATAACCATCTTAACACAGCCAAATCCCGGTTCTTTGAAGATGCCATTGTAACCCTTTGCCGTTTGCTCTTGTGAGATACTGGCTTCTCATATGGTCTCAGTTAGCTCATCTGTGTTCAGCATTGTCAGCCTCAAACAGTGAGTAAATGTAGACATACTTGCCCATATAGACTGCAGGCCTTTTGTGAATCACATCATGTGACTTGTGACTATTATTCACTGCTGCTCGTAATTGTCCTGCTATGGGTATGTGCCTGTTCCGTGACCAGAATTCAAATTCTGAGCACCAGCAGGAGACAAGAGCACTCATCGGCAGCCCGATCATTGTTGGGGGAAGGAGCGAGCAGGTAAACTATTCCCCACTCCCCTCACCAAAGCCAATCAGGCCTCTACAACCAGAATTCAAATTCTGAGTGCCAGCAGGCACACCCGCACCAGAGAGCCCTTTGGCATGGCCCTTAGGTGTGGCCACTGACCCAAAATGACAATAAGCTGAGCAACAATTAAAACAACTGCTTCCCAGCACCTCACGACAATAACACCAGCTGTGCCCTCAAAACAGCATTGACCCCTGACAGCCCAGCAACAGCTCCCATCAAGGCACTGCCAGAAACAACCAGATTCCAATAAACTGGACACAAGACCAGAGACCACTGGATACAGTAGAAACCACCTGACAATGAACTCTTTGGCCAGCATCAACTTAGCTCAGGTCAATCAGGGCATTCCACCCCAACAGCTATGAGGACACCACTAGAACAGGACTCCACTATCCACTCTGAATCTTCCACAACCACCCAATTAAGCAAGGTACCAACAAAGAACATCGCTATGCCCTCTATATAAATTTCTTTTTATGCTCTCCTAGTCCTCATGGTGCTAACTCTAACCTCCAATGCCTACCTGCTCCCCCACAGTCTTTTCATCATCTCCCCCTGCCTCTCCTACTCTTCATACCTCTTTCTTATTCATTCACACAACCAAGAAAAGCACCTCGACTAATACACATTCCCACCCTTCTGCTCTCAACAAGTACATACCCTTCCTCCTCTCATCCCACACATATACTGAACTGTGCACTCATAAATGCCTGTTCAATCAAGAAAAAGACCGAGCTAATTAGAGATATCACCACAAGCAAAGACTTAGACATCCTGTGCATAACCGAGACCTGGACTCATGAAACAGACACAGTCCTATTGAATCACCTCACCCCCACAAGGTTAAAAAGTAAGTCACTGCCCTCAATTTCAACATCAAGGAGGTGGAGTACTCATCCTTTCCAAACTCCAACACAATTCAACATCCAAGACCTCAACAGGGCAAGCAAATCAGATACCCTCACCATCACAAATAAATACATCACATTATGCCTCATCTATCGGCCACCAACCTCCCCTGTCTCCGATCTAACCAACATCTTGGAACACACACTCATGACTACCAAGTCCAACAAAACCACCATTCTACTAGGAAATTCAACTTACCATCCTTCCACCAAAATCAAGCCACCACCTGCCTATATGCCATGAAAACCATCAACTTTGAACAGATAATCCACACCCCACCCACAACAACATCCTAGACATGATTTTGATCAACAATTACACTCTCCTCCTCTCTCCACACCCTCTCCACAAACTCAAATACAACCTGTCCCCTGGTCCGACCATTACCTCATCAACATCAGTCTCCCTTCCACCTCAGTCCCTCTCAAAACCCTTTAAAACCAACAAAAAGAAGATTCAAAACCTTAAATAAAGAAGACTTCCTCAACAACATTCTCCCTCCTCTTGAAGATAGCGCTAATGACCCTGAAACATTTCCAGAGCTATGGAACAATGTCATCCAGACAGCTGCAGCAGCTCCAAACAACACACAGCACAAGCCCAACAAAATTCCTAAAACCCCATGGTACACACCAGAACTCCAGAGAGTCAAAATCCACCTATGAAAACTAGAGTGAAAGTGGCGGAAAACCAAACACCCTACTGACCACAAGAACTAGACAAATACAGGACATCAACAGACAGTAGAAAACAACAATAACACTCCAAACTAATCCACTCATCTCTCAACCATCCACAAGAACCTTTAACATTGTGAGACAACTAACTAAACTCCCTTCCAAGCCTACTCAAGGAAACACAATCAATCTCAGCTACAAGATTTTACTCCACCATAGCTATCCACCACAGTAACACCCTGTTTATCCTTCAACCCCATAAGCACAATATTGAAACCATGATCACCTCACTCAACATCACCACCTCCCCACTTGACCCATGCCCAGTCACTTGGATCAAGGCAACGAAAACAGAGCTGAGTCCCATCATCACTAAATTTATTCAAGCAACTCTCACCCAAGGCCACCAGCCTCAAATCTGCTTCAATCCATCTAATCCTCAAAAAATCCAACCTTGACCCATCAGACCCTACCTAATACAGGCACATCACCAGCCTCCCTTTTTATGGCCAAAATTATTGAAAGAATGATATGCCAACAACTCCAAGACCATAACGAAATTCATGCTCCACTTGACCCTCAACAACATGGCTTCTGCCCCAACTACAGAGTTGAAACCCTCCCTCTCTCTCTTCTAAACACACTTATCCAAGGCATTCAGTCCACTCAACAAGGTTATATTCTAGCTTTTCTTGAAATCTCAGCTGCAGTTGATTTGGTAAACCACCCCATCCTCTTTCAATACCTCACTCTATCGGAATTCAGAGTGCTGTGTTGAACTGGTTCCAGTCCTTCCTTTCTAACCGCCAGCAACAAATCAAGATGGGAGATACCATCTCCATCCCATTTACCCAATCTTAAGGTGTCTCACAAGGATGCGCCCTCTCTTCCCTACTCTTTAACATAAACCTACAACCACTCTGCTCAATAATCAAATTCCACAACATACTCTATCACCTACGCTGATAACGTCCTGATGTACACTGCCTTCGATACCAGCCAACCCACATACGCAAATTTACAGCACTGCTTCTCTGAAGTTTCACAATGGCTCACAAACAACCACCTCTCTATCAACCATAAGAAAACTGAAGCCCACTTCATCACTACGGACACTACGTCTGCTCCCCTGCATCCGTTACTCTGAACAACATTCAGATCAAAATACAGGAAGAAATGAAATATCTCAGTATAACCCTAGACCATAATCTCACCTTCAAGCAACAAATAAAAAATACAGTGAACTCAGTCTTTTACAAGATTTGCACCCTTCATCACCTCCACCCATTCTAGACCCTCCCGATTTCAGAACAGCACTCCAATCAGCAATCCTCCCCATCCTCAACTACTGTAACTCTATTTACCAAGGACTCCCACAATCAACCACCCTCCATTACGGACAGCCCTCCACACTACCACTCGCACCCTACTGGCAGCCCCAAGGCAAGAACACATCACTCCCATCCTCAAGCATCTTCCCTGACTCCCCCTTAACAGCCGCATCAAATACAAAACACTGATGATAACCCACAAAGCACTATCTGGCCTCTCCTCCTCCCACCTCTTCATCTTCTCCATCCCTTCCAACCACACATAGCCAGCCAACAATCCAACAACAACACCCTGATCGTCCCTCACTCAAAAACCAAGAGCACCCAGCAAGCCTACTCAAGGGCATTTGAACTATACGCACCAACCCTATGGAACTCTCTCCCTGTCACCATCAGGAGTATCAAAGACCATTCTGCATTCAGGAAGTAGTTGAGGACTCATTGAACACTATGGTCCTGTAACCTAACCCCATCCACCCATATCCCCCCTTAAATATAAACCATTGTAAATAGCTGAGCTATCTGTATTTAGTTAATGTTTAAGACACCATGTTCACTGTATTCTCTTTCATTGTTCATTGTATCTTTCAGTTGTTTGTAAACTGCTGTGACCTGATGAAAAGCAGTATAAAAGCACAGCTAAATAAAAAAAATAAAATAAAATAAACCGATGTGGCCTTTCTATGAACAGTTGCAATAAGCATGTGATGGCAATGTCCACAATAGTATACGATATCCTACTATGTAATGTTATTTGTTGTTATGTGTGTGTATGTGTGTCTGTGTGTCTGTGTGTGTTTGAGCTGATGAATAGAGGCATCAGATATGTGTGCATATGTAGTTGAAAGCCATGCACTGTGCTAGTTTATTGTTTCAATTCATGCACAGTGAGGGTTGAAGTGCAAGTGTACCGAGACTTTTAAGCATATCTGAGCCAGGATACGAATAACCCAAAAACTGAAAAGGGCAAAATGTTCCACCTAATGATGGGGTGGTTGAGCAGCACAGCTTGTCACACTCTCCCAATTACTGTCACACTCTCAGATACCCAGAGTTGGCTACGTACCCACAGTCAGGCCTTACTTGGTTTCACAGTTAGCCCTTGCCATGTGAATTGCAATGCTGTATGGGATTTGTGGTCCAAGATGTAGGCTAGAGGAGGCAGTTCTCCTTGTATCATGATGTCACTGGGTGATGCTGCGCACCCAGCTTAGATACAAGCTTCCAGATTCATAACTGATGGTTAGAGGGGGCACAGTCATTTGTAACTCTATCCTACACATTGGAGGGCTAGTGTGAGACATCACCAATGCAGACTCCATCATATGTTATGTGCAATTCAGATCAGCAGTGGCAGACACAATGGCACTGCCTGGTAGGTGAACAGTACTCAGTGCACTATGAATAGCTGGCATGTGGGGGATATGCATATTGACCAGGATTTCCCAAACCTGTCCTTGGGCATCCATAGCCTGTCACACCTTCTACACATGCTGAATTACAATACATGAGAGAGATTTCCATACAATATAGGTAGTATTTGCTAATCTCTCATATACATGGGACTTATGCATATATCGATACCCTGACTGACTGGGAGGCTAGTTTCTGAACCCCTGCTCTAGACAAGATCAATTTGTAAAGATGTTTGTCACATGCCACTCATCTGCCATTCACAATTGCTCATGCTTCACTACTGAGCCTGCAGCTATGGTGTCAGTGGAGAACAAAGTCAGACAGAAGACGCTGCATGACAGGGCAGGGTTGTTGCATGGGATCATAGCACCAAGTTCAGTGGTGGCAGACATAGGGTGCAGTGTCACCTGGTTTACAGAGAGCAGCCAGAAAGAGGGTCCCGACACCAAGGCATGGAATTTACCTACTGGGAGAGAGGGGTGGACATTCCATGTACCTCTACTTGCCATCTCCATGAGGGGATGATCATGAGTGGACAATGTCCCAAGATGAGGCTAGAGAACCCCAAGAGCCACAGCCATCACAAGAGAGAACTGGCCAGGCAGCCCCCTACCACAGATATGCCTATGCCCCCTCAGCAGTGTGATTCAGCTCAGCGACTACAAATCCTACATGGCATTCAACAGGACCTCACCATGCATACAAGTGACATAAATGAGGGTCTCACAGGTGGGTTGTGCATTCATGGATACACTGTTATTGTGCACCAACTAGTGCTAGGTCAGCACATAGATGTTTGTCAGGGCATGGTGGGTGGTGTTTGCGGCATCGGGTTACGCTGACACTGATTCAGACCACAGCTGTGTGCTGCACTGGTATGCATGGATAATAATGAGATAATATTGACTGCCACCTAGGACTATTACACAGGGTATGCTACAGGGCACATGTCTCCATCTATCCAGCCAATTCCCACATGTGCTACTTTGTGTCTCAGATGTGCCATGGACATGGATACTTTCTACATGATTGATTGGTTGACTGACAAACGACAGAAGGTGATGGTAAATGGAGCTCACTTGGATGAAAAAAGGGTGATTAGTAGGGTGCCCCAGGGTTCGGTCCTGGGTCCGGCACTATTCAATGTATTTGTGAGTGATATTGCTGAAGGACTGAATGGAAAAGTTTGTCTTTTTGCAGATGACACAAAAATTTGCAACAGAGTGGACTCCCCTGAGGGAGTGGATAACATGAGGAAAGATCTACAAAAGCTGGAAGAATGGTCTAATACTTGGCAGTTAAGATGTAATGCAAAGAAGTGCAATGTCATGCACTTGGGAAGCAGAAATCCAAGGGAAATGTATGCGATAGGGGGCGAGAGGTTGATGTGCATGGACCAGGAGAAGGACCTTGGTATGATTATTTCTGAGGATCTCAAGGTAGCAAAACAGTGTGACAAGGCAGTGACAAAAGCCAGGAGGATGCTGGGTTGCATACAAAGATGAATTACCAGCAGAAAGGAGGAGGTACTAATGCCACTGTATAAGTCACTGGTGAGGCCTCTCTTGGAATACTGTGTTCAGTTTTGGAGACCATATCTTGCAAAGGATGTAAAAAGACTGGAAACTGTTCAGAGGAAGGCAACAAAAATGATTTGGAGCCTGCGTCAGAAGCCTTATGAGAAGAGAGTTGAAGACCTAAATATGTACACTGTGGAGGAGAGGAGGGACAGGGGAGATATGATTCAGACCTTTAAATACTTAAAGAGAAATTATGAACAAACAAACCTCTTCCAAAGACGGGGAAGCTGTAAAACTAGAGGGCATAAAATGAATCTGCAAGGGGGTAAATTGAAAGGCAATGTCAGGAAATACTTTTTCACTGAAAGGGTGGTGGATGCTTTGAATGCCCACCCGATAGAAGTGGTGGGGGGCAAATACAGTGACAGAATTCAAAATGGCATGGGACAGACACAGTGGATCTCTTTACAGCAACAGGATAAAATCAAAATAAACTTAACTATCTAATTTCTCAACAAACAGGGGTGTCCTACATGGAGCGGTGGGTTCACCCCTAAACAAAGACATGGGGAGGGGTGGCCTGCACAGAGCGACAGGTGCACCTACTCTTCCCATCTTACTGGGCAGACTAGATGGACCATACTGGTCTTTATCTGCCATCATTTACTATGTTACTATGTCAGATGGAGAAGGGTTGTCAACGGGGCTGGCCTGCAGTTCATAACACAGTCCCTACCCAGGCACATACTCCATTTGACATCAGAAGCACATTGCATGTGCATGTGATACAATGCATACTGCATAAGAGAGACCAGCACATCTCCCTCACCCAACAAGAGGTTTGCCATGCCTAAAGGCTAGCTGCATAGGTGTCTACACACTATTGGTGTCATGTCATTGGTTTGGGGAGCTGTTATGTAATGTTGATGTGGGTACAGAGGTGTGGATAAATGTTTGAGTGTGGCTGGGTGAGTTCTGAGAGCATTCATGCAGAGCAAGGGTGATAGTGTGAACCTGGGTGCATGCAGCAAGATGACTGTGTGGGGCCACATGGATGCTACGGATGACAGAGGCATAGCTGTGAGTCTTGTGGTTGCTTCAGCACTTCCGATGACATTTTCCTATGGAGCTGTCACTGTACAGCTCCCAGGCTCACATATGGTGAGGTGCTGCAGATCTGAATGTTGTGTACCATCAGATCCACGTGCAGTTAGAATAGGACAGATAGGCAGCGGATAGGGGGATGGCTCTGCTCTCTGGAGAAGAGGAGGGTATAGATATGTGCTACATGCCTCTTTCATAGGAGGGCATAGAGAGTGCCCACAACAGTATTTGAATATATTGGGGGCCCGGAATGCCATGGTGGTCAGTCATGCCTAGCCAACTGTGCCCAAGTCATGGGTACAGGAGGGTTGGGCTCCATAGGTGGCCCACTCTAATACATAACATGACTCTATGCTCGTGCTCTGCCTAGGTCAGCTCATTCCTGATCCTTTCCCCATGGGCACATGAATTACTCCAGCCATTCAATCTGTCAACAGACCTACTTCCCTTCGCAATAGCAACACCATCACTGGGTGTGCTGGGGCCTTCATGCAGCAGTAGATCACAAGGAGCTTTAATAGAGCATATGGTTCTCTGTCAGCATTTGCCATAATGGAAGTCAGGAAATACTAGGGTCTAAACAACTTTTTTACCACCATCTTTACAGCTCTCCAACAAATGATGCAAACCATAGGATCAGCAGTGACAACTTGCCTTGAGACAATCAACACCACAGAAGCTACCCTACAGCTGGCCCAGACAGCAGCAGAAAGAGAGGACCTCAACGTGTCTCACCCAGGACCAAGAGATGACCAAGATGACCCAGGAAAGATTAGCTAATTTAGATCCTGTGTGCTCTGTCCACCTACAGTTATGGACAACGTTATGGGCATCTTGTATTTTCCCACCTTAATGTTCCATCTTGGTTTTAAAGATATGGACTGTGAAAAAAGTTATACAGTATGTGCATATAGATATGACACACAGCACATTCCAGTATAACGGCACCTATTGGAATAGGCAACTTTATATAAGATGCTTACAGAATACAGGTACTTATTGTTTCACCTCCCGTCCTGGATGACTTACAACATGACTGCAAGGCTGGCCCGTCCATTGAGCAAGAATGTTTTTTGCACAGGGCCCCACGTTTCAGGGGGCACCGCGCAAAAAACATCTTGCATCAGCCCAACTAGGTTAAAAAAAACACAAACCGGCTGCTGCTGCCGCTGCCGCCATGGCAGCGGCAGAATCGAGCATCCCGTAGGGCCCCCCCTGCCCTGCAGAGTCCTCCATACGGCCTCAGCATCGGCTGTCAGAGCCGCGCAAAGAGAGAGAGCTTCTCTTTCTCGTGGCTCTGTTAATCCCGCAGCGGGATTAACAGAGCCGCGAGAAAGGGAAACTCTCCCTTCGCGTGGCTCTGAAAAGCCCGCGCTGAGGCCATATGGAAGACTCTGAAGGGCAGGGGGGGGGCCCGTGGGATGCTCGATTCTGCTGCTGCCATGGCAGCAGCGGCAGCAGCAGCAGCCGGTTTGTGTTTTTTTTAACCTAGCTGGGCTGATGGGGGGGGGGGGTTAGGACAGGTAATAGGCTATGGAGGGCTAAGACTGGAAATGAGCTGATGGGGAGGGTTAGGACTGGTAATGGGCTATGGGGGTTTAGGACTGGAAATGGGCTGATGGGGGGGTTAGGACTGATAATGGGCTATGGGGGGGGCTAAGACTGGTAATGGGCTATGGGGGGCTAAGACTGTAAGTGGGCTGATGGGGGGTTACGACAGGTAATGGGCTGTGGGGGGCTAAGACTACAAGTGGGCTGATGGGGGGCTTATGACTGGTAATGGGCTATGGGGGCTAAGACTGGAAGTGGGCTGATGGGGGGTTACGACAGGTAATGCGCTCTTGGGGGGCAAAGAATACAAGTGGGCTGATGAGGGGCTTATGACTAGTAATGGGCTATGGGGGGCTAGGACTGGAAATGGGCTGATGGGGGGGTTAGGACTGGAAGTGGGCTGATGGGGGCTTAGGAGTGGTAATGGGCTATGGGGGCTAAGCCTGGAAGTGGGCTTATGGGGGGTTATGAAAGGTAATGGGCTATGGGGGGGGGGCTAAGACTACAAGTGGGCTGATGGGGGGCTTATGACTGGTAATGGGCTATGGGGGGGGTCGTACTGGAAAAGGTGTGATGGGGGTTTACGACTGGAAGTAGTCTGTTCGGGGGGTGTTAGGACTGTTAATGGGCTATGGGGGAGCAAAGATTGGAAGTGGGCTGATGGGGGGTTACAACATATAATGGACTGGGGGGCTAAGACTACAAGTGGGCTGATGGGGGCTTATGACTGGTAATGGGCTATGGGGGCTAAGACTGGAAATGGGCTGATGGGGGGGTTAGGACTGGAAGTGGGCTATGGGGGTAGGACTGGTAATGGGCTATGGGGGAGGGGGGCTGACTGGAAATGGGCTGATGGGGGGTTAGGACTGGAAGTGGGCTGATGGGGGGTTAGGACTGGTAATGGGCTATGGGGGCGGGGGGCTGACTAGAAATGTGTTGATGGGGACATTAGGACTGGTAATGGACTGATGGGGGGTTAGGACTGGTAATGGACTATGGGGGATAAGACGGAAAATAGGGTGATGGGGGGTTAGGACTGGTAAGACTGAAAATAGGGTGATGGGGGTTAAGACTGGTAATGGGCAATGGGGGGGCTAGGACTGGTAATGGGATGGGGGGTTGCTAGGACTGGAAATGGGCTGAGTGGAAGGTGGGCTTGAACTGCAAATAGCTGATGGGGACAGGGGCTTGGAATGGAAATGGACTGAGTGGAAGGGGGGCTTGAACTGCAAATAGCTGATGGGGCGGGGGGCTTGGAATGGAAATGGACTGTGAGGGGAGGGAGCTAGGACTGGAAATGAGCTGATGGAGGGGCTAGGATAGGACTGGAAATGGGCTGTTGGGGGGGTACTAAGGTTGGAAATGGGCTGTGGTGGGGGCTTGAATTGAAATGGACTCATGGAGGGGCTAGAACTGGAAGTAGGCTCATGGGGGGTTTGGATTGGAAATGGACTGAGTGGAGAGGAGCTAGGATTTGACATGGGCTGATGTTGGGGCTAGGAAAGGACTAGAAATGAGCTGATGGGGGGCTGGGATTGGAAATGAGCTGATGGAGGGACTCAGATAGGACTGGAAATGGATGGGGTAGCTAGGACTGGAAATGGGCTGATGGTGGGGCTAGGATAGGATTGGAAATGGGCTGATAGGGGGCTAGGACTGGAAATGGGCTGATGCGGGGACTAGAAGGGAGTGGATGCTGGGTGGGGCTGGAACTAGAATGGAGCTGATGTTGGGGGAGGATTAGAATGGGATGGAGCTGGGAGAGTGAAATGGAAAGGGAAAAATATTTTGTGTTGGAGGGAAGACAAATCTACAATTGGCCGGATATTGGGAGAGTAAGTGGGGATTGAGGATGGAGGGTTAAAATTTGAGTGGATGAAATAGGAATGAGGAAAGAGCAAAAGGAGAAAGATTAGTATGTTAAAGCAGATGTAGAGAGAGAATGGAAAAAAAAAACTAGAAGATAGAAGAAAGGACAAATGGACAGCAGATGGAGAGTTAGCAGAAGACACAAAGAAACTAGAAGAAAGTGGCTGGAACAATTGTAACTGAAAAAAAATGCACAAAAGGTAGAAAAATATCTCTTTATTTTGAATTTATTAACTGGAATATGTCAGCTCTGGGAAATGTGCATCATTAACGTCTGCACTTTGTTTAGTACAAGAGGAAATTAATTTATAGTTTATTTCTACAGTGTTGTACATTCCAAGTTTGGCTTTTGGGGTTCCCAGTTTAATTATTGTCTTCCTGTTTCTAAATTGTGATTCCTTGTTTGGTGATGGTCTATGTTCTGCATGTGTAACTGAGCTGAGGTATTCTGTTTATATAATTCCTATTTGACATTGCCACTTGTTCTCTTTCCCCAGTAGGTCATGTATTGTTATTCTCTGAAATGTATTGGTTTAATATTTGCAGTGTTGCCTTTTGATAGTTAGGGTATGGTGCTTTGTGAGTCCTGGTAGTGCTGTTAGGATACGGTGGGTTTGCTATGGGTTCTAAATGGGCAGTGTTTGTAGTAGTTCCTAATGTGCCTGGCGGTTGGTACTGGATTATAGTAATGTAAAAATCTTTTAGTCTTTTTTTATCCATATACTCATTAAGAGGCATGTTTACTAAAAGTTAGTGTATGGTATCATTATGCAAATATTTATGCAAATGAGGCACCTTATGCAAATGAGGTCCCGCACCGAGTCTACGCACATGGCCCTGCACCCCCCTTGGGCCACCCCTGCATGACTGACTTCTTATATGCATGTGATATAAAATTACAGCACTCTCCTTCCTTTTCCATGTCCTCCTCATCCCTTCACAAGTATGACGCTGGGATTTTAATTTATATTTATTTTTATGCAATTTGATTATGTATTAGCTTTTATGCTATTTTAGTGTCCTTCTCATGTGTGCATCGATTATGGATGTTCCCCATAATAAAGTCCTGTTCACCGCCAGTGTATGTACCAGCTCTTTTGTTCTCCTGTACTCTGTTATGGGTACTTTCTGCTCTGCTTTTGTCCCTGCATGGAGAAGTTACACAAACAGTGCACCCAGTTGTCTTAATACAGGTCTTGGCAAGAACTGTGAAGGCATCTCTGCATCTTTTAACCTATGTTTGTGACATGACTAACTTTTGAACTGGGGAAGAGTCTATAATGTTTTTTCAAATATATATCCTTACTGGCCACACGTTATATGACAATACAGCCACGATTACCATCATAGTAGCAAATGTCACACTTTCCCAAAGATACATTGAACTGATCCATTTCCAGAGGGCCTATCCTGTAGTATCATTTGTCAATTCTGCTTACCCATGCATAGATAGCATATCATGGTTTGGAGCTAATAATTTGGCAGGTTGAGTTAGCGGAACTTCCATGATGTCATTCTTTGCCATATCTTGTGGAGACATTATCGTTGAATGGGGAAATTCCACACTCCAAGCTGAGGATTTCTCATATAGTTCTACAATGCTTGCACCTTAGTTCTTAAGCCTACACAGTCCTTCATGTGACCTGGATGGGTAGCCTGGGAACTTGCCACTATTTCCACACCTGTTAAAAATGATCAAATACAGGACACATGTCACACATGTTAGCCTTCAGCTTCCTAAATGAATGTTTGAGATAGTTTGCATGAGGAACTAACACTTTCCCTATGTCTGCTATTATGTCTGTGGTTACCTTAGTTGGATAGATGCAGAAAGTGAGTCACAGGCAGTTCACATGACACTGACAATTCTTCACTTTGAAGGTCAGGCAGAAGACAGTCTGTGTTATCCCTCTCTTGTGCTTGTACCACCCCACTCTGGCTGAGAACCTCTGATGCTAGTTCTTTTCTTGCCTGATCCAAATAAAACCTCATCTCTTCTCCATGCAGACATACCTACTACTTTATCTGAAGCCATTGCATGCACACCAATAAATGAGCTACAAAATCCATGATCTAGGCAAGATAGGGAACCTCAGGTCCAAATATAGATCTGATGCCCAGATATACCACTGAGTTGACACATTTCATGCTACCTTTCACAAATGGCTCATGTCCAATAGGATTCATAATGTAGGTAAGGTAGCACACAAAAGATGCTGGCCATCCATGTGTAGGATTCTTAGAATTGGCATGGACCATGCAGATACTGTACAGCTGAGGACTTGGTTCTTACCTCTTTGTGTCCAATGATATATAGGGTCCAACAGATGAGCACAGTCCACGTGCCAAACAACAAACCCAGACAAAGACGTGGAGGCAAGGAAGGAACTATTTATTTACCACTTTAATTTCATAAAGCCAGGCCCGACACAGGCCGTGTTTCGCTTATGCCTTCATCAGGGGCTTTGGCTATAATAACATGTAAAAACACCATTAAAAACAGTCATAAATCATAAAACACATTATAAACGTAAATATAATCATATAAGGCACCATATAGATACATTAATAAATAACTCAAATATCAATAAATAAATAAATATTGACTACTAAAGTACAGCAAAATATCTATTCACTAAAAAAATAAATAAATAAATAAATAACTGTGCATATCTAACATACTCATAATACATGTAAAATCATACATATATAAGACCCAAATAAAATATAACCAACTGTATCTAAAACATGGAATAGTTATTTGAATAAGAAACAACATAACCTATCAGAACAATATCAGTATGGTATAATGACTCTATTCTTAAGAATATACGTCAAAATTATAGTTAGATAGTTAAAAGATCACAATGAGGTGAGATAGAGTCCCAGTTAGATCCTGTTGCGCTTTCCTGGTTTTTAGTGTTTTTCCTCTAAATGTGTTTTTTGTTTATCCGAGTTTTATATTTTAAATTTTTTTTTAACAAAAATGTTTTTATTTAATAATTGCCTATTGCACCAATAATGGCATTTGTGGGATATAGCCATCTGGAATGGCCCTTCTTTTTCTTTTTTCCTCCAGTAATTGCAGTGTGGCAGGAAAATCATATAGGTAAGAATGAACACAGTATTTTTCAGCATAAGAAGTTGTAGGTTATGTTGGGCCTGGCTTTATGAAATTAAAGTGGTAAATAAATAGTTCCTTCCTTGCCTCCACGTCTTTGACTGGGTTTGTTCAATGATATATAGGGTACAGCAGCTATACCTGGTCACATCCTGAGATTTCATGGTCCTCTATAACACAATACATACAACACATGGGTTTGCAGATATAAAATGTTATGGCCACATGGTTTGCATGTTCATAATTGCCTTGGCTTTGAGTTTACAGACAACCAGCTGCTGTATTATCCATCATCTGTCCCAAGAGCCCAACCCTGTGTTGTCCCTGGCATTACTGGATGGAACTCTGGATCTCCCTCAAGATCCAGATTAATCTCTACTGGGATCCTATGCCTGATAGCATTGTTGTGTAGAATGCAGCAGGCCACAATGAGCTCTGCTACAGTGCAAGGTTGATATACTAAGGCACCACAAGTTGTGTCCAGACACCCGATGCAGCTTTTAGACACGCCAAAGGTGCACTTCTCTGGCCCTCATTTTACCTAATCTTGGCATGTGACCTTGGGAAACACACTGGGGTGAGCAACTAGGTTCTGCACCCATATCCTGCATCTCCTGGGGGTGGGGGGTGGGGCACTGTGAGACTGTTACATACATTGCATAGTTCCACAGATGAGGCCATACAGCCTATGAGGCCCTTGTCTGTGTGAACCTTGCGGTGTCAAGATCAATACATATGACCTGCAGTATCACAACAGACAGAGGCAGAGAATTGGCAATGGCTAGGATCATGGTGGACACATGCTCTACTGCACAGAGAGGTGAGTATTTGGATTGATGTGACAAGTAATCTCAGTCCAGGTACTAGTTCATTTAACAGCAATTACCCTGATTACAGTGGCACCTAAGTACTGCAGAGGTATGGATTCTATAAGTTGTTCTGGGGAGTTTAAGGTTTTCACAAGTAAGATAGGCAGTCCAGCATTTATAGCAATCAAATCATAATGCATTATGTGAGCTGCAGTGATGCTCACACTCATTGCAGGTCAATCAGGGAATCGAAACAACACACTTCTGTGGACTGCTATTAGAAAACCACATACCGGGGACAGATCAATGAGACTGTGACAAAGATTGTGACTGCTGTGATATCCATATTGGGTTGTCAACTTTCTCGAGATGTGCTCAACAGGCTCAATCCCGTCCTATGTTTTGACCCATTGCATGCAGAAAGTTGTATTATTGCTTTTCTGATGGTTTGCAATATCAAAATCTGACATACATCTGCCTGCATTCCACGTGGTGAACTCAGGTGGTGATCTAGCTTGTGGGCCTGATCTGGATCCAGTTGCCAAACCTAGTCCCTTGAGTGAGATTTCCACACAGGCATGCCTTTCTTACATTGTCATTCTGATGCAATATGCAACATGCAGCCCACATTGGCAGAAGTCACTTCAGGGTATACATTTACCAGACAGCAGAACTGTACATATGACAACAGATGATGGCATATGAAACTAAGTCTGTTTTGGTTTCTATCTCAGAGCTGGGATCTGATTTCTGCATCCCTATGTGTACTATCAGCTCATAGAAACAGTACACTTCACTCTGCCCCCTGTTGGAAAACCACACATCTGGGCTAATGAACAGATAATGTGACAAGAGTTGTGAACTCAATGAGTTCCTAGACTGGAATTTTCTGCCCAAGGCAGAGAACACACAGCAACCCAGATATTTCACACAGCCCCCTTATAGCTGCAACCCCTGACCTTTGGATGCATGATTAGTTAAGTTACTGTAGCAGTTGGGAGAGCCATCTGTGAGGGGAGATTAAAGTCACCCTTGCTGGATATTCACTCTGTGATAGAGGGGTGGATTTGGAGCTACATAGTGTGGCTTCATATGGCATTTGGGTTGCAGACTCTATCAAGATATTCTTAGCTTGCTGTCGCAGTAGTTGCAGAGGGCAGCCACACATCCTTGCACTACTTGCCACGGTAACTATATCCTGGGGGCAGGTTCTTAGTTTCTAAGTGAGTGAGTTCTTCTGTGAGAATGCGATTCATTCCAGACGGTCTCACCTAACATTTCTGATGCATTCTGAGACCTTTAGTCTGGACGGCAATGGCCCCAATCTGGGACTACAACCAGCACACAGTACTGGCCTGAATGGCACATACCTGTGCAATGACATACTCCCCCAGAGCTGGTAAACAACATAACTGAAGGAGAGAGACAATTGCCTGGGTCATATGCAACATATAATTGTGCTGAGCATTATATTTATTTATTTAGCTGTATTTATATACTGCCTTTCTCTGGATCAAGGTGGTTTACATAGAACTGAAGGTGCAACTTACATTGAAACATTGGTATAAACTATGTACAGCATGCAATCAAAGAGCATTGTCTCTTAACTATATACAGATTTCTTTATATACACAATTAGTTGCAAGGTGGGTGTGCATTGTTCTGGTGGGGGTTATTCACTGGTGTGCAAGTGTTCAGTAAAGAGATGTGTCTTTTTTTTAAATTGAGTTTTGTACACAAAACAAGATTAACAGATAATACAGCATCTTTCATTACAATTATCCAACATTTCGATAACAGTAACATGAAACGGTAAACTAGTTACGAAGTTTCTGGCTATAATCAACCATTGTTGTGGATGTTCATGACTTTCTTTAAATTACACCTATTGTTGGTAATTTCAAGGTTATATTTTCCAGGTTTGCCCTTATGAGACATTTTCGAATAAAAGGGGCATGTACTGCGTGGGAGTAAGTGGAATTCTCCTCTTCCTCCTGCGGTTTATGCCCGACAAAAAGTTATTGGTATTGTCTAAGGGGATTCAGGTGTTCTTATTTTTTGATACTTTACAATGACATCCTTTGATAGCTATCCCCTCTACGCTCCTGTGTTGTCGAATCATGATAGCGAGTGGTTCTAGCGCCAAGTTAAATAGGAGTGGCGAGAGAGGGCATCCCTGTCTCGTGCCTCTTTTTTTTTTTTTTTTGAAACTTTTATTTTCATTTTGCAACAAACAAAAGAAACAACACACCAAAGGAGACAAAACAAGTACACAATAAGGAAAAGTAAACCCAATTACCCCCCACCCCCATGCTTCTTCTCTAGCCGATTATGTCAGCATGTGAGCGCTTCCAAACACCAGTGATTATACATCAAAACGATCAAAAGAGTATCTACGATACAGAATGATCATGGGACAGAGATATATACAAATTTAGACAGTCAGATGAGAGCATTTAGCAGAATGTACATAGTCATTGAGCATCTTCCATTTAGACCGATGATGAGGAGTCTGAACGGGAGAAGCAAACATACAAGGTATTTGTTCATATTTACAGTAGAGACAGACATGATTCCACCATTCATTGGGGCTCAGATGGGAGCTATTTTTCCAGTATTTCGTAATTAGGGAAATAGCAATGCCAAGCATAAAGTCCAAAAGGAAGTAAGCCGTTTTTGGAAGAGAGGGGATCCCCGCAGCTGAGCGAAGTCCCACTATCCTCCAAGAAAGGGGCTCTTGAAAGTGCAAAATAGACTGGATACGACCCCAGACCCGACGCCAGTAATACTGTAGTGCGGGACATTCATACATAACATGAGGTAGTGAACCAATGGCCGCATGGCATGTCCAACAACTATTGCCCTGAGTAGTGTTCCATTTGGCTAATCTGTCAGGAGTGTAAAAACACCGGTGGGCTAGAAAGAAGAGTGTCTGAGTGAGTGAGGCGGATCGGGAAACCCGTGTCACTCTACGCCAGACAAGGCTCCATTGCTCCGGGGACAAAGTCACATGCAATTCTCTCTCCCATGTTTACTGCGCTATAGGGGTATCTCTAGTTATAGCATTACATAAGGTTTTGTAAAAATTGGATGCTACACCCGGTGAACCACCGATAGATCGGATAGTCTCCGACCAACCTTGTGTAGGGGATGCCGATGGCGGGAGCACCCTAGCACTCCGAAGGCAATGCTGAAGTTGCACCAACAGAAAGTAGTGTTTCGCTGGGAGACCAAATTCAATTTGCAATTCACTAAAAGTTTTCCAGCGACCATCATGGAACAACTGGCTAGGAATCCAAATGCCCCTAGCGTACCAGGGGCTCCACGCCATCGGCTTATTTTGTATTCGAAATCGAGTATTGTACCAAAGCGGGAGCCTGTCTAACGGACAGAGTCAGGAGTCTAAAGATTGCATAAGAGTATTAAAGGCACCTAAAGTGTCTAAAAGCATTGGTGGATAGTGGGAGTCTGATGGGAGATACTCGTTCTAGGCGGCTGTCTATCTATCAAAGGGTCTAACACTTGAGTAAAATCACCACCAAGTATTAATGGAGCATTGGCAGAGGCCTGTGCCAACTGCGCAATACTTGCAGAGTAAGCAGGGTTGTCCACATTCGGGGCATAAATGCAAATACACGTGAATTCACTATCTCCAACCTTAAGGTGTACACGGGCCCATCTACCCTCCTTGTCAGCGCTAGTATCAATTACAGTAGCTTGCAAAGACTTCTTAACCAGAATGGCTACCCCGCACCGTTTGGAAACGGCGGGAGAATAGGCAGCCACCATGTAAGGATTAGCATTGAGTTTCAGTGTTTCAGCCGAGTTTAGATGCGTTTCCTGAAGAAACACTAAATCAGCATGCTCATGGCTAAGATAGCTAAGGATTTTCTTTCTTTTGATTGGACTATTAATGCCTTTTACGTTGAGTGATAAGATTTTACATAAGGCCATTCAGAAAAGTTAAAAATTCTGAGCATGATAGCGCACATAATTTCACAATGTCCCTCATATTGACTGTATCTGGCGGTACACATGACATAAAAGAAAATAAGCTAATATAATACTATGAAGCGCCCCACATTAAAAAAAGAAAAACCGCAGTGCGGTAGAGAAGAAGCAGAACCCCAGAAATTACTGGCGACCATGTGTCTGCGGGGAGAAATCCCAGAGAAGGCCGAAATTGAAAAAACACATAACCTGTAGGACTGTGCATGCTCCGAGTCCGACCGAGGCACACATCATGGAGGGATAGGAGACCAAAAAACAAAAAAGTCATATAGAGAAAGAAAGAAAGTCCAGGTAGTCTCTGTGCTTGACTATGACCGCCGCATCGGGCCCTTCAAAATGGCGGACAGAGCCGGCAAATAAAAGTCCAAGTTTTGGATTAGCGCATCTGCTCTGCTTCTTTGGAGTCTAAAAATGTTGATAGTAGATCAGGATCTTCGAATGTCCTGGTTTGGTTGTGGAGAGTCACTCGGAGCTTCGCTGGATACAACAGGCCAAAGCGAGCCTGTAGCTGTTGAAGTCGAGGGCGAAAAGCAAGGAGTTTCTTCCGACGGTCAACGGTAGGCTTTGCCAAATCAGGGAAGAAGGAGACTTTGTGACCTTCAAATTCCAAATGATGATTCGCCCGGGCAGCATTTAAAATTTGTTCCACTTGTTGATATCGTAGCAAGCGAAAGATAATAGGCCGGGGGGTCGTTCGGTTGAGCGCCATGTGGGTAGGAACACGGTGTGCATGATCGATTTCCAGTTCTCTATGAAAAGTGATCTTCAGCAAGGAGGGAAGAGTTTTGAGCAAGAATTCTCTTATATCTCCTGCTTCCACCCCCTCCGGTATTCCAATGAGCCTCACATTGTTGCGACGGGCTCGATTATTGCTATCTTCTAACTCCTTTTGAAGATTCTGTATCTGGCGCTCAGCCTTGTCCAGTTTGCCCAAGCGCACCGCGTGCGAGTCGAGGACCCCCGCCATGTTGTCCTGCCGTAATGAGAGACTTTCAAGTCGGTCCTGGAGCACTCCAAAGTCTTCTCGCATGGCTCGAAGCGCTTCTCCATTGGACTGCACCAATTCCTTCACGCCGCGTATTTCCTCTAAAATCTCCAGGTGCATTTCGGGGTTTTCACGAAATGGAACCATCTTCTGTGGGGAGGACACCTCTGTTTTGGAGCGTTTTCCGTGAGAAGAAGAAGGAGACCCGAAGTCCAAGCGCGCTGGTTTATGGGCCGCCATCCCCCCCGAGGTACCCCGGTCAGCTCGGAGCGAAATAGTAAGTTTGTATAGGTATTAAGTCAGGATTCTAAGTAGGCTTCTCGGGAGCTTCAGCGCGAAGCGTCTTACCCGCTGGACATCAGGCTCCGCCCCTTCCCTGTCTCGTGCCTCTAAACAATTTAAAAGGTGCCGAGAGCATTCCATTCGCTGCGATCTGCGCTGAGGGGTTTGCATATAGTGTTTCAATTCTCATTATTCCTTCTTCCATTCCAAACCATCTCAGTACTTGAAAAAGGTATGACCATTCTACCCTGTCGAATGCCTTTTCGGCATCTAGTGCTAGGCCAATTATTGGCTCCGATATTTGCTGTGCTTGTACCAATACTTGTGCCAGTAGTCTTCCATTGTCCGTGGTAGATCTATCAGCCATGAAACCACATTGATCTGGATGTATTAATGTGTTAAGGACTTTATTTAATCTGTTAGCCAGCACTTTGGCGTATATTATGTAATCGGCATTTAAGAGAGAGATGGGTCTGTAATTTTCAATCTTCTGTGAATCCCTGCCTGATTTGGGATATATAACAATAGTGGCTTCTGACAGTGCTCCCACCGCAGGATATTCATCGCTTAGTCTACAGTAGTATGTCTGCAAGTTAGGTAATATGCACTTTGCAAACACCGAGTAGAATTCTAGTGGGAGTCCATTCAGTCCACATGCTTTGCCTTTAGCCAGTTGATTGATGGCTAATGTGATCTCTTCTTCACCAATATCTTCCTCCAGCAATTCTGCTTGGGCCTTGGAAAGTTTCGGACTTGTTATATTAGAGACCATCTTATCAAACACTCCTTTGTCCCATTTTATTTCTGACTGGTACAGCTTGGCATAAAATTTCCTACCTAGCTCTACTATATGTTCATCTTTAGTAAGTAGTTCTCCATCCTCATTCTGCAGTGCAGTAATACGTGCTGCAACTCCTTTGGCTTTTAGTGCATGAGATAATAGGGTACCCGCTCTGTTATTTTCATGATAATATACACTTTGTTGTACTTTACTTTGTTATTGCGCCTCTACACTAAGGATTGAATTATATTGGTATCGCAATTTCTGTAGTCGCTGTAGGATCATCGGATCCGTTCTCTTAGATAGTATTTTTTCTCCTATGCGAATTTGCGCATCAAGCTCTGATAGTGCTTTCCTTTTTTCTTTCTTTGATTGTATGGCGTATGTTGTTATATGCGCCTGCATATTGGCTTTGAACGCTTCCCACCAAGCCCAAGTTGATGTTTCAGTGACCAAATTTAACTGAAAGTAGTTAGCTATTTCTTTTCACATATAGGTCAGGAATGAGTTGTCAGAGAATAATGCTTTGTCCATTCTCCATCTTACTTGTTTTTCTTTCCTCCCCTTTGCATCAAATGTGCATACTGTTGCCGCGTGGTCTGAAACAGTAGTCGCGCATATCTCTGATGATATTATTTGCGGGACTAAAGTACTTGATATTAAGAAAAAATCAATTCTTGTTTGAGAACTGTGCGGTAGAGTGTAGAATGTATACTCTCTGTCCTTTGGATGCAATAGCCTCCATGGGTCCACCAGACCTAATGCTTTTTTTTTTTTTGAAACTTTTATTTTCATTTTGCAACAAACAAAAGAAACAACACACCAAAGGAAACAATACAATTATACAATAAAGAAAAGTAAACCCAATTACCCCCCACCCCCACGCTTCTTCTCTAGCTGATTATGTCAGCATATGAGCGCTTCCAAACAAACGTAATTGTACAGCAAAACAATCAAAAGAGTATCTGCGATACAGAATAATCATGAGACAAAGATATATATAAATTTAGACAGTCAGATGAGAGCATTGAGCAGAATGTACATAGTCATTGAGCATCTTCCATTTAGACCGATGATGAGGAGTCTGAATGGGGGAAGCAAACATACGGGGTATTTGTTCATATTTACTGTAGAGACAGACATGATTCCACCATTCATTGGGGCTCAACTGGGAGCTATTTTTCCAGTATTTCGTAATTAGGGAAATAGCAATACCTAGCATAAAGTCCAAAAGGAAGTAAGCCGTTTTTGGAAGAGAGGGGATCCCCGCTGCTGAGCGAAGTCCCACTATCCTCCAAGAAAGGGGCTCTTGAAAGTGCAAAATAGACTGGATACGGCCCCAGACCCGACTCCAGTAATACTGTAGTGCGGGACATTCATACATAACATGAGGTAGTGAACCAATGGCCGCATGACATGTCCAACAATTATTGCCCTGAGCAGTGTTCCATTTGGCTAATCTGTCAGGAGTGTAAAAACACCGGTGGGCTAGAAAGAAGAGTGTCTGAGTGAGTGAGGCGGATCGGGAGACCCGTGTCACTCTACTCCAGACAAGGCTCCATTGCTCCGGGGTCAAAGTCACATGCAGTTCTCTCTCCCATGCTTTCTGCGCTATAGGGGTATCCCTAGTTATAGCATTACATAAGGTTTTGTAAAAATTGGATGCTACACCCGGTGAACTACCGATAGATCGGATAGTCTCCAACCAACCTTGTGTAGGGGAGGCCGATGGCGGGAGCACCTTAGCACTCCTAAGGCAATGCTGAAGTTGCACCAACTGAAAGTAGTGTTTCGCTGGGAGACCAAATTCAATTTGCAATTCACTAAAAGTTTTCCAGCGACCTTCATGGAACAATTGGCTAGGAAACCAAATGCCCCTAGTGTACCAGGGGCTCCACGCCATCGGTTTATTTTGTATTCTAAATCGAGTGTTGTACCAAAGTGGGAGTTTGTCTAACGGACAGAGTCGGGAGTCTAAAGATTGCATGAGATTATTATAGGCACCTAAGGTGTCTAAAAGCATTGGTGGGAAGTGAGAGTCTGATGGAAGAGTCATACCAGGGAGAAAAGTAAGAGGAATCGGTTTGCAAAGGTCCTCTTCTATGTCTAGCCACACAGGTCTACTCGGTACTGGATCTTCCAGCCAACGAGCACCTTGTTTGAGAAGAAAAGATTGATGATACTTCAGGAAATCAGGGAATCTGACACCCCCATATTCCTTATCTGCTTGCAGCTTATGTTTCGCTATCCTAGGTGTCTTATTTTGCCACAAGTATCTAGTCAGAAGGCCCTCGATATCTTTATATATACGTCGAGGGAAGAGACAGGGCACCATTTCTAAGATATAATTCACTTTCGGAACAATCATCATTTTTATGGTTTCTAATCGGCCCCACCAGGTAAGCGTTAAAGGAGTCCAGCGGTGAGTAAGCGCCCGGACTTTAGAGGTTAAGTCTTTGGCATTGAAGGAGATAGTGTCTTCCAAAGGAGAACAATAGTGAACCCCAAGGTATTTGACCATGCGAGGTTGCCATAAAAAGGGGAAGGATTGCATATCTGCCTGATGAAGCAGAGGATTTAATGGAAAGGCTACCGACTTGGTCCAATTTATCTTATAACCGGACAGTTGTGAGTATTTACCAATTTGCTCTAAGACAGCCGGTACTGAGTCTATAGAGACAAAGAGCATAAGATCATCAGCATACGCTGAAATTTTGATTTCCCTATGGGTGAAGGGGACTCCATGAATCTCCTCCGATTGCCGGATTAGTAAAGCCAAGGGTTCGAGTGCAAGATCGAAGAGAAGTGGAGACAGTGGGCATCCCTGGCGAGTGCCGCGTTGAAGGGGAAAAGGTTGAGACTTTAAAGCATTTGCACATATACTGGCTGTAGGCTGAGCGTACATGGTGCGAAGACAACGGAGAAAACCTTCCCCGAATCCGTACCAGCGGAGGACTGCAAACAGGAAGGGCCACTCTAAGCGATCGAAGGCCTTCTCAGCATCAAGTGAGAGGCCAACAAATGGGCGATCAAGATTAACTGCGGTAGTCAATACATGGCATAGAGTCCGAGCATTGTCAGCAGTCGATCTACCAGGAATGAAACCGCATTGATCTGGGTGTATTAAGGTAGGCATCCTATCCGAGAGCCGGGTAGAGAGAATGGTGGCAAAGATTTTATAGTCCGCGTTTAGGAGGGAAATTGGACGATAATTAGCTGTTAGTTGTGGGTCTCTCCCCTCTTTCTCAAAAACTACTACATTTGCCATTGAAAAGGACCCAGAAGGAGAACCTTCCTCGGCCAGAGCAGAAAAATAAATTTTCAAAACTGGAGCTAAGTCAGCGTGAAAGGTTTTGTAGAATTCAGCTGGGAGACCGTCTGGGCCTGCGGCTCGACCTGAGGCACATTTCTTGATAGCAGAATGAATTTCTGAGACAGTAAATGGTGTGTCTAAGGCCACTCTATCTTCGTCAGATAGGGTCGGTCTTTGTACTCCTGAAAGTAAGCGTTCAAATACATCTGGCTCAAAATCACATTCAGATTGATAAAGCCGAGTATAAAAGTCACGAAAGAGTTCTAAGATTTCGGTATCTTTAGTGACCAAGCCCCCCCCTGACGGATTGCGGAGGGCGGTAACACGCTTGGCTTCTTTTCGACCTTTTAGGGCATTTGCTAATAATTTGCCAGCACGATTATTTTCCCGATAATAGAGCCCTTGTTGTGATTCAATATTTTTAACAGCAGCAGTGTGCAAAAGCTGATTGTATTGAAAACGCAAGCGTTGTAAACGGAGTAAAATACATGGGTCAGTACGGGACGTGAGGAGACGCTCCCCAGCTTGTATCTGCTGCTCTAGAGTCAGTAAGAGCTGCTTTCTTTGTTTCCCCTGCCGAATTTGATAGCTAGTTATAGTGGCACGGATAGATGCTTTAAAACCCTCCCACCACGCCCAGCCCGCTGTATCATGGGGTGAGTTAAAATGAAAATAATCTTGGATAGCGGCCTTTATATCGATCTGAAAATCTTTTTGACCCAGTAGGGATCTATCAAAAAACCAAGCTCGGGGAGAATCGTCCCGCGCAGTGACACGTAATGATAAAGATATGGCAGCATGATCTGAAATATGGAGAGGATGAGTCCTAGTCGTGTCTACTTGAGAAATCAGTGCTTTGGAAATGAGAAAGAAATCTATTCTAGATTGGGAGTGATGGGGGGCAGAAAAGAAAGTAAACTCTAAGTCGGAGGGGTGAAGCAGCCTCCATATATCTACCAGCGCAAGATCTTGCATCAGAGCTGTAAGGGTAGCAAGACTCTTGGGTGGACTACTCGTTCTTGGCGGCTGTCTATCTATCAGAGGGTCTAACACTTGATTAAAGTCACCACCAAGTATTAATGGAGTATTGGCAGAGGCCTGTGCCAACTGCGCAATACTTGCATAGTAAGCAGGGTTGTCCACATTCGGGGCATAAATGCAAATACATGTGAATTCACTATCTCCGACCTTAAGATGTACTCGGGCCCATCTACCCTCCTTGTCAGCGCTAGTATCAATTACAGTAGCTTGCAAAGATTTCTTAACCAGGATGGCAACCCCGCACCGTTTAGAAACGGCGGGAGAATAGGCAGCCACCATGTAAGGCTTAACATTGAGTTTCAGTGTTTCAGCAGAGTTTAAGTGCGTTTCCTGAAGAAACGCTAAATCAGCATGCTCATGGCTAAGATAGCTAAGGATTTTCTTTCTTTTGATTGGACTATTAATGCCCTTTACGTTGAGTGATAAAATTTTACATAAAGCCATTCAGACAAGTTAAAAATTCTGAGCATGATAGCGCACCTAATTTCACAATGTCCCTCATATTGACTGTATCAGGCTGTACATATGGCATAAAAGAAACTAAGCTTAGATAACATAATGAAGCGCCCCACATTAAAAAAGAAAAACCGCAGCGCGGTAGAGAAGAAGCAAAACCCCAAAAATTACTGGCGACCATGTGTCTGCGGGGAGAAGCCCCAGAGAAGGCCAAAATTGAAAAACACATAACCTGTAGGACTGTGCGTGCTCCGAATCCGACCGAGGCACACATCATGGAGGGAGAGGAGACCACAAAACAAGAGTCATGGAAAGAAAGAAGAAAGTCCAAGAAGTCTCTGTGCTTGACTATGACCGCCGCATCGGGCCCTTCAAAATGGCGGACAGAGCCGGCGAATAAAAGTCCACGTCGTTGGATTAGCGCATCTGCTCTGCCTCTTTGGAGTCTAAAAATGCTGATAGTAGATCAGGATCTTCGAATGTCCTGGTTTGATTGTGGAGAGTCACTCGGAGTTTCGCGGGATACAACAGGCCAAAGCGAGCCTGTAGCTGTTGAAGTCGAGGGCGAAAAGCAAGGAGTTTCTTCCGTCGGTCAACGGTAGGCTTTGCCAAGTCAGGGAAGAAGGAGACTTTGTGACCTTCAAATTCCAAATGATGGTTCGCCCGGGCAGCATTTAAAATTTGTTCCACTTGTTGATATCGTAGCAAGCGAAAGATAATAGGCCGGGGGGTCGTTCGGTTGAGCGCCATGTGGGTAGGAGCACGGTGTGCACGATCGATTTCCAATTCTTTATGAAAGGTGATCTTCAGCAAAGAGGGAAGAATTTTGAGCAGGAATTCTCTCATATCTCCCGCTTCCGCCCCCTCCGGTATTCCAATGAGCCTCACATTGTTGCGACGGGCTCGATTATTGCTATCCTCTAACTCCTTTTGCAGATTCTGTATCTGGCGCTCGGCCTTGTCCAGTGCGCCCAAGCGCACCGCGTGCGAATCAAGGACCCCCGCCATATTGTCCTGCCGTGATGAGAGTCTTTCAAGTCGGTCCTGGAGCACTCCAAAGTCTTCTCGCAGGGCTCTAAGCGCTTCTCCATTGGACTGCACCAATTCCTTCACGCCGCGTAGTTCCTCCAAAATCTCCAGGTGCATTTCGGGGTTTTCACGAAATGGAACCATCTTCTGTGGGGAGGACACCTCTGTTTTGGAGCGTTTTCCGTGAGAAGAAGAAGGAGACCCGAAGTCCAAGCGCGCTGGTTTATGGGCCGCCATCCCCCCCGAGGTACCCCGGTCAACCCGGAGCGAAATAGTAAGTTTGTATAGGTATTAAGTCAGGATTCTAAGTAGGCCTCTCGGGAGCTTCAGCGCGAAGCGTCTTACCCGCTGGACATCAGGCTCCGCCCCCCCCAGACCTAATGCTTTAATCATACCACGGATTATTTGCATGGGCCTTGGGCTTACTTCATGGTTTGTGTGGGGTTCTATCAATTAGAGGATTTTGTATTATATTAAAATCTCCTCCAAGAATTATTTGAGTAGATGCAACATCTGTACATTCCATTGCAATTTCAGTGAAAAAGTTTGGGTCATCCTGATTAGGGGCATATATTATCATAAGCGTATATATTATTTGATTTAGCTGTATTGTTGCCTTGGCCTATCTGCCATTGAGATCAACCTTGGTCTCTTTAATAGACGGTTCAAGGCCTTTCCGCACCAGTATTATCACCCCTCCTTTCTTATTCACTGCTGGCGCTGCTAAGATATTCTGGTAAAATTTTGATCCTACCTTGTTTGATTCACCCAATGTTAGATGAGTTTCTTGAATATAGACTATGGGGCATGTTTACTAAACATTCCTAACGTGCGGGGCCGTGCTAGTGTGCCTGTGCCATATAAGGAGTGGGCGGTTCAGGCAGAAAATAGAAAAAAAACGGTAGTAAGCAACCGGACGTGTGTGCGTCGCGCTAATGTGCGGGGGTCGACATTAGCGCGTGGAAAGGCAAAGTGGCGCGCTGCTGAGTATACAAAACAACAGAGCTGTGGTACAACGGTGAAGACACTGACCAATGGTGCAGGGGCCATGGGTTCAATCCCCCAGTGTGCGCAACGACAAAGGTCAGCTGAGGCAGTAACTGTAATGATTAACATTGCTTTAGGAGGAAAATAATTTGGAACGGCATAAGGCGGCGCACAGTTATTTTTGGGCAGCAGAAGGCGGCGCACTGGTCCCCTTGGGCGGCAGAAGGCGGCACGCTGATAGGCACAAGGCGGCGCGCTGATGCACAAGCACAGGAACAGAGCCACAGCACAATGGTTAAAACACTGACCAATGGTGCAGGGATCAGGGGTTCAACTCCTCACAATGCCCAGTGAAAAATGCCTGCTAAGGCAGTATGTATTATGTTGTGGAGTGCTGTAGGAGGCTGTATAATTTTATTTTGTTATCACTACTAGCAAACGCACTCTCCCAGCATGTTAACATACGGCGGCCCATAAGGCACATGTTACAGTGCACTGTTCACCAAGGCACCCTTGAATGACCCCTATAGGGCAGCATGTATGTTGCGACACAGGATAATGTATAGTGCACCCTATAGGGATGGCAACCATAAGGTGGCCTACAGGGCGCCCTATGAAGCACCCTCAGAGGCACCTAATGGGTATAGTAAGCTGAGGGTGGTCTTGCCGGCATAGACATATGTACAGTAAATAAAAATAAAGCTGTGGACAGCCCTACCAAAGGGCCCCACTGTGGGTTTGAACCCATGACCTCTGGCTGCACAGGCAGTGATGTAACCATTGAGCTACAGCTCCATAGCTGTAAGCAGGCCCCTGGCTGGCTGCAGATAGCCTACACGTCACCTCACAGACAGTCTGCTGGTGTCAACAGGATAGGGTTAGGCCACCCGTACCCATGATGCACTGCACATGCAAATTAGCTGTCCGCAGATGGACACAAGATGGGGAATGCACCCCCACAGCACCTCGGCCCTGTTGGGGGAAGTGACCGGGTGCACCCACACAGCACCTTGGCCTAGTAGGGGGCACTGACCGGGTGTTTTACTGGCACAGAGTAGCCACACACCGTTACATCGTGCGGGTACTGTGCTCACCCTGAGTGTGCAATGAGGTGGCCAGGACCAGGTCAACAACACCTGCCATGGCTGATGGAGGCCAAGCGGGTGTTCCAAAGCAGTGTTAATGTGTAAGATAGCTAGTTTCTGCACAAACACCATGGCTATCCCTGTCTGCCACCATCAGGCACCCCCCCCCCCCCCCCAGTGGCAAACATGGTCCCCATCAAGGGATCCACACTCTACCTCCCTGCAAAGGTGGCAGTAGAGGGCAACATCAACCCCAGTCCTGCTGAGGAACACCACCACCCCCCTCGGCAGGCAGCTCCATACACAGCCATAACACAATAGCAGACAGACATAAGCCCAGGGTATGGTAAGCTGCACTCCACCACCAGATATTCCCCTGCAGCAAGCCAACAGCCACTGCACCCTGCAAGCCATTATAGCAAGACATTTACCAGCTACAAACAGTCTGCTGGTTAGTCCATAGTGCATGTTCCCAATGGAGATGCATGCACCCAGAACTGGGCTGTCTGCATACACAGCAAGCAGATAGATCAGTGACTGGGCCCCAAAGAGAAACCCATATCTATCACATGAGAGAACTACTATACAGCACTATGGGGGGGCCTAGCCATGCTGTGGTCACTGCACAGTCAGGGTGAGCGTGATCCCCCAGAAGGACATGCTTTGGCCACCCTGTCTGTGTAGGTGGTGGCCGGACACTACAATATCCCAGCCAATGTCCCTGCCAGGGCCCTATGCCCAGTGCAGATGCATCCTTGCCACGCCACCCTGCCCTGGCTATACCCATGGTACCTTGCACCTCATTATGCACATTGACTGGCCAATACTGGCAACAGTGCTGGCAGTGCGGGCTGTTGAAGGGGCTTGCAGCCAACACCCACTGTATAGACAGACACACACTTCCACACCTCTGCCATCATGGTGCTACGATTGAGGGGGTAAGTAGCCTTGCCCACCAAACCGGTCCTGAGCACGGCAAGGCATGGATATGGTACGCATTACAGCTGGTGGTCACTCCCCAGGGTGGTAAGCACCGTCAGAGGCCAGGCCTGGAGCATGCCCCGCAAACACCTAACAGATTGTTTGGATGGGGTCAACTAGCAGTATGTACGTAACGTATGGATAACTGCCTGCCTGTGCTCCTAGCAAAAGTCTCCGAGCTGTGTACCGTATACCTCAGGTGTAGGGTGACATTGGTAAGTTATGCAAGTGCTCGTTTTGGGTGCTGCATGCACGGTCCAATGTTCTGCCTTTCCAGGAGACATTGGCCAATGGGGCCTGTGGGTGTGGGTGTGTCTGCCCTTGATGGCTGCTGCTTTACGGCACAGATTCCCAACTCCAGTCCAGGTTTGCATCACACTGTTCGGGTTTTCCTGCTATCCCTCATGAATATGCATGGGCTACATCTACATGCCATGGGGGTGGTGCATAGCTATACAGCACAGGCATTTGTATGAGTGTCAGCATGGAACCTGACTGGTGTGTGGCCCACCAGGACTGCATTTGGGTGATTCTGCTCTAGGTACTGCCCCTGTTCATGGTGTCTGTGCTCAGTGGGGTAAAAGATAGATGTCTTACCATAGCATATGTCCCCGCCATGAAAGGTGTGTCCTTACTATCACTGTTTAGTTGTGGGAAAAATATGTGGGCAGGATTGGCAGTAGCCCCAGCTGGGCTTTGAACCTGTGACCTTCTGTTCTTGTATGCACTGTCTGTGTGCACTGCACCACTGTGTAGCCACAGATTGGTTGGATTCCCTGGACTGTCCATGACTGTGGATCCGGCAGGACCTGTCTGTTGCAGTGGACTGTGCCAGCCTGCACATGGCTAGGCCTCTGTCTTCTGTGGTTAGCAGCCACTGCCCCCTGCACCACATGTACTTGTCCGCCAACATGCTGGCATGAACTTCTCTCAGAAAAAGCAGTTGACCTGATTGCAATGTGGCAGTATGGGACTGCATTTGGGGGACTTGGCTGTAGGTAATGCCCATTGTTGTGGTGTGTGTGCGGTGTTGGGTAAAATATGGGTGTTTTCCCCATGCATACAGGGGTGTCTGCGCTATCTTTATTTAGTGGTGGGTAAAATATAGGGACTGGGCTGGCAGGTGCCCCAGCTGGGTTTTGAACCTCTGCCCTCTGGTCCTAGAGGTAATGACTCTGTCCGCTGTACCACAGAGACAGTGCAGCCCCTGGAGGCAGTAAGCCTGGCAGGATGGAGTCACAAACCCTGCTCTACGCAATTCTACTGTGGGCATATGCACCCTGTCTGGTGACAAACGTGCACATAAACCCCGGAAATGTCCACGGGAAATGTGGGACAAAATATCACCATGCTGGGCAACAGTGATATTAATGGGCAACCATAGCAAACACTCCCAGGAAAGCTCCATAACGTGGAAATGTTTTTTGGAAACGTCTCCTCTCAGTAGACCCTTCCAAACTTCATTTCTTTTTTCTGGAGCTTTGCTGGGTGTGATTTCTGTATTTGCCCATCACTATAACTGTTCCCCAGCTGAATTACTATTTTTAATAGTTCTGTTGTGGTCATTTTCTATTTTTATTTTCACTTTTGTGCTGTGCACATGTATCACACTGCTCACGTTTTGCTGGTTTCCCCGGTTTTCCTGTACATTGCTGACGGAAATGGTTTCTCTTCCCTTTAAATGCTTTCTACCGCGAGTGTTTCACTCGCGGTAGTTTTTACATGCAAATTCGGGCCCGATACTGTGCGGGGAGCCTCTCCCCTCCCACTCTCCACCCATTGACCCTGTCCCTCCGCCCCTCCGGAGCCTTCCTCCGCCCTCCTTTCGCCGTTCCACGCCTCTATCAGACATTTGCGGGCCCGCACTTGTACGGGGCCCGTTAGTGAGCCACGTACCTGTGCGGGGGTGACACGCACGTGTGCGGGGTGTTTAAACGCGTTTCTGCGCGTTTCAGTGCCGCGTTGCCGTGCGCTATTTTGCGGCGCGCTATTTTGCGGATTTTAGTAAACATGCCCCTATGTCTGCCTTCTGCTTCTGACAATATAGCAAATTTATTTGCGTTTTATCGGATTTGTGACGCCCTTCACATTTAAGGTTAACACCTTTATATTATGGTTAGCCATGTCTCAGTATCATTTATTGCTTGTATGGAGTAAGCTATGTAAGCTCTTTTGACTGCTTGCATAATTAAGTCTATAGTAGATTGATATAGCCAGCATTCTACAACCCTTTTAACTATTAACATTTGTATGGTGAAGTTGTTCCCACCTATTGTGCGAATTGGGTCCCAAAAGTCCACCATTACTATTAGTACAACTTAACAACTTCTCTGTCCCCTCCCTTCCATTCTTTACACTGATCCTTATACCCCAATGCTACCTTACACATTTTGTATAACAGTATTCACAGCATATTTATAAGTACATTTGTGGAATCAGTCGCCCCAGCATAGTTCTACCATATATACAGTATTCCAGTGTTTTTCATCTTCCAGTGTCCATTTGCTCTTGATCTAGAAGAAACGTGCGCAGTGCTGCAGGATCTTTGAAAGTGCGCGTAGTATTATGCAATGTTACTCACATATTTGCTGGACATAGCAGGCCATATCTCACTTGCAATTTCTGCATCACTGGACGGCAAGCTAACAGTTCTTTCCTTCGCTCCATGGTTCTCTTGCTTAGATCTGGAAAAAAGTCAATCTTATGCCTTTGCAGTTGTATTGGGGTTTTCTGCTTAGCAATTTGCAGAATTTGAAGCGTTTGTGGGCATCGCAATAACTTCGCTACAAATGGCCGCGGAAATGTACTGCTGTTTGTTCTATGCGATGGAACTCTGTGAGCACGCTCAAACTCTAAAGTTCTGTGAAACGTAGTTTGCAAAAGTTCTGGAAGCAATTTTTCAAGGTACCCAATACGGTCTGCCCCTTCTACTCCTTCTGGTATTCCAATTATTTGAATATTGTTCCTTCTCGCTCGGTTGCTTTGGTCCTCAATCTGTGCTTCCGATGCTGAAATGCATTTAACTATTGGACCCATTTGTAGCAGCAAGTTGTCATGCTTTTGTATTTACATTTCCACTTTAGTTAAACGATTGTTCACATCAATTAGTTTATCCTTAACTTCTACCAAATCTTCTTGCACTTGCCGTAGAGTTTCTGTGTTGTCTGTTATTAATTCTCTGACTAGGTTTATCTCAGCAAGGATTTCTCTTAGACCGTCCATAGCCTCCTTTTCTGGCACAATTTTCTGCGGTGACGCAGCCTCTTGTTTCGCTATTTTTGCTGCCGTCCCAGTTGCTTGTTGGAAATCTAGTTTTGCTGGTTTTAATGTTGACATCTTCCCGGTTCCGTAATGACTTTTCTGACAAGATTCACTTTCCGTTGAAGGCAGAGGGACTCAGTATTCTTAGTAAGCAATGGGAGCTAGTCTTCTAGGCTGCCATTTCGCACCATGGCAAGCTTCCCCCCCCCCCCCCCCCCAAGAGATGTGTCTTTAACTTTTTGTGTAAAGTCTTGAGGTTCATAATGTTCCTGAGCTGGTCCGGCAGTTTGTTCCAGTTGGAAGGCTCTTTTGCATGCCTGTTGATTTGATTTGGCTCTGATGTGGAGGATGTTGAGGGTATTAATTGTTGAGGTCTGCCTAGCTCTGTGTGGTTGTGAAGGTTGTATTGGTGATCGTAGGTGTGTGTGGGGGAGTCTGAATATATTGCTTTGTGATTGAGCATGATGGTTTTGTATGTTATGCGGCTCTGCAGGGGGAGCCAGTGAAGTTGTTTGAGTGTTTGTAGTCCCTGATTGAACCCAGAGCAATCGATGCTGCCCATCCCATCATGCAACAGCACAGGATGTCCTTACAATATCACTCCTGTCCCTGTCTCATTTAGCCAAGCAACATATATGTACCTCTGACAGGTGTAAGTGCTTCCAAGTGAAGCCAAGTGCAGTGTACTATTAATAGTCGCTGATTGTGCCCATTGGAATGCAGACTAAAGGTTCCAGAATGCTACAGGAATCTTTAATCAGAGAGGCTGGAATGAGCCACATCCTCACAGTTTAAAGTCATTAACGTGCAAGCCCAGCACCTGGCTCCAGGACAGGATTACTGTGGGTATTGAGTGCTAGGAGGTATGGCAGCCCTCTGTAACTATTTGACCAGGCAGCAGGCAGATCTTGTTAACATCAGCAACCTAAATGCCATTTAGAGCTACACAATATAGCTGCAAATCCACCCCTCATACATACAGTAAATCTCCAGCAAGGGTGACTTTCAACTTCCCTCTCAGATGGCTCTCTTAACTTCTGCAGTGATTTGAATAAGTACACATCCTCATGTCTGCTGTTTGATTCCATTTGCAGCTCTGAGGGGGTCACCAGACTTGTCTATGTTGCCATGGAATTCAGTGGTACACATGGCACATTCCATCTGAAGGAGAATGTCTGAAAAGCAAGACTGTCATGATATCAGACTCTGGGAACTCTGTGAGTTTACAACCCTTTTCAGAAATTATGTGCTTTAGCCCAGGTGTGTGGTTTTCAATTAGGATGTAGGTGAGTTGTGCTGTTTCTAGGAGGTGAATGAAAACAATGTGATCCTGCCTTATGTTTCCATGGTGGCAATGGCTGAACTGGCTGCCACTGTCAACCCTGAAACTGAGTAAAATGGAGATTCAGCAACTGCATCCTGGACATTATTACCCAGTCGTTTCAAGCAGCTACTTTCCACATTGGTTGAGGTTGAGAAACACTCATTCATAGGCTTAGTTACAGAGAGCTCAACTAGCAGGTGTTTGGGTGCAGCACAGTTACATGTCCCAGGGTCAGCAGTTCAATTCCAGTCCCTGGTCATCTTCCACCAAGTACATGGATCAGTGCCATACTTGTCTGACAAAGTATGTTAGGCTGGTGTGGGAGAGGGACATCTTGTTATGTTGCTGCTGATACAACTGATGCTCATGTCTTACACATGGGATCTGTCCTGCCAGGGGCCAGCCCAACATAAATGGATGCACACATAAATGACCCTAGGTGATCTCACAGAGTGACCAATACAAACAGTTCATGGTGTGCGCTTGCAGGCCAGTTCAGGCAATCTCATATTTGGCAGACCACACAGACAAGCTGTGCTCTCATGTGACTCAGATGGATGTGGCACATTAGTGAGTGGTTAGTCATAAAAGAGTCATAGGTTCACACACAGTGCCTGGTTGTCATTTGGCAAATGCAAGAACAGTGTACTGTAGGTATTTTACCTATGATGTTGCAGCGAAGTGCACGCAATGAATAATACCAGGAGTCAGTTCGAAGATCCAAGCCAATTTATTGTGCACAAGTCTCAGGCAAATGTCACATTCAAAATGGTCTGAGCAATGAAGTCCAGTAAACAACACCTTTTATACCTTTCTTCTTCAGTTTAATACAGGCAAACTTTCTATTGATCCTACTGATCCTTGCACCCATCCAATTGGGATCTCTCTCTGGGCCTAGCACTCTGTTCCCCCTGCTCAGAATTCTCTAACAAAGGCACAGTTCTTAGACTTTGATACATTTCTCCTACAAGGTCACTGCTAGCTTAGAAAATGTGTGAATATAGAGTACTGGAACATGTCTGTCATCAGCATAGAAGAATTCAACAAAGGATTTATACAACCTTATCAAAAAGCAGTTTAAAGCAGTTTCTCTAACTTTTACTGATTTGGGTTTTTCTCAGCATTACTATTCTCAGGTGGGGGCTGGGACTCAGGCCTAGCTTACAGGCCTCTCATGCATTTACAGGCTATTCTAGGCCATAGCCTGCCACAATGACATGTGTTCTTGTCATATTGTGCAGTATTCCTGTCTCAGTCATGTTCCCCCCACTAATATACCCATATCAACTCAATATGTGCATTGGGGGAGCATCCTGATCCAACCCTCCCCTGTGGAAGTTCTGTGACACTATTGATTACTGCTGAATGTGGGGATCATGAGTGGACACAGGCAACTTGTCCAGCACTTTGGGACCTATGATGTCAGCAGAACACACCACATACACATTCTGGGCATGAGGGCGATAATGCCAGGCAGACACCACTTCCCAGTCTCTGTGCATTATAGAGGTCACAGTTGTACTGGGTATAGGTGCCAGTAATGGTGCTTGCCAGTGTTTTCTCTCACCCTTTTGTTTAAGGGTTACACAAATTGTCTCTTCTTAGGAACTGCATGGTCAGTTCTGAGTCACATCGTCAAGGGTCAAAGTCCCCAGGGCTGCACATCCATTAGGCAAAATAGATGGCTGCCTAGGTCTACCTATCATGGTGAATGCCATGCTTGCTAATCCCTCCCTTCCTGCAAGCATTCTACATGCAGCTAGTCACAGCACACCACTCCTGCCCTCCTCTGCCAGAGGGGGGAGGAAGCAGCATGTTGTGAGCACAAATGCTGCTACCTTATGCCTCACCACCACCACACAGAGGGCAGGGATCTCCACAGCCAACACTTTACCTGCCAGTGAGATGGTTGTCATGTCTCTGACAGTGGACACCCAAGCGTGGCTCCTGACACACAGGGCTGGGACTGGGGTTTCTTCAGAATCAGGCAGACAGACACTGCTAGCACCACTAACACCACAACCCCCATCCGCATAGAGTGCTCACATGGCTGCATGGTGACTGTGGCGGTGGCACAACTCCTTTCGGACTGCAGTTCCATGTCTCTGGGCCACCACCATCACAGCAGAGCTGCACCAGTCTTCATGGATGAGGACCAGTCCGCATCACTACTTTGATCACATGCATCCATCTTTGTCACCTTGCCACCAACAACATTTTGCCGTTTGTTGATGGGGCACCTTAATATGAGTGCCAATAGATCACTACTATCACTGATTTCTGGACTCCTGCCTGGGAGCTGCACACTGCTTACAGTTGAAAGGGCTCCCTGTGTGGTGTTTAACATGCAAAAATTGCTTTCTCTCTCCCAAAAGTGCCCTTAACACCTGCTTTGAGCTGGTGTTAAGGTTCCCTGTAGCTGCACCTCTAAAGTCCACTAATGGCAACTGTCGTTAGAGTTACGCCCACTGATTCCACCCACAGTCCACCCAGGCAATGCCCCTTCTCTGCCCCTTTTGCCCTTAATGGCCAGCTGCATTTTAACAGCCGTTATGGCCACGTTATGGGAGCTTTCTGCCGCGTTCCCCACTAGTGGGTGCCACTAACGCTCATAAACACTCTTAACGAGGCTTAGTAAAGGTACCCCTATGTGTTAGGTAGTATATATTCTGTGCTTTGTCTGGATTTCAAGCTCTGATGAAGTTCTAGGATCTCTTCAGTTTGCATATACCTTTATGGAAATGGGTAACACCTTTATGGAAATGGGTAACAGGGGTAACATATGGAAAGCAGTGTGTATAAATGCCCGTAGCATGGGAAATAAGATCCCTGATGTTGAAGCTTTGGTGGGAGTGGCTGACTTAGATTTAGTGGCAGTTACAGAAACATGGTTCACAGAAAACCATGACTGCGATGTAACTATACCTGGCTATACTTTATTCAGAAAGGACAGGATAGGAAGAAGGGGAGGAGGAGTGGCACTATATGTAAAAACTACTATTAAAGCTTTGGAATTACAAAGCTAAAAAGGGAGAGAGGAGGCATTGTGGGTTAAACTAGAAAGAGGGAAATATAAATCTATTTGCATTGGTGTGATATACAGACCTCCCTCACAAGAGGAAGAGGTGGACAGAGAGTTAATTGAAGACATACGCAGCATTGCTAGGAAAGGGGAAGTGCTACTGATAGGAGATTTCAATATGCCAGATGTTGATTGGCACATTCCTGCTGCAGTATCATCTAGAAGTAAGGAGATCCTGGATTCTCTACAGGGAGAACTATTCAGGCAATTGGTAACAGACCCCACACGTGAAGGGGCCATACTGGACTTGGTGCTTACCAATGGTGAAAGTGTTTCTGATGTTGTAGTGGGAGATCATTTTGCATCCAGTGATCACCAGATGGTGTGGTTCAGTATTAGGACTAGGACTGTTAGAATCCATTCCAAGGTAAGGATCTTAGACTTTAGGAAGACTAACTTTGCGAAGATGGGCCAATACCTCAGGGAGTCGTTAGTGGGATGGGAACAGCTGGGGGATGTAGAAAAACAGTGGGCAAAACTGAAAGGGGTATTTTAAGGGCAACCAACCTTTTTAAATAAAGGCAAAAGGAAAAGGAGACCGCTATGGTTTTCGAAGGAAGTAGCTGAAAAAGTGAAGAAAAAGAGGGAGGCCTTCATGAAATACAAGAGATCACAGAGAGAGGAAGACAGGCATCTTTATTTGGAAAAACTTAGAGAAGCTAGCAAAGTAGTCAAGAAGGCAAAGATTCAAAAGGAGGAGGAAATAGCCAATGCAATAAAATGGGGGGGATAAGACATTTTTCAGATATATTAGTGAGAAGAGGAAGGGCAAAAGTGGTATTGTCAGACTCAAGGGTGCAGGGGGGAATATGTAGAAGCTGATAAGGATAAAGCGGAATTGCTTAACAAATATTTTTATTCTGTGTTCACAGATGAAGAACCAGGAGCAGGACCTCAGAAAACACCCACAAATAGGAACAGAAGCGAGGGACATCTTGAACAATTTTCAGAAGACTGTGTTCGTGAGAAACTAGCTCAACTTAAAGTAGACAAAGCGATGGGACCGGATGGGATACACCCTAGAATACTGAGGGAACTTGGGGACGTTCTAGCAACTCCACTGACTGACCTTTTCAATGCCTCGTTGGAGTCGGGAGTGGTGCCAAAGGACTGGAGAGAGGCTCATGTGGTGCCTTTACACAAAAGTGGAAGTAAGGATGTGGTTGAAAACTACAGGCCAGTTAGTTTAACTTCGGCGGTGAGTAAATTATTGGAAACGCTGCTGAAAGAGAAAATAGTGAGGTTTCTGGAGTCCAGCGGATTACAGTATCCGAGGCAACATGGATTCACCAGAGGCAGGACATGTCAGACAAATCCGATTGATTTCTTTGACTTGGTGACCAGGGAGTTGGACCGAGGGAGAGCTCTAGATGTGGTGTATTCAGATTTCAGTAAAGCCTTTGATACTGTTCCTCACAGGCGACTTATAAACAAACTGAGCACCCTAGGGATGGACCCTAAAGTTACTGCTTGGGTTAGAAATTGGTTGGGTGGGAGGCGACAAAGAGTACAAGTAAATGGAGCTCACTCTGAGGAGAAGGATGTTACCAGTGGTGTGCCCCAGGGATCTGTCCTTGGTCCGATTCTTTTTAACATCTTTGTTAGTGATATAGCGGAAGGGCGTTCGGGTAAGGTTTGCCTCTTTGCGGATGATACCAAAATCTGCAATAGAGTAGACACCCAGGAAGGTGTAGATAACATGAGGAGGGATCTAGCTAAGCTTGAAGAATGGTCTAGAATTTGGCAGCTTGGATTTAATGTTAAAAAATGTAAGGTCATGCAATTGGGCTGCAGCAATCCAAGGGAGCAATACAGTATAGGAGGTGAAGTACTTTTGTCCACTAAAGAAGAGCGGGGCCTAGGCGTGCTTGTGTCTGATGATCTTAAAGTAGCTAAACAGGTAGAAAAGGCGACAGCAAAAGCTAGAAGGATGTTTGGGTGCATACAGAGAGGAATGGCTAGCAGAAAAAAGGAGGTGATAATGCCTCTGTATAAGTCTTTGGTGCGACCTCATTTGGAGTATAGTGTGCAATTCTGGAGACCGCACCTTCAAAAGGATGTGAACAGGATGGAGTCGGTGCAGAGGGTGGCTACTAAAATGATTAGTGGGCTTCATTATAAAGCATGAGGACAGACTTAAGGATCTTAATATGTACTCCTTAGAGGAAAGGCGGGATAGAGGTGATATGATTGAGATGTTTAAATACTGCCGTGGCATAAATGTTCAGGGAGAGAGCCTCTTTCAATTGAAAGCAAGTTCTGCTACGAGGGGACATGGGATGAGGGTGAAGGGAGATAGATTCAGGAGTGATATGCGGAAATATTTCTTTACGGAAAGAGTAGTGGATCCATGGAATAGTCTCCCAGTGGAGGTGGTAGAGATGAGGACAGTAACTGAATTCAAAAAAGCATGGGACCAACACAGAGGATCTCTAAAGGTAAAAAGTGGACTGTTGTAGTTGTTGATATGGAAGGACAGACTAGATAGGCCATGTGGTCTTTTTCTGTCATCATGTTTCTATGTTTCTATGTTTCATATGGAGATTCTCTGATGAATTACTGAAAGATGGCCACTCAGTAAGAGTACTGATCAGTTCTCTGTTGTGCCTTCCCTCTCTTATAGAAAGATCTTAGCTAAGGAATCGGGCTCCCATGCCTACTTTATGATGAAGATTTTGTGATTTACCCCTGCATACTTGCTAATCATTGTCTGGGGAGATAGCATCTTGGTAGTGGAAAAAAAGTACTTCACCCTGGTGCTATCCTCCATTCTCTGATCTGTGCTGTTTACAAACTTTTTCTTCAAATAGAGTTTATGCAGAGAGATTAAAACCAAATTACCACAACAGCATATAAAATATTAAAGTATGGTGTAACAATAATAATATCTAATTCAGATATTTTAAAATCCTGCTTCAAAAAATTTCACAAGCACCTTTTATTTTAAAGTACATTGGTTTCTTCCTTTTATTCTATGCTTTTGCCAGCTAGACTATAAATAATTGAACCTCCAGGAAACTGTTTCGATTTTATTTTTAATTATCTGGTTGGACTATTTTGTTGCTTCTTTCTTATATATTGCAGATTGCTGATTGGTTGGGAATCAGATATAGACCCAATGGGCTACTACAACACCTGCTTGTCCTATCTCATTTTTTTTCCTAAGCCAAGAAAAGGTGCCGTTGTAATAGCGTTCTTTTTGAATCAAGAGATAAATGAAAGTGACTTCTACAAGTATACTAATTAATTCAGAATATATATTGGTCCCTTTACATAAATGTCCAGTGAAGCCATGTTCTAATTGCCCACAACTTACTCCTCAGTGTGTGGTTTGAAGGATGATGTTCAGTGCAGGGCAATGTTCTCTGCAATAAGGGTTCTCATAAGTGAATTTTGTTTCACTCTATAAAACTATAAAGTCACTTATCAATTTCTTAAGAATTCTGCAAAACTTAGTTTATTATAAATACTGAAGTCAAGAAGGAATATTCTGCAAACTTATGCCCATCTAAGGAGTTATTGAAACAGAGAATTCATGAGAACACTTCCACATGAGAAAACCAAAAGCTTATTTTTCCAAACTAATACAACTTCGGAATCTTTGTTGGTCCATACCTGTGTTTCAATCACCTGAATACTTGATTACTTATTGATATAACATTTGCTAAGTGCATATTTTACAAATGTTCTCAGAATGTTGGTAGTGTCAGATGTATTGAATATTTTGCCACTGACAAAAAGAAGACAAGTTCTTTAGAATATCAGACCAGTATTGTTTTAAATATACAACAGCATCTTCTTACTATATACATCATGAAATAATTGTAATTTAAATAGGTTATTATCAAATATGTCCAGGGCTGGCCTGTCCACTGGGGGGTAAATTCTGAGCAGTATTTAGCAGGTCTGGACATCTGATCTGGAAGTCCAGACCTGCAAAATGCTGGGGCACTGATGCAGCCGACAGAGCTCCCCACACATATAGGAAATATGTGTGGGGAGCTCTGTTCGTGGGCGGGAGGGGGTGAGCCAGAGGTGGAGTGAGGGCGGGCAGTGGGTGGTAATCTGACCCTAGATGTACAGGATCGATTCCGAGGTTAGCCCTGTATTTCTGGGGTCGTCCATTTCCATGGGGGACTTATTCCACCTTGGAGGTAGAATGTCCCCCTGGACAAAAGAAGATTGAAGACCCAGGTCGGCAAGGTGAGGGTGCGTAGAGGGTACCCTGCTGCCCAACCCTGGCCACGGCAGACCAGATCGTGGATCAGGCTGTGGGAAAAGCAAATTTTTGGGGTCCGCTGGGGATCGCAGCTCATGCATGGAGCCACGGTGCCATGGCAACCTGACACCATGCACCACGGCTCCATGCAGGAGTCTGGTGGGCTAGCTGAGTAAATGTTGGGAGTCTGGTGTGCCTGAAACAGGCCACTTCCTGTATATTCCAGCCTTATGCCACGATTCTGCTCCAACAGGGCTGACTAGCTCCCACAAGAGCAGAATCGGGTGCATCTCCGGGCCGCTAGTTGTCTGGACATCTGGATGGCCTGGGGACGCACATCACTGAATTGGCCTTCATGTGAACTAGGCGGCTGCAAAGAATTGCAGACCCCAGTAGGTGGCATGGCACAGCATTTCGACCCCTCTACCGTTTCTCAGTGGTGGCTTTATGCCACCACTTTAGTGCCACGTCAGGACTTAAAGCATCTACACACACATACATACCTACGACTCCTACTCCTCCAACAGGAAGTTAGATCGGAGGGGCTTGGAGCAGCAGTCTGTGAATGCATGCACATATATAGGTGCTTTAAGGCATGCCACAAAACTGCAGAGATGGTGGAAAGCCACTGTTTGAAGGGTCACTGTGCTTCCCACCTCCCCCAGATGAAATGATGGATGCCGGGGGAGGGGTGGAATGGCATGGCATGGGGGTGGGCAGTGGATGGGTGGGCCTTTCTATGGTGTCAGAAATCCTTGGGCCGGCCTTGAATATTTCATAAATATGCATGCAAATCTAGACTATTATGCGGCATGTTTACTAAAACGCAGTAGCTGGTAGGACAAAGTTTAACATGGGACTAACACATGTTTTGGCTCTTGCCAAAATATGTGCTAATCCCATGCTAAACTAGGTAGCGAGGGTAACTGAGGTAGTGAGGGTAACTGTGGCAGCAAGGAGCATGTGGCCAGAAGGCGACCGCACTACCTGAGCAGCATGTGGGGTTAAGGAAGAGTGTGGGTGCAGAGAGGGCGGAGACAAGGTGCATTGCTGTGGCGGGTGCACTAGCTACACAAACATGCTATTGGCAGGGCACAACTAATGCCTGCCTTTGATCAGGTGGTACATGCACCCACATTGCTAGTGCATCACAAATGTGTGTTCTGTACGAGAGTGTTAGGAATTAGAAGGGCAGAAACAGGGCAACTACACTGGAAAAAAAAAGGCAAACAGGAAAAATATCATACTATCCAGGCACCTGCTTAGGCCTGCAGGGAAGAGGGACCGCATGGTGTAGCTGCCATGGCAGTGGACTATAGCAGCCTGACAGCCACAAAACCAGGCCTGCAGGTCAGGAGTGACCCTGCTGGATCAGCAGACAAAAATCCAGAGACACATCAGCAGCTGTCCAGACAGACTGCCATTCAAATCTGCATATGCAATGGATAGATGTCAGAGGGCTGCTGGTATTGTGTGCTGAGGAGGTGTCAGGAGATAGGGCCTGTACTCCATGCTTTAGCCAGTGCTGGTCACCAAGCCAGAGTTGGAGCCAGTAGAGTACAGCATGGGGTGGGGTATGCAAATTATGTGTGTCATATACTAGCAACATGACAGTGCAGCATCAAAAAGAGCCGTCTGTCCCCTACCTTCCTTGTATGATGGGACATGTTGTAGGTCATACTTTGGCCGGGGAAACATGCTGCTTCCATGAGACATGTTCCTGTGGGCAGATGGCTCCTCACTCTGACCAAGGGAGGATATGGCTGAGGCCTAGCAGCTCAGAACACCTATATAGCTTTCTTAGTGGTTAATGTGAGTTTGTTTTGTTAGAACTCTTTGATCAGTGCCTGTCTTCTTTTTCTCTTTGGTTAAATTACCCAGAAGGGTATTGTGAGTTTCTGTGGGCCTGTGGTTTCTGAAGAGCTGGGATACTTGATTTTGGGGTTGTGTGGGTTTGACCACTTCCATGCAGTGACCTCCAAGGACTTTTCTCAGCAAGGAGATAAGCAGGGGTATTCTCACCCCCTTCCCCTTATAAATGCTGGACTCCTGGGTGGGTATTTTATATGGTGGTGCTTCTTTACCCTCTGACCTCCCATTGATAGTGGTGCTAATTGTGCATGGCCTCCCTGCCACTGGCTCTAGCACCCTTCTTTCCCCAAACATGGAGGACACACTCAACAATGACTATGATACTGTCCAAGCCATATCAGAAGAGTGACTGAGAGCGGGAGCCCATCTTTACCTAATCAAAGGCTTTTTACTCTGTTCTCTGTAGCCTAGGTGAACAGGCACCCTGGGTGCCTCAGGGTAAGGGAGGATCATATTCCTGTCCCCCAAGATGGACGCTGAGGAAATCAAAAGCATATCCCACTAACTTTTTTGCTTTGACTCCAATCAAGGACCCCTGCATCTTCAAATGTTACGTTTGCACCCTATCTCCCATATTTAGGGATGCAACACAGACTCGCTGCATGTGTTTGCTTTTCTGATTTGCTTACCCTTCTCTAAGAACATAAGAAATGCCATACTGGGTCAGACCAAGGTCCATCAAACCCAGTATCCAGTTTCCAACAGTGGCCAATCCAGGTCACAGATAACTGGCAGGTTCCCAAAAAGGCACACAGGTTCCATAATGCTCATCCTGGGTCCTCTTTATTAATGATTTATGGACCTTTCCTCCAGGAAATTGTCCAAACATTGTTTAAACCCAGCTACACTAACAGCTTTTAATACATACTCCAGTAAGAAATTCTAGAGTTTGATTACGCATTGAGAGAAAAAATATGTTCTCTTTTTAGTCTTAAATGGATTATATTGTAGCTTTAATGCGTGTCCCATAGTCTTTCTACTTTTTGATCTACATTTACCCATTCAATTACATTCATTAATTTATAGATCTATCTCCTCTCAGCCATCTCTTTTCCAAGTTGAAAAGCCCTAACCGTTTAAGCCTTTCCTCCCTTCCATCCCTTATACCAGGGTATCCTTCCATCCCTTATACCTGTCATGTCCAACAGGTAGATCGCAATCTACCTGTAGATCACGGAGGGGTCAGAAGTAGATCGCCAGCCCCATGGCTCCATCTCTCCAGCAGCTCACACCATTGCTAGGAGAGAGCTCGTGCCGCTGCTGCTGATCCTTTGCCTGTCTTTTTTCCCTGTCTGCGGGAATCTTGCCTGCGGGTGTATTGGGGGCGCTTGTTGTTTTTCGTGCCAATAGTTTGTGGGTACCCCAGGGGGCCACCGCCTGTGCGCCGCAACGAGATGCCACAGGCCCGGCGTCATACCTGGTCTCCTGCCTCTCAGAATCACCCATTCCTTCCCCCGCCCCAACACCCCTTAGAAGTGTGTTATATACCAGGCGATATCCATTTGCCCGGGCTTTACCTGAATACACTTACCGTATTAATTGTGTCGTGTACTGGTCTTTGGTCCTTTATAGTTTGCTTTCATTAAACGTTTTTGGGCAGACACAACAAAGTGTCAAGAATTTGGTGATTTTGGAGGGTTTTCCAATTTTGTTCTAACTTGCCTATGCCTTGCCTTTGAATTGGTTCAAACCACTGTGACTTTTGCTTGCCTCTACAATTTTATTTTGCCTAGCCTTTGCATTGATTCTGCACTGCAATTTTATTTCGCCTTGACTTTGCATTGATTCTACACTGTGTGCAGAATTTATTAAATCACATGTTGTGATATGTGAACTTGTTTGGTGGTATTTGATTTTATCTGGTTTGCTGGACAGGTGTTTGAGTTTTTTTGATGTTTGTTTGGTGGTATTGGATTATTGGTGCCAGTATGATGAATTCTTATTTTTACTTTTAGAACTGCATGTGTGGTTTTGGCATCTCCAGTCCTTGTATTGCACATCGTCCAGAGGTCTTCAGTTCCTGTTGATCTTTAATACTTTGGGAAAGTGACAGCCACCCCAGTATAACGAAGATGAGTGTTGCAAAGAAGAGCAAAAACCTACCACTTTCATGTTGAATGGGAAATGGACTACTTCTTCATCATGGTGAAAGACAAGTGTTGTTGTCTAATTTGTAACGCTCCAGTATCCTTGTCCAAAAAGGGAAATCTGGAACGTCATTATAAGGCTCTGCATAGCAATAAGTTTGATGCTGATTTTCCACCCAAAAGTGAAATTCGTAAACTGAAGCTCAAAGAACTTAAATCAAAATTGGCTACTCAGCAACAGTTGATGGCGAAGCCAAGGTCATATTCGGTCAATGCAACCATAGCATCCTTCAAGGTCAGCAACCTGATCGCAAAGAAATGCAAATCTTTCACTGAAGGGGGATTTGTAAAATGTTGTTTTCTTGAAGCAGCTGACAATCTTTTTGAAGGATTTAAAAATAAGAAAGATACTATAGTTGCTATTCAAGATGTACAATTGTCAACAAACACCGTCATGCGGCGAATAGAAAAGATGTGTGGAGACACAACTGAACAATTGTTGCTTTAGCCTCCAGAGTTCAGACTTATTTCCTGAGGGAAGAGAGCTCCTTGAACCTAGTGCACGTAAGACCCCTCACCAAATGGGAGAAAATCATACATGTGACACTCAATGCAAAAGACTGGATAGCCCCCTCTCGCTGCTGGACTGCTGCCTGCATCTGAGTTTTAAGGTTTCGTTTAGCTGTTTAATCTGTCTACTTACTTAAAGTTGCTTGGGATGCTTATTCTAATACAACTGTACCTAATAAGTTTAAGGGATTTAGCTCACATAAAGATTAATCAATCTATTCCTGGTAAGGATAACCAGCTAAACCTGAAGTGAATCTGACTACCTCTTCCTCTTTATTAGGTTAAGAGCATATAAAGCTAAGATTGTACTTAGCCCTAATGCTCTGAGCTGTGCAGCCAGTTGTGCCTATTCCCGGACATCCCTCTCTATTTTGCTACTTTCCTGCAGGTGTGGGTGGGTCCGCAATGGTTCCATAGTCCACTGCTGCCCTCATGTAGTTTTCCTTTACAGGGCATGCATTGAAAATGCATTTAATGTGCCTATATGCTATGGTCATGCATTCCCTATCACTGCACTAGTGATACGACTAGCATGGTGGAAGTGGCCTACTGTGGCTAAGCATGCATTTGTCTCATGCTACTCAAAGTGCTTTAATAAACATGCCCCTATGACTGCTGGGAAACCGGCTGATACTTGGTAGATCTCTCTCTCTCTTGCTTTAACAGATACCTAAGCTCCACGAACAAAACAATGGCTGGGAAAAATCGTATTGCTAAAGCTGTTGCCCCCATTACAGCTTCTGCCTCTGTCCAGACAGAGGTCCTAATGCCAGTTGAAGGACTGGTTCCATGTGCAGGGTGCCTGCATGCTGAAGCTCTGAGGAAACAAGTGGAGGAACTCAGAGAGGAGGTGGCGAGGCTGAGGAGCATTCAAGACAGTGAGAAGTACATTGATGAGATGCTTCTTGCAGCAACCAAGCTCCCCAGCAGAGGAGAAGATGGGTGCCAACAGAATGTCGATGGTTCGATACAGGTCACCAGGGCCTGCAAAATCACCAATCCAACTTCTCCATCCCTTGAATTTAAGAACCATTATGCAGCCCTGGAAGTGGAGGAGGTGAAAGCATCCCTGGAAAGGGAAGAACCATAGCTCAAGTACCCCAAAGTTGCAGAATCAGTGACCACAAGGAAACAAAGGGTAGTGGTGGTTGGAGACTCTCTTCTGAGGGGTACTGAGGTGTCCATATGCCGACCAGACTTGATGTCCAGAGAGGTATTCTGTCTGCCTGGTGCCAAAATCCAACATGTTACGGAGAGTTTGCCGAGACTCATCAAGCCCACTGACTATTACCCAATCTTGCTGTTGAACCCTTCTCTCAGGGCCTGCCCTCCTTCAATAAACCTGGATTCTTTTAGATAATTACCTGAAACCTTCTAACAGGAAGGAAAAGAACAAGAGATACAATTATTTAGCTATTTTTCCAGAACTCTGCAAGGAAGGATCAGGGGACCAAAGTAGGCCTTTCCATCTGATTTCCTTCAAAGATTTCTTAGCCAGAGATCTGGCTTTTATTGAGGATTACCAGCTGGCACAGTTAATTTTTAATTAACATCTGGTGATATTCATATTACAAAATTACAAGTCTAAAATAGAATCTGCTGATATTTTTGCCAAGCAACATAAGAAAGCAGAAGTTACAAGGTCATGACTATATTCGCCAGACACAATAGGTGTCACTATAATTCTTCCATCAAACAAAAGCTGATTAGTTACTCTTATAATATTTGCTGAATTTTTGTTATTTATTTAAGCTTTATTTAATTTCCAGTTATATGTTGACCTAAGGTCTGATTCTCGGAAAGTTCATGCTAACCTAGTTACTAATTTTTAACCTATCATCTTGCAGAAATAAGGGGAAGCACTTTCTGTAATCAATAAGTTTTAGAGAAGTTGGCTTGTGACCCAATAACTATGTACACAGCTCTGTTAGCTAATATCTGATGCAATTGCTAACAGTAACCCTTCCAGAAGAACTATCTAGTAGAGAAAATCTCTTTGATATTGCAGTTTAGCTTGTTAATTGCAATAAGAATATATTTCGCCTATAGCGAGCTACCTTTACAGTCCTGTTTCATGATTTTCTGTACTATCACTGCCAGTACCTACGTCCAGTATTCCATATGTAGATTCACTATCACTGTCACTGTCTACCTCTAAATCCAAATTGCCGTAGACAGGGTGATCCATAGTTGTATAAGTCACTTTAGCACATGACAACTCGTCAATTTCTTTTATAGTCTCTAGTTTAGTTCTGGAGCCTGGGTTGAGTCGCCCTTTTCCACAGTCTTCCCTTTGGCTCTGCTCAGAACCACATTCTTCATAAAAGGGCATTTCTTGGAGCAAATCTCCAGTACTGGGAACACTTTGTAACGTAAGGACTGAAATGGTATTTGTGGTCTTAGCCACATATGCAGCACAACACTTCATAAAACAGGCAAGACATATTCCTTGGAGTAGGAGGGCTACTAGGAAGCCAAAGAGGCCTGTCAGTAAGACCTTTATAGGACCTGACAGGCCATTCCACATATTTTCAAACCAGGGCCATGCGAAATCAGAAGTTCCTTCAATATTATCTTTGGAGAAATGAGTTTCTTTTCTCACCTGATCTAGGATACCAGAGACCACCTTGCTCTGAGAATCAATAAAAGTACAGCAATGATCATGTACAATATTACACACGCCTCCTTCCTTGGCTAATAAATAACACAGGTACACTAAAAAATTTTTTTTTTAAACTGCCTCTAATGTTTCGATTGATTTTTACGTTTTTTGGTGCGCTGAATCCAAATCTGGTAACCAATTTGCTCCATCACGTACAGATTTTTTGCTACATTGGGTTAGCAGTTTGAGGTGAACGTTTCAGATTGAGTGCGATCGAGATAAAAGTTTCTTGGATGAATTCTTTATACTAATTGTTTAGTAGTTATTCAAATAAGAATAAAGAAAATTGTAACAAGGCAGCACATAAGAATAGAGTAATGTCAACAAAACACACTGTGATGGTAGCAAAATTGTCTGCACTTAAAACAGCCACATACATGTGCACAAACATTGAGCATATAAGAGCGAGGTTAGACACAAAGCAAAGCAAAGAAATGTGCAAAAAATGTTGTACAGGTATGTATGTAAGAATAGAAAACGAAAACCGCACCATTGCAATACATGAAGACAAACACCCGATGGTGTGAAAATAAAATTCTAATAAATGAGATCCGACACTGTGGTAATAACTAGCAAATTTTTATTTCAAAGTTTAGTAAAAACACGATATTTGTCAACACAGTTTAGATTTTAAAGTCATTCTTGGGTCAATCAATCTCCTGGTGGGCCCGTTTCTTCTTCCCCCGAATGCTTCTCTTGGTGCGCTGCTTGGCGTATTTTTCATCTGGGGTTTCCCGCAGCAGCAACCAGCAGAAATCAGCCATCATAGTGGTGTTCCATCTTCCTTGGTACCTTCTCTCTGCGTCCTTGATGTCCTGGTGAAACCTTTCACCTTGTTCTTCACTGTACACCCCCAGGTTTTCGGGAAAGTAGTTCACATGGGAGTGCAAGAAATGGACTTTCAGGCTCATGTTACAGCCTTGTTCTTTGAAGGCATTGAGCATCCTGGCAACAATATCCTTATAGTTCTCATCCCGCCTGTTCCCCAAGAATTTGAGAACAACATCCTTGAAGGAATCCCAGGCTTCTTTTTCCTTTTCAGACATCGTTTCAGTGAATGCTCCATCTGAAATGAGTTTCCTTATATCAGGGCCAACAAACACTCCTTCCTTTAGCTTTGCTTCAGAAAGTCGGGGGAACTTTGAGCAAAGGTACCGAAAGCACTCACCATCTTTTGGAAGGGACTTGATGAATTGCTTAATGAGACCCAACTTAATGTGGAGAATTGGTAATAGAATTTTATCACGAGGTACCAAGCTCTCATGAAGAACATTTTTCTCACCGGGTCTCAAATACTCCCGAATTGGCCAGTCTTTTTTCCCCCAGTGTAGGTCGCGGGCCCGGCTATCCCACAAGCAAAGGAAGCAGGGATATTTGGTGAAACCGGATTGCTGCCCTAATAGCATGGATAGAATTTTAAAGTCTCCACAAATCATCCACTTATGCTCATCATAACAAATCTTCTGAAGAATCAGGGCCAAATTCTCGTATTTTTCTTGGAGAATAACAGAGTGAGCAATAGGAACTGAAGCGAATGTGTTGCCATTATGAAGAAGAACACCTTTTATGCTGTCTTTTGACGAATCAATGAACAGCCGCCATTCAGCAGGATCATACTTGAGTTTAAACTTTTCCATCACTCCGTATATATCGTTGCAAAATACCAAATCTTCCTCTTTGCTGAAATACTTCAAAAATTGTGTCTCGCGGTTGCGGTACCAATAAAAAGTTGTTCCTGGTGACAATAGATTTTTCTGTTTAAGCCGAGAACCTAGCAGTTGGGCAGCATCTTTTGGGAGTCCTAAATCCCGGACTAAATCATTCAATTCAGCTTGAGAGAAAAGTTCAGGTTTCGGATCTGGTTCAGTTTCAAACTCGGAAGTACTGGACTCATCGGGAAAAGCCATCTGATGAGTCTCATCATGATCAGAGCCGTCCACACAAATATGATCCAAAGAATTTGGTGGTTCAGGCACAGGTACTTCGTTGCTATGAGGCATAGGCCTAATTGCTGAGGGAAGGTTGGGGTAACTTATTACGTTCTTATTTTTTAAGTTGTATCCCTTCACAATGCAAGAGCAAAAATAGCATTCACTGCTGTGATCTCTTTGTTCACGCCACATCATAGGTATTCCGAAACGAAATGCTTGTTTTTTACCTTTCATCCATAAGCGTAGATCTTCCTCACATGTCTTGCACACTTTGTGAGGAGCCCACGGTTTGTCTTGATCGCCTAACTTCAAACCGAAATAGGCGAAATATACTTTTTTAATAAATGCAGAAATGTTCCTCTGCCGCTTTTTCACGGTATATTCCCCACAAATAAAACAAAAACTGTCCGGAGAGTTGACGCAACCTCTGGCTCTGTGAGCCATCACAAATACACAGCACTGCAAACTACAACTGTAGTGAACCACTTCGGAATAAAGCTGGATTACGACTGAGCAAACAAAAGGTAATAATGAACTTGCAAGAAACTGAAATTTGACAGGAACGTTCATGTCGCAACCACCGTGTTTGAGCGAGGCGAACGAGGCGAGGCGAACAGGAAAGAACATGCGCCAGCGCGAGTACTGGATTTAGCCCCCCGCCTCCCAATTGTCCTGTTAATGTATAAAATGAATACAAAACACTCTAAAATATCATGAGGGAGTGTTTCTAGTTAGTTAACCATTACAACCTCTATTTTGGGCCAAGAAAATAAACTGCAGTCGGCTAAAAAGAAACTATGTGAACATTCCTTATATGGGTAAGAAATCTAATTTTGCAAGAAAACGTGACATGATGGAACATTTTGGCTATTTTTCCTGGATTCAGCACCCCAAAATCTATAGGAATCAGTTGCAAAACTGGAGGCAGTTTTTTGGTAGTGTACCTGTGTAATCCAAGTCTCATCAAAAACTGTTGAACCCTTCTCTCAGGGCCTGCTCTCATTCAATGAACCTAGATTCTTTTAGATAATTATCTGAAACCTTCTAACAGGAAGGAAAAGAACAAGAGACACAATTATTTAGTTATTTTTCCAGAGCTCTGCAAGGAAGGATCAGGGGACCAAAGTAGGCCTTTCCATCTGATTTCCTTCAAAGATTTCTTAGCCAGAGATCCGGCTTTTATTGAGGATTACCAGCTGACACAGGTAATTTTTAATTAACATCTGGTGATATTCATATTACAAAATTACAAGTCTAAAATAGAATCTGCTGATATCTTTACCAAGCAACATAAGAAATCAGAAGTTACAAGGTCATGACTATATTCGCCAGACACAACAGGTGTCTCTACAATTCTTACATCAAACAAAAGCTGATTAGTTACTCTTATAATATTTGCTGAATTTTTGTTATTTATTTAAGCTTTGTTTAATTTCCAGTTATATGTTGACCTAAGGTCTGATTCTCGGAAAGTTCATGCTGACCTAGTTACTAATTTTCAACCTATCATCTTGCAGAAATAAGGGGAAGCACTGTCTGTAATCATTAAGTTTTAGAGAAGTTGGCCTGTGACCCAATAACTATGTACACAGCTCTGTTAGATAATATCTGATGCAATTGCTAACAGTAACCCTTACAGAAGAACAATCTAGTAGAGAAAAACTCATTGATATTGCAGTTTAGCTTGTGAATTACAATAAGCATATATTTTGCCTATAGCGAGCTACCTTTACAGTCCTGTTTCATGATTTTCTGTACTATTGCTGCCAGTACCTACGTCCAGTATTCCATATGTAGATTCACTATCACTGTCACTGTCTACCTCTAAATCCAAATTGCCGTAGACAGGGTGATCCATAGTTGTATAAGTCACTTTAGTACATGACAACTCATCAATTTTTTTTATAGTCTCTAGTTTAGTTCTGGAGCCTGGGTTGAGTCGCCCTTTTCCGCAGATGCTAATCCATGTTGGAACAAATGATACTGCCAGGTAAACCTCGGAATGTATCAAAAGTGACTTCATGGCTCTGGGACAGAGGGTGAAGCAGTTAAGTGCACAGGTGGTGTTCTCTTCAATCCTCCCTGTTGAGGGTAAAGGCCAAGGCAGAGAGGCTCGCATCCTGGAGTGAATGCATGGCTGCGTGGATGGTGTCTTCAAGAGCGTTTTGGTTTCCTAGACCATGGGATGCAGTTCCAAGGGTTGCAGAGCAGAGATGGCATCCATCTGTCCAAGAAAGGTCAATGCATCTTCAGTAGTAGACTGGCTAATCTACTGAAGAGGGCTTTAAACTAGATTCGTTGGGGATGGGTGAAGAAATCCCCCAGGTAGGAGAAAGCCCCCAGGTAGGTGATACATTAAAAACCTTTATGGAAATGGGTAATAGGGGTAACATATGGAAAGCAATGTGTATAAATGCCCGTAGCATGGAAAATAAGATCCCTGATGTTGAAGCTTTGGTGGGAGTGGCTGACTTGGATTTAGTGGCAGTTACAGAAACATGGTTCACAGAAAACCATGATTGGGATGTAACTATACCTGGCTATACTTTATTCAGAAAGGACAGGGTAGGAAGAAGGGGAGGAGGAGTGGCACTATATGTAAAAACTACTATTAAAGCTTTGGAATTACAGAGCTTAAAAGGGAGAGAGGAAGCATTGTGGGTTAAACTAGAAAGAGGGAAATATAAATCTATTTGCATTGGTGTGATATACAGACCTCCCTCACAAGAGGAAGAGATGGACAGAGAGTTAATTGAAGATATATGCAGCATTGCTAGGAAAGGGGAAGTGCTACTGATAGGAGATTTCAATATGCCAGATGTTGATTGGCACATTCCTGCTGAAGTATCATCTAGAAGTAAGGAGATCCTGGATTCTCTACAGAGAGAACTATTCAGGCAATTGGTAACAGACCCCACACGTGAAGGGGCCATACTGGACTTGGTGCTTACCAATGGTGAAAGTGTTTCTGATGTTGTAGTGGGAGACCATTTTGCATCCAGTGATCACCAGATGGTGTGGTTCAGTATTAGGACTAGGGCTGTTAGAATCCATTCAAAGGTAGGGATCTTAGACTTTAGGAAGACTAACTTTGCCAAGATGGACCAATAACTCAGGGAGTCGTTAGTGGGATGGGAACAGCTGGGGGATGTAGAAAAACAGTGGGCAAAACTGAAAGGGGATATTTTAAAGGCAACCAACCTTTTTGTTAAAATCGTAAATAAAGGTAAAATGAAAAGGAGACCGCTATGACATTCGAAAGAAGTAGCTGAAAAGGTGAAGAAAAAGAGGGGGGCCTTCATGAAATACAAGAGATCACAGAGAGAGGAAGACAAGCATCTGTATTTGGAAAAACTTATAGAAGCTAGGAAAGTAGTCAGGAAGGCAAAGATTCAAAAGGAAGAGGAAATAGCCAATGCAATAAAATGAGGGGATAAGACATTTTTCAGATATGTTAGTGAGAAGAGGAAGGGCAAAAGTGGTATTGTCAGACTCAAGGGTGCAGGGGAGGAATATGTAGAAGCTGATAAGGATAAAGAGGAATTGCTTAACAAATATTTCGGTTCTGCGCTATCATGGTGCGCGTCATACCTCTCGGATCGTTGGCAGCACGTCCGTTCTGGCCCCTCCACATCCGACCCCTTCCTCCAAACGAAAGGTGTTCCACAAGGCTCCTCCCTATCTGCCTTGCTGTTTAACATTTACATGCAACCCATCTGTGACCTTATCCACTCATTTAACATCAACTGCCTTGTCTATGCTGACGACGTCTTGATGTACATGCCAATCTCGACTGAACATCTTGACCTCTCCCCTCTAATCAAATGCTTTGACGCAGTCACAGATTGGATAAATGCTCAAAGGCTTAAGTTAAACTTCAAAAAGACAGAAGCCCTCTTTGTCACCAGGAATCCAGCATTTACTCCACCCATATCCATTAAAGTTCGTGACGCAGAGCTCATATGCAAGGCTACAGTAAGATACCTGGGAGTTACACTTGATCAGCAGCTCAACATGAAGGCTCATATCAACAACATAACAAAATTGGTATATCATAAAATCCGGACCCTTCGCCATCTTCGTCAACTGTTAGAACCTGAAGACTTTCGAACTGTTTTTCAGGCCCTAATAATGCCCCACCTTGATTACGCCAATGCGATATTACACGGCCTTCCAAAAAGTACGACCAACCCCTTACAACTTGCAATGAATTCAGCCGCAAGATTCCTCCACGGAGCCTCCAGAAGATCCCACATTACTCCAATATTAAAGCAGTTACATTGGCTCCCCATACAAGCCAGGATCTCGTTCAAGATTCTAACTATGACCCATAAGGCCATCAAGAAATACCCAGCCACTGCCGTCTCTGAGCTAGTATCAATTACACCTCCTAATCGGGTAAGGAGATCCAATGCCTCAAATACCCTCATTCTACCTAAGGCAAGCACTAAGTGCTCTCAAGTTACCAATTCTAGAGCCTTTGCCTTCTTTGCACCATCCTGCTGGAACGCTCTACCCGCAACTATCAGAACCATCAGTGATCTCTGTCAATTCAAGAAGGCACTGAAACATCACCTTTTTCTCCTTCACTATGATGCCTCAGTCTCCACCTCACATCCACCCACCTCACATCCACCCACTTCCACACCTCAACGCAGCTCCTCAAGCGCATGCATCTCACATTCTTGACTGAATACCCGCAATCACACATTTAACCTTCCTCCACTATGAGATGCTTGTACAGTCCATTTAACCCTTTATATAGCTACATAAAGTGGTTTTGTATATATTTATCATGTTTTTCCCTGTTAAGAAATTGTTTTAATGTATATCCAAGTTATGATACCTGTTTATTGTAAGCACATATCACCAAACTGAGATGTGTAGTTTAATGTTCACTGTAAACCGCGCTGATGTCAATAGCGCGGTATAAAAGAGACTTTAAATAAATAAAATTTAAATAAACAGATGAAGAACCAGGAGCAGGACCTCAGAAAACACCCACAAACAGGAACAGAAGCGAGGGACAGCTTGAACAATTTTCAGAAGACTGTGTTCATGAGAAATTAGCTCAACTTAAAGTAGACAAAGAAATGGGACCGGATGGGATACACCCTAGAATAATGAGGGAACTTGGGGACGTTCTAGCAGCTCCACTGACTGACCTTTTCAATGCCTCATTGGAGTCGGGAGTGGTGCCAAAGGACTGGAGAGAGGCTCATGTGGTGCCTTTACACAAAAGCAGAAGTAAGGATGTGGTTGAAAACTACAGGCCGGTTAGTTTAACTTCAGTGGTGAGTAAATTATTGGAAACGCTGCTGAAAGAGAAAATAGTGAGGTTTCTGGAGTCCAGTGGATTACAGGATCCAAGGCAGCATGGATTCACCAGAGGCAGGTCTTGTCAGACAAATCTGTTTGATTTCTTTGACTGGGTGACCAGGGAGTTGAACCAAGGGAGAGTCCTAGATGTGGTGTATTTAGATTTCAGTAAAGCCTTTGACACTGTTCCTCACAGGCGACTTATAAACAAACTGAGCACCCTAGGGATGGACCTTAAAGTTACTGCTTGGGTTAGAAATTGGTTGGGTGGGAGGCGACAAAGAGTACAGGTAAATGGAGCGCACTCTGAGGAGAAGGATGTTACCAGTGGTGTGCCCCAGGGATCTGTCCTTGGTCCGATTCTTTTTAACATCTTTGTTAGTGATATAGCGGAAGGCCTGTTGGGTAAGGTTTTCCTCTTTGCGGATGATACCAAAATCTGCAATAGAGTAGACACCCAGGAAGGTGTAGATGACATAAGGAGGGATCTTTCTAAGCTTGAAGAATGGTCTAGAATTTTACAGCTGGGATTTAATGTTAAAAAATGTAAGGTCATGCATTTGGGCTGCAGCAATCCAAGGGAGCAATATAGTTTAGGGGGTGAAGTACTTTTGTCCACTAAAGAAGAGCGGGACCTAGGTGTGGTTGTGTCTGATGATCTTAAAGTAGCTAAACAGGTAGAAAAGGTGACGGCAAAAGCTAGGATGCTTGGGTGCATATGGAGAGGAATGGCTAGCAGAATAAAGGAGGCGATAATGCCTCTGTATAAGTCTTTGGTGCGAACTCATTTGAAGTATAGTGTGCAATTCTGTAAACCGCACCTTGAAAAGGATGTGAACAGGATGGAGTCGGTGCAGAGGATGGCTACTAAAATGATTAGTGGTCTTCATTATAAAGCATATGAAGACAGACTTAAGGATCTTAATATGTACACCTTAGAGGAAAGGCGGGATAGAGGTGATATGATTGAGATGTTTAAATACCTCCGTGGCATAAATGTTCAGGGAGAGAGCCTCTTTCAATTGAAAGCAAGTTCTGCTACGAGGGGACATGGGATGAGGGTGAAGGGAGATAGATTCAGGAGTGATATGTGGAAATATTTCTTTATGGAAAGAGTAGTGGATCCGTGAAATAGTCTCCCAGTGGAGGTGGTAGTGATGAGGACAGTAACTGAATTCAAAAAAGCATGGGACAAACACAGAGGATCTCTAAAGGTAAAAAGGGGACTTTTGTAGTTGTTGATATGAAAGGACAGACTAGATAGGCCATGTGGTCTTTTTCTGTCATCATGTTTCTATGTTTCTATGACAGTAAGGGGTATGTTTACTTAACTGCGGTAATGCCATTCCCGTTAGGTTCCGCGGTAAAGGTACAGATGCCCATATAAAGGTGTGGGCATTGCATCATAACAGCAAGCTGTAGCAGCTAACGTGCGTTACAAGGCACCTTAGACTAATGAGCATTACAAGGCACCTTGCAAAGAACCCTGTAAGGCATCTTGCAAGACAACTTGCAAGGCACCTTGTAAGGCGCTTTACAGGGTGCCTTACAAGGTGCTCAGTAAGGTGCCATGTAAGGTGCCTAGTAAGGTGCCCTGCAAGTTGCCTCATAAGGCGCCCTATAGGGCCTTCTAGGCTAAGCGCCATATTAGGCACCCTTGGACAAGGCACCGCAGAAGGCACCCTGGGCTATGAAACCATAGGTTAAGGTGGCCTAACAAGATTATGGTGTCCTAGGTTAGTGTGCCCTAGGGACTGCAACGTGCCTCAGGATGACATGCATGACCTGTGTGGAACAGAGACAGATGTAGCCCTAACACTAGATAGAGCACTCAGGAAAGGCAATGAACAGGTGAGTGAAGGAGGGAGAAGTGGGAGCCGCTGGACCTGCCATATCTGCGGGCATCCCATGTGCCTGCTAGTACTGATGACAAACATGGTGGGGCAGCTGTACCACAGCACAGGGTGTTGGCAGTGTAAAGTACCGGAAAAACAGTTGGTGGAAGACGATGGGAATACGTGTCCCCCAGTGGAGGCAGAGGTGGCAGGATAGTTACAATGATGGGTGGACAGAGGTGTTGTGGTGCCATGCAGATCAGGCACAGGCGAGGGAAGCATGAAGAGGCACAATGCAGGAAAGGGTAGCAGGGCATGACATGGGGTGGCAGCCTGCACTGGCAGACAGGACTCTACACAGCTGACAGACGCAGATAGACGGACCGAGGGAATGTTGACAATTGTGGCGAGGGTATTATGGGCTGGAAGCACAGATCTGCAAATATATGACCTCTACAGGCATGCACACTATTTGAGTATGACAGGCATGAAAGGAGGGAACAATGAGGAACTGAACCCATGAACACTGCCAAGAATGGCATTGTATTAACCAGTAGGCTATACTTCCATGGTGTATGTATGTCTGCTCTGAGTGCCAGGATAGGGTAACCTCACCAGTACCTATGATGCAATGCACATGCTGAATAGCAGTCTACAGCTGATCACCAAATGGGGTTTGCACCTCTCTGGTACCTCAGCTTGGAAAAACGAACTGACAGTGCGTGATACTGGCACAGAGTAGCTACAGACCATGCCATTGTGCATGTCTGTGTTCACCCTGAGGGATAGGATGGGTGCCCAGCACTAGGTCCGCAGTACATGTGGTGCTAGAGATAGGTCCTGCTGTACTTCCCCATCACGACCAGTGTGTGACAGGTGTTCTTTGCAGTGCAACCAAAGGTAATTTGGTGTCCATCTGTATCCTGCAGTCACATGTGGCCCAGTGGGACCAGACACCAGCCAGAATGGTGTGTACCCCATGTTAGGGTCTGGCTGATATGGGCAGCTGTTATCAGGGCAGAGGGGTTCCTAGAATTGCATGAGGTGTGTGTAGCAGTGCCTTTATAGCAGGGGTGGGGAACCCTGGTCCTGGAGAGCCGCAGACCAGTCAGGTTTTTGGGATAGCCCTAATGAATATGCATGAGATATATATGCATTAGAGATATCCTGCCAACCTGACTGGTTTGTGGCCCTCCAGGGCTGGATTTGGAGACCCCTGCCTTACACCTCTGTCATTTAAGATTGTGAGTGGGCAAGGTGCAGATGTCCAAGACATCAAAAAGGTTAGATAGAATGTGTCACATTCCTCCTCACTTCTCACCACCACCAAAATATTGTCTATTAGACAACTTTTTGGTGGTGGTGAGAATCGAGGAGGAATGTGACACATTCTATATACCCTTTTGATGTCTAGGACATCTGCACCTTGCCCACTCACAATCTTAACTGACAGAGGTGTAAGGCAGGGGTCTCCAAATCCAGCCCTGGAGGGCCACAAACCAGTCAGGTTGGCAGGATATCTCTAATGCATATATATCTCATGCATATTCATTAGGGCTATCCCAAAAACGTGACTGGTCTGCTGCTCTCCAGGACCAGGGTTCCCCACCTCTGCTTTATAGGTTGCAGTGGTATATACTACATACCCCAAAGGGCCCACATCATCCTTTTTGTAGGTAAAGAACAGGTGCCCCTGCCCAGGGGAAGCAATCTCCAGCCTGTTTGTATGAGACAGCCATCCAGGGTTGGTGGGCCAGAGCCATACCTATGACTGAAGCAGTGGCAGACCAGCAGCAATTCTGGGGTTAGGTCTGAAAAACCCCAACTGCCTCCCACCACTGTCTGCCAGTCACCAGCAGACAGCATAGTCAGACTTTACCTTAAAGGTGTTCTGACCATGCACAATCTAACTGCAGACAGTCCACCAGCCTGCTCACAGAGGAACTATGTGCAGCAAGCAGGCAGGCAACTCAGTGATTGGAACCCCCCCAGGACTGGGGAACACAAATATATCACTGGAGGCAGATAGTGTAGAGCACTATGTGGGAACCTAGACCTGCCATGGTCACTGCTCGGTCAGAGTGAGTGCCCTCCCAGCATGACATGCTATGGAAACCCTGTTCATGCAGGTGGTGGCCAGGTACTACAGTGTCCCAGCCATTGCCCCACACCCTGTGAAGATGCATCCTTGACAATCTGCCCTGTCCGGGCCACACCCAAAATACCTTGCTCCTCATTATGCACCTATTCAGGCTAATGCTGGTAACAGTGGGACATTTTGAGCCCAGTGAAGGGTGGGCAGCCACAGAACAATGGATAGACATACACACACGCTCACTCCTATTGCAGCATTCTACAAAGATAGGGGTGGTTGGCAACTCTGCCCGCCACACTGGTCCTGATTACAGTGCCGACATTGCTAAACTGTGCAGGGGGTAGTAGTAGTACTCTGGTGATAACTTCAGCTCAATGCTGGGGCCAACAGCCTGACTCTCCATGCATCCTTGGATCGTGGAGCCTGTGTAGGTGGGTGTTTGTACCCCTGTTCGCCGCTGCTTTGGGCTTTGCACATGTTGCTGTTGTATCTGCATTGTAGTGTAAAACATAGGGACATGCTCTGCAGGAGCCACAGCTGGGGCTTGAACCTGTGACCCTCTGCTTCTGGACACACTGGCTGGATGTACTGCACCACACTGTTGCCACAGATGCACAATAGTCCCTGGGGCTACCTGTACTTTTCCTCAGTCAGACTTTATATGTTGCACTGCACACCATGTACTGATGCAGGGCATGGCCTAGGTCCACTGCAGGGAGATGGCACTGCCCCCTCCAGCACGGGCACACCCCCTACCCCGCCAAGCTGACATGGCCATTTTTCTGATGGTGCTGGTAGTGCGCAGTCCCAGGCCATCCACTGTGTAGGTAGGCACCCGCCTAGGGAGCAAATCCCGGGGTGGGGGGGCCATACATGGACATCCTCACATCCCCCCATCACTGCCTACCAATATTATGTCCCTTTCACATGGGGGCGGGATGGCTGGGGGATGTCAGGTCAGTGCCCTAGCAACTATTGGCTATGGTGAACCAGGTAGATATAGGTGGATTGTGTTTGGCCTTGGTCAGCTGCTATCTTGCTGATTTCCGGTTTCTATGTTCCTATGTGCCTCCTAGGTGCCCGCCTGGTCCACCCTGTGCCCCAGCTGCCCATGCTACATGTCCCGCCTGTGGCCCCCTATGCCCCATTTGCACCATCGCCATAGTGGCCATTCATATTTTGCACTATGGTGTTGCTGAAAATGGAGCACTACTATCACATTTCTTGGGCTCCCTGCCTTGGCTGTACATTGCTGACACTTAAATGGTTTCTCTCTCCTGCAAATGTGCATCTAACGGCAGGTTTTCATTCACGGTAGGATTCAGCCCTTCAGTTCAGCATGTTAGTGTGAAAGGGGCCTCTCCCCGCCCACTCTCCACCCATTGACCCCTTCTCTCCGCCCTCTCTCCACCTTCTGCGGTGTTTACCGCGGCTGGGGACGTTAACAATCGTTAAGTAACGTTAACGCACGTTAACGTTACATACCGCGTTAACGTTACATAATGCACGGTATGTAATGTTACTGCAGTTTAGTAAACATACCCCTAAATACAGCATGCGAGTCCTATCTAGTGTGGTTATTTTTCTTTATCTTGTTGCAGCACCATAGATCATTTTTGGTCTCTGTCTTAACATTAATTTCCTCACAAAGATCCTCTGTGCTTACTCCATACTTTGCTAAATTCTGATATATTTTTCTATTATGTTCACTGCGAGACAACTCCATGTATATACCACCCTTCCTGTCAAGAAAACTTAAAAAAAAAACTTATTTATTTTATGGATCACATTTCCTCTGCCGAGATTGGAGTCAATTTGCACCATAACAACTACAATATATTAAGCAATCCTTATGTTTCCCAGTTCTTCAATTAAATTCACATTAACAAATCCCACAAATCCCCAAAGTCCAGAGATAAAATATATCACTCTGTGGTTCACAGTCCACAGCCAGGGCTAGTCCACTTAGGGAAGCAGCTTCTGAGGGGTGCGGCAGCATCAATACAATAGATCCCAACAGCAAAACAAACCCAAAACAACCATCAGCACATTCTTTTACCTGCAGGGAGAGTAGGCACACACATATATTAAAAGTAGGATGCCAAATTAAACAATTTACAGGATTGTTGATGGAGGGGTGATGTTTCGATGATCATGATTTTTGAGTTTAATTCAATAGCTCAAGTGGGGGGGGGGGGGCAGGGGTGCCAGGCTAAAAGTTCAGTTAGGTCACCCAATAGTCTTGCACTGGCCCTGTCTACACCCCCCTAAAATTCTACATAAATAATATGACTACACAATTCAAAATCCAACCGCCCAAAGAAGAAAGACATTCAAAAACAAAAGCTTCTCACATCCCTCTCCTAAGTCAAAAGTATGAAACAACCTTGATTTCTTTTATTTTCCAAAACCATTGGCTGTCTTTAATTAAACTAACCTTCAATGAGATATTATTCTAAAATGTTTTTGCTCAACAGCAGAAAGCATTATTTGCCTTGCTGCATTCTTAACGCATATATCTGGAATTCACAGCAACTCCATTTGCAAGAAATGCAATGTCCTTGTAAAAACATAATGGAATAACATATCAGATAAATGGGCAAGAGCCATATTATTCACATACTAGTTACAGTAGAAGCCCGAATGTAATATGATATTTAGGGGTATAGAAACATAGAAACATAGAAACATGATGACAGAAAAAGACCACATGGCCTATCTAGTCTGTCCTTCCATAACAACAACTACAACAGTCCACTTTTTACCTTTAGAGATCCTCTTTGTTGGTCCCATGCTTTTTTGAATTCAGTTACTGTCCTCATCTCTACCACCTCCACTGGGAGACTATGTTTACCAAACTCCGGTAATGTTACCTGTGTTAGTTTCCACGGTACTGTTACGGAGAATGGGTGGTGCATCGTTAAAGCAAGCCGTGGTGCATCGTTAAAGCAAGCCGTGACATGTAACGCGCGTTACAAGGCACCTTAGGCTAACGCACATTACAAGGCGCCTTATAAGGCACCTTACAAAGCACCATACAAAGCCCCTCATAAGGTGCCTTGTAAGATGCCTTATAAGGTGCCTTGTAAGGTGCCCTATAAGGTGCCTTGTAACGTGCCTTATAAGGTGCCTTGTAAGATGCCCTGTAAGGTGCCTTATAAGGTGCCTTGTAAGGTGCCTTATAAAGTGCCTTGTAAGATGCCCTGTAAGGTGCCTTATAAGGTGCCTTGTAACATGCCTTATAAGGTGCCTTGTAAGGTGCCCTAAAAGGTGCCTTGTAGCATGCCTTATAATGTGCCTTGTAAGGCACCTTATAGGATTCCTTAGGCTAGGCACCTTATTAGGCACCCTTGGACAAGGCACCTTAGAAGGCACCCTGTGTTATGGGACCATAGGTTAAGGTGCCTTAACAATGTTATGGTGCCCTAGGTGAGTGTGCCCAAGGGCTGCAGGTGCTTTAGGTTGACATGCAAGACCTGTGAGGCATAGAAACAGATGTAACCCTAAGACTGGATAGAGAACTGAGGAAAAGCAATGAACAGGTGTTTGAAGGAGGAACAGCTGGAAGCTGCTGGACCTGCCATATCTGCAGGCATCCCATATGGCTGCCAGTAATGTTGACAAACATGTTGGGGGCAACTGTACCACAGCACAGGGTGTTGGCAATGTAAAGTACTGGAAAGACAATGGGTGACAGATGATGGGAATACGTGTGCCCCAGTGGAGGCGGAGGTGGCAGGATAGTCACAATGATGGGTGGACAGAGGAGTGGTGGTTCCATGCAGATCAGGCACAGGCAAGGCAAGCACGAAGAGGCACAATGCAGGAAAGGGTACCAGCACAGGATATGGGGTGGCAGCCTGCACAGGAAGACAGGACTCTACACAGCTGACAGACACAGATAGATGGACTGAAGGATTGTTGGCAACTGTGGGGAGAGTATTATGGTTCTGAAAAGATATGACTGTTACAGGCATGCAAAATATCTGAGTTGGACAGGCATGAAAGGAGGAAACAATGAGAAATTGAACCCATGACCACTGCAGAGACTGTCATTGTACTAACCAGTAGGCTATACCTCTATGGCTTGTTGCACAGCAATGGCTGGGTACAGAAGGACTGCAGGTGACCACAAAAACCGTCTGCTCTGTGTGCCTGGATAGGGTAACCCCAACAGCACCCATGATGCACTGCACATGCAGAACAGCGGTCTGTAGCTGATCAACAAATGGGGTCTGTGCCTCTCCATCACCACAGCTTGGTAGGATGGACTGACAGTGTGTGATACTGGCACAGAGTAGCCACAGACCGTGCCAATGTGTAGGTTCTGTATTCACCCTGAGAGTTAGGGTGGCCGCTCAGCACTAGGTCCACAGTATTTGTGGTGCCAAAGATAGACCTTGTTGTACATCCCCACTGCTACCAGTGTGTGACTGGTGTTCCCAGCAGTACAACCAAAGGTAATTCTGTGTGCATCTGGAACCAGACACCACCCAGATTATTGCATACACTGTAGTAAGATCTGGCTGTCAAGCATGCCAGTTATCGGGCAAGGGGCATCTAGACCCACCTGAGATTTACCTAGCACTGCCTCTATGGGTCACAGTGGTATGTACCATATACCCCCAAAGGATCCATAATCACCTAGTGCCTAGTCTGTAGGTGAGGAACATGTGCTTGTGGGATGGCTGTAGGACCAGCACCCCTCAGTCCTGTTTGCAAAATACAGCCCTCCAGCACTGGTGGGCCAGTGCCATGCCTATGACTGGGGCCATGGCAGACCAGCAGTACAGCTGGGAGTAGAGTGGGAACCCCAACTGCCTCACCCCACAGTCTGCCATTCACCAGCAGACAACACCCTAGAAAGTGCTCTAACCTGGTGCAGACACTGGTATTTCAGCAAATGGGCCCCAGAACTAGGAATACACAGGTATCACAGTAAACAGATAGGTCAGCTGGGAACATAGACATGCCATGGTCACTGCTCGGTCAGAGTGAGAGTGACCTCACCGCATGACATACTGTGGCCATCCTGTCCATGCAGGTGGTGGTCAGGCACTACAGTGTCCCAGCCAATGCCCTGCACCCTGTGCAGAGGCAACCTGGCCAATCCGCCCTGTCTGGCTCATACCCACAATACCCTGCTCCTCATTATGCACATTTGCAGGCTAACGCTGCTAACAGTGGGACATTGTTGGCCCAGAGCAGTGTAGGTAGCCACAAAACAATGGATGGACATTCACATACACATACTCCTATTGCAGCATTGTGCAATGATGGGGGTGGGTGGCCACCCTGGCAGCCACACTGGTCCTGATCACAGTGCCGACATTGCTACACTGTGCAGGAGGTGGTAGTAGTGCTCTGGTGATAACTGCAGCTCCATGCTGGGGCCAACAGCCTGACTCTCCATGAAGCTTTGGACAGTGGAGCATGTGTGAGTGGGTGTTTGTATCTCTGTTGGCCGCTGGTCGGGGGATTGCACATTCTGATGTTGTATCTGCATTGAATAGTAAAACATGGGGATGTGCTCTGTAAGAGTCACAGCTGGGGCATGAACCTGTGATCTTCTGTTCCATGACACACTGTCTGCACCACACTGCTGCCACAGAAGCACAAAAGCACAGAAGCTCCTGGAGCTACCTTTGCCTTTCATCAGGCAGACCTTGGCTCACTCAGAATTGTTTACACCTCAACCTATCTAAGACTATAGCTATATGGTTTTCCTATGGCCATCCACCCCCTTCTCTCGCACCGTCCTTCCCTAACGCACCCATCTCGCTAGTTTCGACTTTTCGGTACCTTGGGGTTCTTTTTGATTCTGATCTCTCCTTCTCATCGCACATTTCTCACGTCTCCAAACTTTCCTTCTTTCACCTCCGTCAAATTCGCGCCATTCGTCCTTTCCTTTCTCCTTCTACCATCACTACGCTGTTACTGACTCTAGTCATCTCTCGCCTTGATTTCTCTAATTCCCTCCTATTAGGTATTTCTAAACTTCAACTCTCACGTCTCCAACACATTCAAAACACTGCTGCCCGTCTCATCACACACTCTTCCTCTCGGGCTCATATCACTCCACTTCTTTTACAACTTCACTGGCTCCCTATAACCTTCCGCATTAAGTTTAAGCTTCTTACACTGGTCCATAAAGCACTCCACACCTCTACCCCCCAATACCTATCTGATCTCCTCCGTTTTCATACCCCTCGTCATACCCCTCGCTCCTTCCACCTCAACCGCCTAGTACTACCATCCCCTTCCAGTGCCCATCTGCAATCCACACGCTCCTCTGCTTTTTTCTTTATCGGCCCTGCTCTATGGAACTCTCTTCCCCCACCACTCCGCCTTGAATCTCACTACCCCGCATTCAAGCGTTCCCTTAAAACTAATTTTTTCTCCCTTGCCTTTGACCTCTACCCCCCGACCCTTAACCCTCTCTCCCCCCCTTCCTCCTTCTATCTCTTCTCTCGCTCCTCTTTCCTGTCCAATATGTAACTTCCTTTCCGTCTCCCGGCTTCGTGCCTCTTCTGTGATTTTATTGTAAACCGCTCTGCCTACCCATGAAGGGCGGTATATCAAATAAATGAATATGAATATGAATATGTTGCACTGTCCACCATGCACTGAGACAGGGCATGGGCTTGATCCTCTGAGGGCAGGTGTCACTGCCCCAGTCACCACCAGCACCCTCCCCCCACCATGCTGGCATGCCCCTATGCTGTTGGTGCTGGTGGTTCACTGTCCCAGGCCATCCACTGTGCAGGTAGGTGGGTGCCTAGGGTATGGGTTCTGGGGTGGGGGGGGGGCCTACATGGACATCCACACATCCCTCCCATCTCCGCCTGCCACTGTTATGTCCCTTCCACATGGGCAGATGATGGCTTTGGGTGTCAGGTTGGTGATCCCGCAGCTATTGGCTAGGGTGGACCTGCTAGATAGCTGGTATTATGACAACAGAATATGGACTGGCTAGGGCAGGCAGTGCGGGTATGGTATACCCCGTTTGGACTACTGGGTGTACATCTGTTTCAGATGACGTGTGGTTACACGCTGCACTGCCTTACCAGAAGCTGTAGTAAGGAGTGTTTGTTTAGTTGGGTGTCTGGTCTATTTTGGACATACTTTGGGGAAGGTGCAGAGACCCTTGTTGGCGTGATCCCCATATGTGAATTGCTTGTCCCATTACAGGCATTGTGGTTCCTGTGTGACGTTTGGGGTACCTACTGGCCATGTGTCCCCTGGATGCGACACTGTAGAGCGCAGACTGCTGTGCATGTTTGGCCATGGTCAGATGCTGTCTTGCTGCTGATTTGTTTCTGTGTTCCTATGTGCCACCTAGGCAGCTGCCTAGTCCCCTCTGAACCCCGGCTGCACCCACTGCCTGTCCTGCATGCAGCCCCCTATGCCCCATTTGCAGCATCACCATAGTGGCCTTTCATACCTGGCCACTATGCTATTACTGCACATATAGCACTACTATCACCTTTCTTGGGCTCTCTGCCTATGCTGTACATTGCTGACTGAAATGGTTTCTCTCTACTTCAAATGTGCTTCTAACGCGATGTTTTCACTCGCGTTAATTTTCTGGTCTTAAGATCAATGCGTTAGTGTATCAGGGGCTTTTCCCTGCCCACTCTCCGCCCTTTGAGCCCTTCTCTCTGCCCTCTCTCCACCGCTCACCGGTCCTTACCGCAACTGGAAATGTTAACGCACTTTATGTAACAACGCGCATTAGGTAACGTTAACGTGCGTTAATGTAGCCATTGCTACATTATCGCAGTTTAGTAAACATACCCCTTAGTTGGCAAAAGGTGTAAAACCTAAAGCATCTCCCACTGATTCTTTTGCTTTGACTCCATCCACTAAATGGAATGAAGTATGCAAGGCAAGCAGATATTTGTTTGGATGTTTATTCTGTCCTTACAAAAGTGTTAAGGTAAGTAACCAAAGAGGAAAAAAATGTGGGCCCCATATTCCAAGGCATTTACATAGTTACAGACCTGTAAACCATGTAAATGCCCCTAAGTGCGATATTCAGCAGCACTAACACAGTTAGTGCCACTGAATATCCCTGAGTAACACCGCTATGTGCCCCAATGCCAAGTGCTTAGCATCAGGGCGTGTTGGGGTGTTCTGGGGCAGAGCAGAGGTTAGCGGTGATATCGAGCTGGTGCCTGGTTTGTGATCTGTGGTGAAAGCCAAGCGCAGGAAATCCTGGCCTAACTTTCATGGCGTATCGCTAACTGAGCAGTGTCTCAATATCATTGCTGCCCTGTTAGTGATCGGACTCTGCGGTGACCCTGCATATTCAATGCCGAGGCCGGGCATGACCTCATTATTGAATATCCAGGTTTAATGTTCAGTGTTTGCAGCTAGCTGCTGTAATCCCGTTAGCCTCCAGTGCTGAATATCAGGCCCTTTGGATTTAGCTCACACATTTTTTTTAAAGAAATAGATTAAGGTGAGTTACATTCAGGTATAGTCGTCATTTTTTACACTCCCTTGAAGAGCATATAAGTTAAGTTTACACGCAAGGCAATGGAGAATTAAGTGCTTGCCTAAGATCACAAGGATCAGCACTATAGTTTGAATCAAGTTTTCCTGGGTCTTAGCCCCCTGCCCTAACCATTAGGCTACTGCCATCTCTCAAGCACTAACAGTGAAATACTCACAATAATAATTAGACAGCTATATCCCTAGTAACAATACTCAACAAAAACATAGCAGAATCACCTTTTCAGGGATTTCCAAGGACATACAGGGGTATGTTTACTAAAGGGTGCTATTTGCGCTGCTGTCACGTTATCGGGCGATAAGGCACCTTAGTGCGCGATAATGGTGCTTTACCAGGCGATAAGGCACCTTAGCGCGCGATAACGCGCGCAGCGGGGCAAACGAGAGCTGAAGACGGAGGAAGGCTCCCAAGGGGCGGAGGAAGGCTCCCCAGGGACGGAGAGAGAGGGTCAATGGGTGGAGAGTGGGAGGGGATAGGCTCCCTGCACACTAATGCTGTGGATTCCGGGGCTGAAAACTAATGCCAGTGAAACCCTCGCGTTAGAGTAGATTTAAAGGGAAGAGAAACCATTTCCGTCAGCAATGTACAACAAAGCCAGGGAAACCTACAAAAAAGTGATGTGTGATACATGTGCATGGAACAAAAGGGCAAATAAACATTGAAAATGACCTGAACAAACTGGAAAAAAAACATAACCAAGCTGGGCAATAGTGATATTAATGGGAAACATAAAAAAACACTACTGAGAAAGCTCCAAAAAAAAGATATCAATTTTGGAAGGGGCTATGCTCTGTCCCCATACAAGGTGAATGATCTCACAGTGAAATAGCGCTGATCAGGGTTTTCCCTTTCTATTGGACAGGTTTCCTATGGCGTGCACAGGTCCCGCAACAGCAGGGTGGGCATGTCGGAACGGGCAACTGGACAGATGCTGAAAAAGGGGATACAGAGGGCTGCAGGCGGCACATTCTGTGGTGCAGCTGGGCCACAGTGCGGACTAGGTGGCCCATAGGAATGCTTAAACAGTAGAGCCGCCAGACAGCAACTGATGAGGACCCAACATGGGCACGAGTGTGTTTCCCACAGTGCCACAGGGGATAGGACCCAGCAGATACCCCCAAGGGCACAGAACATTGGCAGGTGGTGCTGGGGGGGGAGTGTGGACGTCTATACAGACACCCCTACCCCAGAACCCACACCATAGGCAACCACCTACCGGCACACTGGATGGCCTGAGACTGCACACCACCAGCACCACCAGCAGAAGGCAATGTCAGCATGGCGACAGAGGGGTACTGGTGGTGGAGGGGGCAGTGGCAAATTCCCATAGCAGACCATGGCCTAGCCCTGTTTAGGTGGGTGCCATGCACTGCAACAGACAGGCCCTGTCTGACAAACAGCCATGGTATCCCCAGTGAATTAACTGTCCCTGTGGTGACAGTGTGGTTCAGTACACACAGCCAGTATGTTCAGGAGTAGAAAGTCACAGGTTCTAAGTCCCAGCTGTGGCTCCCACCAACCCAGTCCACATATTTTACCCAGTACTAAACCGTGGTAATAAAGAGGGAAACTTTATTGCAGATAACATAAACATGCCTGAAATGCCTATATTTTACCCTACAGAGCACAGACACCATAGACATGTGCAATACCTAGAGCCCTATAGGGAACTTTATAAGGTGCCTAGGCGGACAGTGCACTTTATAATGGGAGGAGTGGTCTAGTGGTTAGGACAAGGTACTTCAGGCCGGAGGGCCAGGGGTTCAAGTCTCACCTGGGGACAGCAATCTCAGGCTGGAGGGACTGGGATTTCTAGTCCTATAGGCACTCCTTGTGGTCTTGGGCAAGCCACTTAACCCTCCACTGCCCATGTTCCCTGTAAGTATTAGTGTATGTGTCTCATATCCCCTCGTGTTAAATGTATCCCCCAATTGACCGCTTTGACCCGGTGAAAAGCGGGATATAAATACAGCTAAATAAATAAATAAAAAATAATGTGCCCTCTGGAGTGCCTTATAGGGTGCCTTATGCGGCACCTTAGGTTACAGCACTGTGAGGGTGTGTTTGCTGGCAGCACTAATTTAAATTAAAAAGGAAAATGCCTCAGACAGCACTGATTTAAAGTAAAGGGTAATGCTTCAGACAGCCTTACTCATCAAGCCCACTGGGGGATCAAACTCATGACCCCTGCTTCATCAGGTCAATGTATTAACAATTGTGCTACACCTCTATTGCTGTGTTTATAGGTCAGCGCGCCTAATTAAGGCTAACGTGCATTAACGTGCCACGGCTCCCTCTATCGCACGAAAACACACCTTATCGCACGATAACCCTAAATGCTACCTTAAGACCGGAACGCCCACTACCTTATATGGCATCCTGCACACTAATGCCGGGCTCACGTTAAGACTGCTTAGTAAACATACCTCACAGTAGCTATGATATAATAAAAACTACATCATACTAAACAAATACTTTTTTAAATGCTTCCACAATGGAAGCAATTCTGTCATCTGCCACAGTTTCAAGAGGAAAATATTTATTTATTTAGATAGATTTCTATACCACCTTAGCCTTCAATCAAAGTGGTCACATCCTAGGAGGGTTACATTTAAAATGATGGTATTTAACAACATTTAGGGGTATGTTTACTAAATGGCGCTAATGGCGCAGCGGCGACATTATTGCATGATAAGTGATGTTATCGTGCAATAATGGCGCATTACCATGCAATAACATCATGTATCACACTATAATGTCTCCAGCGGAGTTAAGGTGCACAGAGGGTGGAGTAAGGCTCCCCAGAGGGCGGAGATAAGGGGTCAATGGGTGGAGAGTGGGCGAGGAGAGGCCCCATGCACACTAACGCTGTGAAATCAGGATCTGAAAATTAATGCCACTGAAAACCTTGCGTTAGAGGCACATTTGCAGGAAAGAGAAACCAGTTCGGTCAGCAATGTACAGCAAAGGCAGGGAGACCCACATAAGTGATAGTAGTGATACATGTGCAGTAACAAAACATGCAAAAACCAGAGAGATAATGAGCAGAACCAAAATAGAAATACAAAACACCGAGCTGGCCAATAGAGAAAACATTGATAAACGGTAATCAACACTACCCATAAAGAATAAAAATGAAGATGTCACGTTTGGAAGGGTCAATTCTGATTCCCCCCAGAAAGTGAATGTTCCAACATTGATAGTGTTGATGAGGGTTTGCTGTGGTGTATATTGGGCAGCTTGCTTATGTGGCTTTCACATGTGCAGCAACAGCAGAGTGGCCACGTAGGAAAGGACACTATGGTGATGTGTAAATGGGGTACAGGGGGCTGCAGGCGGAACATGCAGTTGGCCAGCTGGGGCACAGGGTGGACTAGGCAGATGCCTAATTGACACATAGGAATGTAGAAATGGAAAACCAGCAAGACAGCAACTGACCAAGGGCAAACATGTCCATGAGTGTGTGTCCCACAGTGTCCCAGGGGTCATTACCCAAAGAGCACATAACATTGGCAGGCGGTGCCAGGGGGAAGCGTGGATGTCTAGGCAGGCACCCCTACACCATATCACGCACCACAGGCAGCTGCCTACCGGCACACTGGATGGCCTGGGACTGCGCACCACCGGCACAAGGGCATGTCAGCATGGTGGCGGAGGGGTGCTGGTGGTGGAGTGGGCAGTGGCATCTGCCCACAGCAGACCAAGGCCAAGCTCTGTTTAGGTGGATGCTGTGCACTGCAACAGACAAGGTCTGTCTGACGAACAGTCATGGTATCCCCAGGGAATGATCTGTCTCTGTGACAACAGTTTGGTGCAGTACACACAACCAGTATATTCTAGGGCAGAAGGTCAGAGCTTCAAGTCCCAGCTGTGGCTCCTGCAGACTATGTCCCTATATTTTACCCAGTACTAAACCATGGTAACAAAGATGTAACCTTTATTGCAGATAAAATAAACACGCCATAAACGCCTATATTTTACCCTACAGAGCACATACACCATAAACATGTGCAATCCCTAGAGCAGAGGTTCCCAACTTCAGTCCTGGAGGGCCAAACACCACTCAGGTTTCATGTTGTCCCTAACAAATATGCCTGTGATGCAGTTGTATGCACCGCCCCCATTGTATGCAAATGTATCCATGCATATTCGTAAGGGACAGCATGAAAACCCGAACCGTGTGTGGCCCACCAGGACCGGAGTCAGGAACCTCTGCTCTAGAGCAGCGGCCAACTGGGGGACAAACACCCACACCCACAGGCTCCACTATCCAATGACTCATAGAGAGTCAGGCTTTTGTGCCCTGCGTGGAGCAGCATCTACCAATACTAGCACCTGCATACCTTAGCAATGCCGTCTTAAACTTGGAAACACGTTGCAAATATATCAAAAGGTTGCTATGATTAATGTCAGTTAACAAATCCTAAGTTAAACACAATTTGTTGACAGAGATTCATCATAGCAATCTTTCTGATATCTGTGGAGTGTGTTCCAGTGTTTGTTTCAGACAGTGTTTACCACACCGGGGAGTGACTTTAACAGTATTGAGTACTATAGCAATGCCTGCATTGTTCCCAGGACTGGTGTGGTGGCCAGGGCTGCCAACCACCTCTATCCTTGCACAATGCTGAAATAGGTGTGGGAGTGTGTGTATGTCTATCCAGTGTTTTGTGGCTGCTTACACCTTACTGAGCCCACAATGTTTGCACTGTTTCCAGTGTTAGCCTGCCAATGTGTATAATGAGGAGCAAGGTACTGTGGGTATGGCTCAGACAGGGCGGCCTGGGCAGAATGCATCTGCACAAGGCATAGGGTAATGGCTGGGACATTGTAGTGCTCGACCACCACCTGCACGGACAGGGTGGCCACAGCATGACATGCTGGGGGGGGGGGTGTCACTCTCACCCTGACTGAGTAGTGACCATGGCATGGCTAGGTTCCCCCATAGTGCTTCATTTTTTTTTTTTTTAAGCAATATCTATGAGTTCTCTTTTTTGGAGCCCAATCACTGACATACCTGCTTGGTGTGTGTGCTCACATCCCATTTTTGGGTGCATACAGTTCCTCCAGGGGCATGTACTAGCTACCAGACTGTCTGTAGTTAGCATGTATATGGCTGGAACACCTTGCAGGGTGAAGTGGGGGGAGACTCACTGTCCCCTCTGCTGGTGAATGTCAGATAGTGGGGGTGGGGGGGGGGCAGCTGAGCTTTTCCAGGCCTACTGCCAGTGCGCCAGTGCCTTATGTGTTACACACATTTCTGGATTGACTGTGCTGTAGGGTGCCTATACCACAGCAGGACTGGGGTTGATGGTCCCCTCTAATGCCACCATTGCAGAGATATAGAATGTGGATCTGTTGGTGGTAGATCCTGTCCCTCATCCGGAGAGCAGGTTGGGTGGTACTACCTAAATCGCTTTTGTGTCCAAACACCACCCTTTACTTACAACATGTGACCATAGCAACCACACAGAATATGTACTACTCTGGGTGCATCATAGTCCACAAAGGCTAAATGTGACTGGAAAATACAGACAGACACAGGTGCATCCTAAGTGTGACTGCAAGGAATTCCTATCACACACTGGCACTGTTGGGGATCTGCAGTACAGCCTATCTCACCCAAGCCAGGTCCTGCGGAACTGGTGCTGGGCGCCCCACCACACCCTCAGGGTGAGCACAGGAACCACACCATGTCACGGTCTGTAGCTACTCTATGCCAGTAACACACACGGTCAGTTCCCCCTACCAGGCCGGGGTGCTATAGAGGCGCATACCACATCTTGCGATCAGATGTAGGCTGTTGATCTGCATGTGCAGTGCATCATGGGTATGGGAGGGTTTACCCTTTCCTGGTAACCACAGCAGACAGTTTGTGTGGTGACCTGCAGTCTTTCTGTAGCCAGCCAGCAGTGTATTAAACACTATAGAGATGTAGCCCACTGGTTACTTCAATAACTACAAAAACAAAGGTCATGGGTTTGATCCCACAGTGGTGTTATCCAATAAGTCTGTCTGAGGCTTTTCCTTTTAATTTAAATCAGTGCTGCCACCAGAAACACCCTCACAGTGCCGTAGCCTAAGGTGCCTCATAGGGCGCCCTATAGGGCACATTATAAGGTGCCTTGGAAGACTGGGCACTTTATAATGTGCCCTATGGAGTGCCTTATATGGCACCTTATGCGGCACCTTAGGTTACAGCACTGTGAGGGTGTTTTTGCTGGCAGCACTGATTTAAATTAAAAGGAAATGCCTCAGACAGCCTTTTTACATAACACCACTGCAGGATCAAACCCATGACCTCTGCCTCTACAGTCATTGCAGTAACCAGTGGGCTACATTTTTATAGCTTCTAACACTGCGCTGGCATGACCTTAAGGTTAATGTGCGTTAACGTGCCACGGCGCACACTATCGCGCAATACAGATGCTTGCAACCTTGCCACTGGAACGCCCACTACCTTATATGAAATTCTTCACATTAACGCTGCAACTAGCGCCGGTAATATTAAGACGGTTTAGTAAACATACCCCATAGACTATTGCAGTAGTCTTCTTCATGGTCTTCCTAAAGCATCCCTTCACCCACTAATCATGGCACAACACTCAGCAGCGCAAATTATTCACAGTTCTCCCCGCAGCACTCACATAGCACCAATTCTATTTGACTTACATTGGCTGCCGATCCAAAGCTGGATCAAATATAAAATCTTGATGATTACACATAAGATCATTAGGAAAATAGCTCCCACTACTCTCTCCCACCTGATCAAAGCAATATCTACTGACAGGCAAAAAAGAAATCAAATGACCATCTGCCTCACTACTCCTCCAGAATTCCCTAATACCAAACAATGCACTAGCAATAGGACATTTGAATACATTTCCCCAACACTTTGGAACTCATTGCCAACAAACCTTCAGAACATCACAGACCTATCCACCTTCCGATCCCACCTTAAAATCCACCTTTTCACTGAACACTTTGGTCACAACATAATCTCAACTGCTACTGACCCTAACTAATAACTTCTTCACTTTCTAATCTTACCAATAGTCCTCTCCCACCATCCCCCTAAACCTACTCCTAAATTAATGACGCTCTGTCATTAAAATTGTAAAAAAGTTATTCTATTTTATTTTTAGTTGAATTATGTATCCTTGTAACACCATGGGGTATGTTTACTAAACTGCGGTAATGTTACAGACTGCGCGTTATGTATCGTTAACACTCGTTAGGTAACATTAACGCATGGCATGTAATGTTAACGCGCATTAACGTTACTTAACGAGCGTTAACGTCCCCGGCCATGGTAAACACTGCAGAGGGTGGAGAGAGGGCGGGGGAAGGGGTCAATGGGCGGGGAGTGGGCGGGGGGAGGCTCCCTGCACACTAACGTGCTGAACTGAAGGGCTGAATCCTACCGCAAATGAAAACCTGTCGTTAGATGCACATTTGCAGGAGAGAGAAACAATTTAAGCGTCATCAATGTACAGCATAGACAGGGAGCCCAAGAAACGTGCTAGTAGTGTTCCATTTCCAGCACCAGCATAGTACGCAAGTATGAAAGCCCACTATGGCGATGGTGCAAGTGGGGCATAGGGGGCTGCAGGCAAGACAAGTAGTGGGGGCAGCAGGGGCACAGGGTGGACTAGGCAGGCACCTAGGTGGCACATAGGAACATAGAAACTGGAAATCAGCATGACAGCAGCTGGCAAAGGCCAAACACAATCCACCTACATCTACCTGGTCCACCCGAGCTAACAGTTGCCAGGGCATTGACCTGACATCCCCCAAGCCAACCCTCCCCCAAGCGCAAGGGACAGACTATTGGTAGGCGGTGATGGGGGGGGATGTGAGGATGATCATGTATGCCCCATGCCCCAGAAACCGCTCTCTAGGTGACCACTTACCCACACAGTGGATGGCCTGGGACTGCGCACTTCCAGAACCGACAGCATATGGCCATGTCAGCATGGCAGGGGATGTGTGTGCTGGAGGGGGAAGTGGCACCTGCCTACAGTGGACCTAGGCCATGCCCTGTACCAGTACGTGGTGTGCAGTGCAACATAAAAGGTCTGGCTGAGGAAAAGTATAGGTAGCCCCAGGGACCACCATACATGTGTGGTGCAGTACACCCAGCCAGTGTGTCCAGAAGCAGAGGGTCATAGGTTCAAGCCCCAGCTGTGGTTCCTGCAGAGCATGTCCCTATGTTTTACACTACAATGCAGATACAACAGCAACATGTGCAAAGCCCAATGCAGCGGCGAACAGGGGTACAAACACCCACTCACACAGGCTCTACAATCCAAAGATGCATGGAGAGTCAGGCTGTTGGCCCCAGCATTGAGCTGCAGTTATCACCAGGGCACATCTACTACTTCCTGCACAGTTTAGCAATGTCGGTACTGTGATCAGGACCGGTGTGGCGGGCAGGGTCACCAAACACCCCTATCTTTGCACAATGCTGCAATAGGAGTGTGTGTGTGTGTATCTATCCATTGTTTCGTGGCTACCCACACCTCACCGGGCCCACAGTGTCCCACTGTTACCAGTGTTAGCCTGAAGATGTGCATAATGAGGAACAAGGTGTTTTGAGTATGGCCCGGACAGGGCAGCTTGGCCAGGATGCATCTTTACAGGGTGTGGGGCAATGGCTGGGACACTGTAGTGCCCGACCACTGCCTACATGGACAGGGTGGCCACAGCATGGCATGCTGGGAGGGCACTCACTCTGACCGACCAGTGACCATGGCATGTCTAGGTTCCCACATAGCGCTTTACATTATCTGTTTCCAGTGATCCTGTTGTTTTTTCTGTGCTGGGGTTCCAATCACTGAGATGCTTGTTTGGTACACATAGTTCTTCTGTGAACATGCACTGTGGACTGACTAGTGGACTGTCTGCAGTTAGACTGTGCATGGTCAGAACATCTATACAGTGCTGTCTGCTGGTGATTGGCAGACAGTGGAGTGAGGCAGTTAGGGTTTTGCAGACTTAACCCCATCATTGCTGCTGGTCTGCCACTACCCCAGCCACAAGTATGGTTCTAGCCCACCAACCCTGGAGGGCTGTCTTATAACAGCAGGATGGAGGTTGCTTCATGTGGGCCGGGGCCCCTGTCCCTTACCTACTAAAAGGGTGATGTGGGCCCTTTGGGGTATGTAGGGTATACCACATTGACCTATAAAGGCACTGCTACACAAACCTCATGCAAGTCTAGAAACCCCTCTGCCCTGATAACAGGTGCCCATGTCATCCACACCCTAACACAGGGTACACACTAATCTGGGTGGTGTCAGATCCCAGAAGACCACATGTGACTGCAGGATAAATATAGGCACCAAATTATCTTCAGCTGCACTGCAAGGAACACCTGTCACACACTGTTAGTGATAGAAATGTACAGCAAGACCTATCTCTAGCACCACATATACTGGGGACCTAGTGCTGGGCACCCATCCTATCCCTCAGGGAGAACACAGAACCTGCACAATGGCATGGTCTGTAGCTACTCTGTGCCAGTATCATGCACTGTCAGTTCGTCTTTCCAAGCTGAGGTACCGGAGAGGTGCAGACCCCATTTGCTGATCAGCTGTGGACAGCTATTCAGCATGCGCATTGCATCATGGGTACTGGTGGGGTTACCCTATCATGGCAATCAGAGCAGACAGTTTGTGCGGTGACCTGCAGTCCTTCTGTACCCAGCCATTGCTGTGACATACATCATGGAGGTATAGCCTACTGGTTAATACAATGCCATTCTTGTCAGTGTTCATGGGTTCAATTCCTCATTGTTCCATCCTCTCATACCTGTCCTACTCAAATAGTGTGCATGCCTGTAACAGGCACATTTGTGCTGCCAGCCCATAATACTCTTGCCACAATTGCCAACATTCCCTCGGTCTGTCTATCTGCATGTGTCAGCTGTGTAGAGACCTGTCTGCCTGTGCGGGCTGTCATCCCATATCCTGCACTGCTACCCTTTCCTGCATTGCGCCTCTTCATGCTTGCCTAACCTGTGTCTGATCTGCATGGCACCACCACACCTCTGTCCACCCATCATTGTAACTATCCTGCCACCTCTGCCTCCACTGGGGGACATGTATTCCCATCGTCTGCCACTAACCGTCTTTCCAGTACTTTACATTGCCAACACCCTGTGCTGTGGTATAGTTGCCCCCACCATGTTTGTCATCAGTACTGGCAGCCACATGGGATGCCCGCAGATATGGCAGGTCCAGCGGCTCCCAGCTCTCCCTCCTTCACTCACCTGTTCATTGCCTTTCCTGAGTGCTCTGTCTAGTGTTAGGGCTACTTCTGTCTCTGTTCCTCACAGGTCATGCATGTCATCCTGCAGCACCTTGCAGCCCTTAGGCCACACTAACCTAGGGCACCATAACCTTGTTAGGCCCCTGTAACCTATGGTTCCGTAACCCAGGGTACCTTCTAAGATGCCCTGTCCAGGGGTGCCTAATACGGTGCTTAGCCTAATGAGACCTACTGTATAGGGCACCTTACAAAGCACCTTATGAGGCACCTAGCAAGGCACCTTATAGGGCACCTAACAAGGCACCTTATAAGGCACCTTACAGGGCACCTTATAAGGCACCTAATAGGGCACCTAGCAAGGCACCTTATAAGGCACCTTACTTATAAGGCACCTTATAAGGCACCTAACAAGGCACCTTATAGGGCACCTTACCTATAAGGCACCTTACAAGGCACCTTATAAGGCACCTTACTTCTACGGCACCTTACAAGGCGCCCTACAAGGTGCCTTGTAATGTGCCTTGTATTGTGCCTTATTAGGTGCCTTATGAGGCACCTTGTAGCGTGCGTTAGTTTGTAACATGTGTTAGCTGAACCGGCTTGCTGTAACGATGCACCGCCCATGCCTTTATATGGGCATCTGTACCTTTACCGCGGAACCTAATGCAAATTACATTACTGCAGATTAGTAAACATACCCCCATGTTTTTGCACCAGTTATGCTGTTAACCTGTTTTATGTATCTGATGTTCATTTGTAAACCGCTATGATTACCCGAAATAGTGGTATAAAAAACACACAAATAAATAAATATTGTCAGCATCATCCATACAAAGATACTAGGCCTGTCACATGGTGCATATCTACCAATTAAACTGGGCCCGATTTCATCCTGGATGTCCTGGCCCTCTGTGCACCGGTCGGAACTGGATGCACAGAGGGAGTCACATTTCTAATCCCGTGGGATCAGAATCACAAACAGGCCTGTATGCACAGGTCAGGACCCCATTTCCATCCAGCCTGCATATACAGGCCTTCCCCAGCTAACTCAGTCAAGGCAGTTCAATGGAGCTGCGGCGCCATGGCGTTTGATTGCCATGACACCACGGCTCCATTGAAAAGCTGTAATCCCCAGCCACTGGCTGCAAAGGTGAGATGCTTTCCCCTCAGCCTGACCCCTGATCTGGCTTCCTAAGGCCAGGATTGGGCTGCAGGGAATCTCCTCTGACCCCTCCTGCTGTTTTCCAGCCCTGGACCTGCTGATCCCTCCCGAATGGAGAATGCATTCCACCTCTGAGGTGAAATAAGTTCCCCGTGCAAGCCGCTGGCCCTGGATGTACTGGGCTGACATTAGAATCGGCCCTGTATGTCTGGGGCTGATGACCGCCCACTGCCCGTCCTAATGCTGCCCCTGATTCACCCCTCTCCTGCCCCATTTACCTTCCCTGTACAAAGTGTGGGGAAGGTAGATGGGGTCAGGAAAGGGTCCAAATAGTGGGGCTATATGTCCCAATGGTATTTCCATCCCTGCTATTCATGCCTCAGAATGACCACTATTAAATCTTCAACAGATTGCTTAAAAGCAGCCAAGTTAAATATTATAAAAAAAGAGCAGAAAAAGATTTAGACTTAAAAAAAGAATATCATTCAATAGTTGCATTCAAACCTTGTGGGTACACAGTTTTAGTCTAAAATTTCATTGTTGTTCCAACTTATATAGTTGTAGACCTTTAATTACACCATAAATCTTTCAATTATAGAGCCACGGTTTGTCATGCTGTGAGGTCTTGTGTGCATCAGTGATGCTGAGGGCTAAGCCATTGGTAGCTTAACCTCTGGCAGGGTCTCCCAAGATGGACAGGCCTCAGCTGAGGTGCTAGACCAAGACAAACCACCCATTTGGGCAGCAAAAGAATGGGACGGTCTTGGCAGCGGAAGATCATATTTTTCTGACAATGGCAACAACACTAGAATTTCCTGCTCTGAAGAAAGGCCTGGCAGTGGATAGTCACAGCAAAACAAATTGCAGTATAGTGCCAGAAGATGAGACCCCCATGTTGGAAGACACTCAACTGGCTATGAGGAGGAGCTGAAGACTTTTCATAGTAAAGCCAGCATTTATGATGTGGTTGGATCAAAGCTCTTGGGACATCTGACTGCTGATGTAACTATGCATGAAATGAGAGTCAGAAGCTGCAAAGATGTCTTACATATTGGGACATGGAACATACGAAGCATGAACCAAGGGAAGTTGGAGGTAGTCAAGAATGAAATAGAACGTGTTCAGCTTGATCTGTTGTGTGTCAGCGAACTGAAATGGACTGGCATTGGGCACTTTGCATCTGATGATCACATGATCTACTATGCTGGGATTGAAATACAAAGAAGACATTGGGGTATGTTTACTAAACAGCGCTAACATTGCAGCGGCAACGTTATCGCGCGATAAGCAATGTCATTGCGCAATAATGTTAAATTACCGTGCGATAAAGTTACTTATCGCGTGATAACGTCTCCAGAAGCGTTAAGGTGTACAGAGGGTGGAGTAAGTCTCTCCAGAGGGCGGAGAGAAGGGGGTCAATGGGCGGAGAGTGGGTGGGAGAGGCTCCAGGCACACTAACGCTGTGAAATGAAGGTCTGAAAATAAACGCCAGTGAAAACCTCGCGTTAGAGGCACATTTGCAGGAGAGGGAAACTATTTCAGTCAGCAATGTACAGCAAAGGCAGGGAAACCAAGAAAAGTGATAGTAGTGATACATGTGCAACAGCATAGTGCCCAAGTACGAAAGGGCACAACGGTGAGGCTGCAAATGGGATACAGGGGGCTGAAGGCAGGACATGCAGTGAGGCATATAGGGCACAGGGTAGACTAGGCAGATGCCTAGGTGGCACATAGGAATGCAGAAACTGAAAATCAGCAAGACAGCAACAGACCAAGGTCAAACATGCCCACGAGTGTGTGTCCCACAGTGTCCCGGGGGCAGTACCCAGCAGGTACCACAAAGGGCACATAACATGGACAGGCGATGCCGGGGGGGAAGCGCGGATGTCTATGTAGGTACCCCTACCCCAGATCCCACACCATAGGTAGCCGCCTACCGGCACACTGGATGACCTGGGACTGCACACCACAAGCACCATCGGCATAAGGGCATGTCAGCATGGTGGCGGAGGGGTGCTGGTGGTGAATGGGGCAGTGGCACCTGCCCACAGCACACCAAGGCCAAGCCCTGTTCAGGTTGGTGGCGTGCAGTGCAACAGACAAGGGCTGTGTGATGAAGAGTAATGGTATCCCCAGGGAATGACCTGCCTCTTTGGCAACAGTTTGGTGCAGTGCACACAGCCAGTGTATTCAGGTGAAAAAGATCACAGGTTCAAGTTCCAGCTGTTGCTCCCACAGACCATGTCCCTATATTTTACCCTACAGCACACATACACCATAAACATGTGCAGTCCCTAGAGCAGAGGTTCCCAACTGCAGTCTTGGAAGGCCAAACACCATTCAGGAGTTCATGCTTTTCCTAATAAATATGCATGAGATGCATTGCTATGCAGCGCCCCCATTGAATTCAAATGTATCTCATGCATATTCATTAGGGACATCCTGAAAATCTGAATGGTGTTTGGCCCTCCAGGACCGGAGTTGGGAACCACTGCCCTAAAGTATCGGCTAACAAGGGCACAAACAACCACACCCACAGGCTCCACTATCCAAAGCCTCATGGAGAGTCAGGCTGTTGGGCCCTGAGTGGAGCAGCAACTACCAATACTAGCAGCTGTATACCTTAGCAATGCCTGCACTGTGCTCAGGACTGGTGTGGTGGCCAGGGCTGCCAACCACCGCTATCTTTGCACAGTGCTGAAATAGGTGTGGGAGTATGTGTATGTCTATCCAGTGTTTTGCCTACACCTTACTGAGCCCCCAATGCTTGCACTGTTTACAGTGTTAGCCTGCCAATGTGCATAATGAGGAGCAAGGTATTGTGGGTATGGCCTGGACACAGCGGTCTGGGCAGGATGCATCTGCACAGGGCATAGGTCAATGGCTGTGACACTGTAGTGCCCGACCACCACCTGCACGGACAGGGTGGCCACAGCATGTCATGCTGGGAAGTCACTCTCACCCTGACTGAGTAGTGACCATGGTATGGCTAGGTTCCCCCATAGTACTGTACACTGTTTCTCTCAAGTGATTTTATGAGTTCCCTTTTTTGGTACCCAATCATTGATACACTTGCTTGGTGTGTGTGTGCTTACAACCCACTTTTGGGGGCACACAGTGTTTTCTGGAACATGCACTAGGTACTAACTAACAGACTGTCTGCAGTTAGCAAGTGTATGGCTGGAGCACCTTGCAGAGTGTGGTGGGTGAAGACTGTGCTCTCTGCTGGTGAATGTCAGCTTGTGGTGGGGAGCAGCTGAAGCTTTTCCAGGCCTCCTGCCTGTCTGCCAGTACCCTATGAAATATGTACAGTTCTGCATTGACTGCTCTGGAGGGTGCCTATTCCCCAGCACGACTGGGGTGCTGGTCCCCTCTACTGCCTCTGATGTAGAGTGTGGATCTGTCATTGGGAGATCCTGTCCTCCACCCTGACCCAGAGAGGGCGGGTTGGGTAGTGCTACATAAGTGGCTTTCGATTCCACACAACAACCTTCTCCTATAGCATGTGACCATGGCAACCACACAGGTTATGTACTATTCTGGGTGCATCATAGTCCACAAGGGCTAGATGTAACAAGGAAACACAAATGAACACAGGTGCATTATAGGTGCATCTGTAATAACCACCTATCACACACTAGCACTGATGGGGACCTACAGAACAGCCTATCACAGCCAAACCAGGTGCTGCGGACCTGGTGCTGGGCACCCCATCTCACCCTCAGGGTGAGGACAGGAACCGCACAATGTCATGGTCTGTAGCTACTCTGTGCCAGTAACACACACAGTCAGTTCCCCCTACCAGTCTGAGGTGCTGTGGAGGCGCATATCCCATCTTGTGATCAGATGTAGACTGCTGATCTGCATTTGCAATGCATCATGGGTATGGGTGGGTTTACCCTATCCTGGTAACCACAGCAGTTTGTGTGGTGACCTGCAGCCTTTCTGTAGCCAGTCAGCTCTGTGTCTCAAGCTATAGAGCTGTAACCCACTGGTTACTACAATGACTGTAGAGGCAGAGGTCATGGGTTCAATTCCACCATGGTGTTCTTTATTAAGGCTCTCTGAGGGGCTTCCTTTTAATTTACATCAGTGCTGCCAGCAAAACCACCCTCACAGTGCCATAAGCTTAAGGTGCCTCATAAGGCACTCTATAGGGCACCCTATAGGGCACATTATAAAGTGCCTTGGCGTACAGGGCACTTTATAATGTGCCCTATGGGACGCCTTATAGGGCACCCTATAGGGCGCCTTATGAGGCACCTTAGGTTACGGCACTGTGAGGGTGTTTTTGCTGGCAGCACTGATTAAAATTAAAAGGAAAACCCTCAGACATCCTTATCAAATAACATCACTGTGGGATTGAACTCCTGACTTCTGCCTCCACAGTCATTGTCATAACCAGTGGGCTACATCTCTACAGTGTCTAGCACAGTGCTGGCATGGACTTAAGGTTACCGCGTGTTAATGAGCCAAGGCACCCTCTATTGCGCGATACAGATTCTTGCTACCTTGCCGCCGGAATGCCCACTACCTTATATGGCATTCTTCACATTAACGCTGCAACTAGCACCGGTAACATTAAGACAGTTTAGTAAACATACCCCATGTTGTTGCATGTATAATTAAGAAGAAACTTGCAAGAACTGTAATGAAATACAATGTAATCAGTGAACGCTTAATTTCTATTCGTCGGAATGCCCATCAACACAACTACAATTCAATATATGCTCCAAGAATAGCTGCAGATGAGAATGAAGCTGATGTGTTCTATGAACAAGTACAAGCTGAAATTTTACATAACATGCAAACAGGATAACCCAATAGTCATGGGTGCCTGAAACACAAAAGTTGGCAACAAATGGGAGACTGCCGCTGTGAGGAAGCTGCCGTGTACTTTGCCAGCTGCACGGTTCAGAGCAGCGTGACCTGGAGGAGGCGTTTTTTGGTGATCAGGCAGGCGGGAGGAGGACGTGCCTTGGCCCGGAGGACCCTGCTGTGCCCTATAAAGCCCTCCGGTTGAGAGTGAGTTGTTGGGAGACTGCCGCTGTGAGGAAGCTGCCGTTTACTTTACCAGCTGCACGGTTCAGAGCAGCGGGACCTGGAGGAGGTGTTTTTTGGTGATCGGGCAGGCGGGAGGTTGACGTGCCTTGGCCCGGAGGACCCTGCTGTGCCCTATAAAGCCCTCTGGTCGAGAGTGAGTTGTTGGGAGACTGCCGCTGTGAGGAAGCTGCCGTGTACTTTACCAGCTGCACGGTTCAGAGCAGCGGGACCTGGAGGAGGCGTTTTTTGGTGATCGGGCAGGCAGGAGGAGGACGTGCCTTGGCCCGGAGGACCCTGCTGTGCCCTATAAAGCTCTTCGCTTCCTTACGCGGCCGCGTGTCGCGGCCCGCGTGGCGTGGCCTAAAGGGGCGTGGCTCAAGGGGCAGGATATGCCCCTTTGGCGCCCCTTCGGGGTACGTGAGGCGTTCGTGTGCTGTGTTCATTCAGTGTGGATTCCATCATTATGGGCAAAAGGAAGGCGAAGGTTGGTAATAAATCTGGGGCTGGTGGCTCAGGAGAGAAAGTGGTGGGCCCTATGGACAAGCATGTGACTGCCCTGCTGCCTGGTAATCTGTCTCCGGAGGAGGTCTCGTTGAGTTCTGTTCTCCGGCCTCCTCCTCCGTTTCCTCTTCCTGCTCTTTTGTCTACCAGTTCAAATAGTCCTCCTGAGCAGATTCCCCCAGTTCCGTGTCTTGTATTTCCACCTGTTACAGAGCCTGGGACTTTGGCATCCCCTACGGGGGAAGTAACTCTTCATGATATATGGTCCGCAATTCAAAAAATAGATGTTCGTTTAACTTCTACTGTATCCTCTTTGTGTAAATTTTCCCAAGATGTGGTGGATAAGTTACAAGTTATGGATAATCAATTAGGTACTGTTGTAAAACTTGCAGCTCGCACTGATTCTCAATTTCAATCTAGCCGTAATTCTTATGTTGCATTTATGCGCGATTCCTCAGTGATTTCCTTTTGGCTTGAGGCTCTTGAGAATCGTGCTAGAGCGTGCAATCTACGTTTTCTTAATTTTCCCATGACACACCTAATATCCTCTGAAATATTGTTGGGTAAATACTTTTTGGAGATATTGCATTTGGAGGGGGATTTTCATACAGCTCAGATGGTTCATATGTACTATTTGCCTTTGGGTTCTTCTTCCACTCCTCGAGCTGTTGGGGCTCCTGCCCCTTCAGTCTCCTCAGTGGATCAGAATTTAACAGCATTCTTGGAAGATTCATTGGATATTATCTCAAAACGTAACACTTTGGTAGTTCAGTTTGTCTCTGAAACTGCCAAATTGCGGGTTATTAGAGCGTATTTTAAACATCGGTGTGCCCTATTTTGTGGCCAGGCTATCCAAATCTTCCCAGATGTTTGTCGTTATATGCAGATTCGGCGTAAACAGTTTCTGCTATTAAAATCACAGGTAGTAGCGCTTGGGGCAACTTTCTTTCTTAAATTTCCTTGTCGTTGTGTGATTACCTTAGGCGGACAAACTTATGTGTATAATGATGTTAATGCTTTGAAAAGTTTCTTGGATTCAAAAGCAGAGGGAGGTTCGATTGTGGAGGAATGATTTTGTTTTTTCAGCTTCCCTTTGTGGGGTCTTGTAACCTCTTATTTCTTATATTTAGATTGATTTCTATTTCTATTTTTATTAGCGGCGATTCTCCCCTTGATGTGTTTCCTTTAACTGTGGAAAAACTTTCTTTATTGTATTTTGATATTTTCTTTTTTTCATGCTCTTGTTTGTAACTTCTTGATGCATTGGAAAATTCTTAAATAAAAATTATAAAAAAAAAAAAAAGTTGGCAACAAAGAGGAAGGCAAAATGGTTGGAAAATATGGACTTTGCAATAGAAATGAAGCTGGAGAAGACTGATATAACTCTGAAAACCCAACAATCTATTCTTCTTAAACACCTTCTTCCAGCAACACAAGCATGACTGTACACATGGATTTCACCCAATGGATTGTACAAAGATCAAACTGACTGCATCTATGGAAGTCAATGATGGAAAAGCTCTATAACATCAACAAAGACAAAACCTGGAGCTGACTGTGGTACAGATCACCAACTACTATTATACAAATTAAAGCTAAATTTGAAAAAGAGCAAGCCACTCATGAATGTAACAAAATATGACTTTGAGAATATACCAATGGAATTTAAAGACTGCTTGCAAAATTGATTTGCTGCTTTAGATTCAAATGACAGAGCTCCAGAAGAGTTATGGGATGACATCAAGAAGGCTGTGTTGGAAGAAAATGAGAAGTCTTTGCAAAAGGTGAAAAAGCAAAATTGGCCAAAATGGATAACCAAAGACATTCTTAAAATTGCCCAGAAACACAGAGAAGATAAAGCCAGAGGAGAAAGAGAGGCAATTGAAGAACTCAACAGAGATTTTCAACATGCAGCAAGACAAAAGAAGGAGAATTACTACAATGACACACACAAGGAAATATTATTGGAAACTATTATAGGAAGAACAAGATCAGCTTTCCTAAAGCTATGAGAGTTAAAGAAAAAAAATCCAGACTCGAATTGGAATGTTACAAGATGCTCAAGGATCCATGTTGAATGATGCTGAGAAGATCAAGTGAATGATTATCAAGATCAAGTGAACCAAGAGTCCGCTTCAAACTGAATCTTATGATCAGGAACCATTAGTGAAGAAAGAAGCAGCATTGAAAGCCTTATCAAAGAACAAAGCTCCAAGAATTGATGGCATTCCACATGAATATTACAGCAATCTGATGCAGCTGTTACCATACTTACAAGGCTCTGACAGGAAATTTGGAAGACAACATCATGGCCAACTGACTGGAAAAGATCTGTGTTTATACCAATACTTAAGAAAGGTGATTCAACTGACTTGGAAATTATCAGATAATTGCCCTGATCCAACATGCCACCAAGATTCTACTCATGATTATTCAACAGAGACTACAACCATACCTTGAACGAGAAATGCCTAAGTCCAAGCAGGGTTCAGGAAAGGGCAAGGAATGAGAGACATCATCGTGGATGTTAGGTGGATCCTTGAAAAGACAAAGAATACCAAAAGGATATGTATATGTGTTTTATCAATTACAGCAAGGCTTTTGACTGTGTCAACCATGTGATACTCTGGGCCACATTAAGAAGTATGGGTATAACAGAACATCCGATTGTTCTCTTCCACAAACTTTACATTCATCAAGAAGCAACAGCCCGAACGGAACAAGAAGAAACAGAATGGTTTAAAATCAACAAAGGTATATGACAAGGCTACATACTTCCCCCCTACCTGTTTAATTTATATGTAGAACAAATCATCAGAGAAGCAGGACTGTATGAAGAGAACTGAGGTGTGAAGATAGGTGGAAGACTCATCAACAACCTTCGCTATGCTGATGATATGACATTACTGGCTGAAAGTGCAGATGATCTGAAACATTTGCTTCTCAGGATGAAGAAGCATAGTCTTAAAATGGGCCTGCATCTTAATGTGAAGAAGACAAATATCCTGACAACTGGCAAAATCAATAAGTTCATCTGAAATAGTGGAGAACTTTAATCTACTTGGCTCCACTATCAATAAAGAAACAACAGGCTGTCAAGAAATTTGACAATGCACTGCTCTTGGCAGAATGAACCTAGACAAGTTTCTCAAGAGCAGAAATGTCTCTTTCCATACAAAGATTTGACTTGTTCAAGCCATGGTATTTTCAATAACATCATATGGATGCGAAGGTTGTACAGTGAAAAAAATAGACAGGAAGAAAATTGATGCCTTTGAATTATGGTGCTGGTGACGAATACTGTGTATAGCATGGACTGCCCAAAGAAATCAGTACTAGAGGAGACCAAACCTAAGTTTTCTTTAGAAGCTTAGATGGCAAGACTTTAGCTTTCATACTTTGGACTCATCATGTGAAGAGAGAGATCATTAGAGAAAGACATCATGCTTGACAAGGTAGAAGGTCAATGCGAAAGAGGAAGGCCAGCAATGAGATGGATCAATACAATAACAGCAGCTATGGGTGCCATTCTGTCAACAATAAGCCGCCTTACAGAAGACCGAACACATTTTAGGACAACTATCCAGAGGGTCACAATGAGTCGAAACAGACTCAATGGCACTTAACAACAGAGCCACTTTTACATGGAGTGAACTTCTGGCAGAGAATAGAAGTAAAACAAATTAATGTTTCATCAAGTACTGATACATATTTGTTTAGAAAATTATTGATAACAATAAAGGGAATCTGTCTTGCTCAGATATATTAGTCTAAAGGTAATGTTATGGTTCTATTCATAATGAGGAATTTTGGAAGATAACACAGGTCAACATTGAAATCGTTACTGACTTTAAAAGGCCCTAATCTGTAGTAGCTTGGTGACCTGAACACGAATAGAACATTAAAAAGATTTTATTGGCTCTCGTTTTGAAGATATTGCATGTAGTTCATTTTTGACATTTCACCATGTAAATTTATCCAGTAGGACATCAACAACATCCCAAATAAGCCTTGAATGATGTAATATTGCATCACATTGCATAATACCAGCATGCACACATCATCCAGAGTTGATTGCATCATTTTCTGATGCAATGCAATACTACTGCCAGACGGCTGCTGAAGCCATCTGACGTCAGCAGTGTACTATAAACAGTCAGAAAGGAAAGTAATCTGGTATTCTGTTCCGATATTGAAAGCCTCATGAATGCCTTAAAAATCGCTCATGACCCACAAGACTGGAGACTATTTATAGACTCTTCGAAACTGAGTCTGAAGGCTGTGCTTTTGAACAATGGAAACCATCTTCCATCTATTCCAGTAGCGCATGCCGTCCACATGAAAGAGATATACAATAACTTAAAGCATCTTCTGACTTCCATTAACTATAACAAGTACAGCTGGCACCACTGTGGTGACTTGAAGGTAGTTGCCCTTTTAATGGGACTACAGCAGGGATATATAAAATACATGTGTTTCTTATGTAAGTGGGATAGCCGAGCAAGGGATTGGCACTACTTGCGGAAGGAATGGAATCACAGACAAAATATAACAGTTGGAGAGAAGAATATCCAGCACCCAGCTCTGGTTGAGGCTCACAAAATCCTGCTACCACCCCTTCACATCAAACTAGGTTTGATGAAAAACTTTGTGAAAGCCATGGACCGCACTTCGCCAGCTTTCCGATACCTGCATAAAAAATTCCCTCAACTCAGTGAAGCAAAGATTAAAGAGGGAAGTTTTTGTGGGTCCTCAGATTCGAGAGCTCTTCAAAGATGACCGGTTCAACAACTTGCTGCAGGGTGATGCGAAACAAGCATGGAATGCTTTTCGCCTAGTGTCAACAAACTTGCTCGGGAGTGTTAGGGCAGAAAACTACAAGGAACTAGTAGAAGACATGCTGATGCAGTATCAGAAACTTGGCTGCAATATATCTCTAAAGATCTATTTCCTTGATTCCCATCTCGATTTCTTTCCTGAAAACAGTGGTATGGTTAGTGATGAACAGGGTGAACATTTTCACCAGGATATCGCAACGATGGAGCAAAAATATCAGGGAAAATGGTCCACTACAATGCTGGCTGACTACTGTTGGACACTCCCCAGAGAAGCTCCCGAACAGCTGTACAAGAGACAGGCGAAAAAATCTAAGAAGTAGTCTATGACTTGTTTTTTTACAGGTATTAACCGAAGGCCTGTTATATATACTATTGACATGCATTTTGTGATGTAAACATTAATTCTTGTAGATTACAAAAAAATTAGAGCCAACTTTGCAATTTCACTGTCATATTCGTGTTCAGCATATAAAAATTGATAAGAAATGACTATTTTTATTTCAGTAACATGACTTTTGTAAAACTTTGGGGTATGTTTACTAAACTGCGGTAATCGTGAATAACGCGCGTTATGTAACGTTAATGATCGTAAGCGCATCATAACGCGCGTTATGATGCGCTTACGATCGTTAACATTACATAACGCGTGTTAATCGTAGTTAACGATCGTAAACTCCCGCGGTGCGGTAAAACACCGCAAAAGGTGGAGAGAGGGCGGAGAGAAGGAGTCAATGGGCGGAGAGTGGGCGGGGAGAGGCTCCCTCCACACTAACGCGCTGATCTGAAGAGCTCAATTCCAACGCGAATGAAAACCTGCTGTTAAATGCACATTACAGGGGAGAGAAACCATTTCAGTGTCAGCAATGTACAGCTCAGGCAGGGAAACCTAAAAAAACTGATAAGTGTGATACATGTGAACAGAACAAAAGGGCACATAAACACTGAAAATGACCCCAACAAACTGGAAAAAAACCATAACCAAGCTGGCCAATAGTGGTATCAATGAGAAACAGCATGATGAACAGTCATGGTATCACCAAGGAATGTACTGACTCTGTGACAACAAGGTGGTGCAGTGCACAAAACCAGTATATTCAGAAGCAGAGGGTCACAGGTTCAAGTCCCAGCTGTGGCTCCCGCCAACCCAGTCCCCATATTTTACCAACTACTACAACATGCTAATACAGACAGCACCTTTATTGCAGATGACGTAAACATGCCCAAGACTCCTACATTTTACCCTACAGAGCACAGACACCATACACATGCACATTACCTAGAGCAGAGCCTCCCAAATGCAGTCCTTGGAGGGCCAAACACCATTCCAGGTCCATGCTGCCTCTGATAAAGATGCCTGTGCTGCATTTCTATGTGCCACCCCCATGGTATGCAGATGTATCTCATGCATATTCATGAGGGACAGCATGAAAACCCGAACAGTGTTTTGCACTGCAGGACTGGAGTTGGGAACCTCTGCCATAAAGCAGCAGCCAACAGGGGCAGACACACCCGCACCCACAGGCCCCATTATCCAAAGCCTCCTGGGGAGGCAGGACTTTGGGCTTTGCGTGCATCTCCCAATACTAGCACTTGCATACCTTAGTAATGCCACCCTAAACCTGGGAATATGGTACACATCTATCAAAAGTTTGCTATGAGTACTGGCAGATAGCAATTCCTAGGTTAAGTACACTTTTCTGAGTGAGCTGCATCATAGCAACCTTTCTGATGTCTGTGGAGTGTGCTACAGGTCTTGTGACTGACAGTGTTTACCAACCTGGGGAGTGACTCCTACAGTATTGCGTACCATAGCCATGCCTGCACTGTGCCCAGGACTTGTGTGGTGGCCTGGGCTGCCCAACACCTCTATAGTTGCACAATGCTGGCATAGGTGTGGGGAGTGTGTGTCTGTCTATCCAGTGTGTGGTGGCTGCCAACACCCTCCACAGCCCACACTGCTAACACTGTTGCCAGTATTGGCCTGCCAATGTGCATAATGAGGAGCACGGTACCGTGGGAATAGCCTGGATAGGGTGGCCTGGCCTGGACGCATCTGCACATGGCATAGGGCAATGGCTCGGACATTGTAGTGCCTGGCCAACACGTGCACAGACAGGGTGGCCATAGCATGTCCTGCTGGGAGGTCACTCTCACCCTGACTGAGTAGTGACCATGGCATGGCTAGGTTCCCCCATAGTGCTCTTTAGCATTGTTCTCATGTGATATGTATGGGTTTCCTTGTGGGGTTCAATCACTGACTTATCTGTTTGGTGTGTATACTAATATCCCCGTTCTGGGTGCATGCATCTTCTCCAGGACCATGCACTATGGACTGGCTGGTGGATTGTCTGTAGCTAGTATGTCTCCAAATACAGCCCTGGAGGGCCACAAACCAGTCAGGTTGGCAGGATATCTCTAATGCATATATATATATATATCATGCATATTCATTAGGGATATCCCGAAAACCTGACTGGTCTGCGGCTCTCCAGTACCAGAGTTCCCTACCCCTGCACTAAATGGTATGTTTACTAAACCGCGCACACGTGCGTGGCGCACAATAGCGTACGCCAATGATGCACTTAAGTGCTCTTAAGTGCCCCGCACATGTGCGCGTCACCCTAACGGGCCCCCTCACACTGACGGGGCCGCGCAAGTGTGCGGTGCGATAGAGGCGTGGAAAGTCATTTTGAGGGTGGAGGAAGGCTCCCGAGGGACGGGGTCAATGGGTGGAGAGTGGGAGGGGAGAGGCTCCATGCACAGGAGCGGGGCTGAATTTTGGCAAAAAAAATACCGCGAGTGAAACCCTCACGTTAGAGCTGATTTAAAGGGAAAAGAAACCATTTCCGTCAGCAATGTACAGCAAAATCGGGGAAACTGAAAGGTGAGCAGTGTGATACATGTGCACAGAACAAAATAGCAAATATAAATTGAAAATGACCAGAACAAATTCCAGAAAAATTATAATGCAGCTGGCCAATAGTGATATCCTGTTGGGATGCCCATCCCGCTATTCGTGGCACAGAATCTGGCCCTATTATTACAGGGCCTGACTCTAGAATGACTTCCCAAGGACTAGGTAGCAAACATGGAGAAGATACAGGAGGTGGAGTCTGCTCAAAGGACCTTAAAGACGGTCCTTCCAAGAACACTTGCATCTTATCTATATCTGCCACATTGTTCTGGGGCACCAAATGCTTGTCCATAGGACTCATACCTGTAGCTGTTTGTTTACTGCCCTTCAACTTCCTCTTCCCCGGCATTTCACAGCCAAATGTACCATACACTTGTTCACCACACCTTATGGATTGTAATAAAATCAACTTAGATTGGGCAGTCAAGATCACTTAGTACATATTATCAACCTGAGCAGGAGCTGCTTGCTATGTTTTTGCTTCCAGCTGCAGCTGCATCTACCCTACAGCGTCTATGTCCTGAGACTAGTATGTCTTGGCCTACTATTTCAGATACTCAGACATGCAGCAGTGGGCCTGTAATATGTTAGAGTATTAAGCGCAGGTTTCTTCAGACAAGAAAGAAGAACTGTGGCAATGAAAGTGCATTTTGGGCTTCCCTCCGGAAGCACTGCATCCATGAAACGAGCACTTTTTTTACCTTATTCATAGTCAGGAGCAGATATAGGCATGGACATCTCAGTATGCTTATGCTGTTCTGAAATCGCACTGCGACATGCATCTCCCTTGCTCTGCCCAGGCCACACCTCCACTACACTCTCATTCTACATGGATCTTATGCTGGAGACATCTATCTACTTATCTTCTAAAATGGCCCTGGGGACATTTTCATGCTTTGCACATTTAAGGCCCCGGTTTCAGATGTCTATCTCACATATAGACCTTCTAAAATCCAAATGTTCAAGTTGCACATGTGGAGGCTAACTTTATAAAGTCATTCCCATACATGTGTAGCCATATATGCACATAAATGGCCTTTTATTAAAGAGTGACTGCTGTAAGAGTCTGTGCAATGGCATAATGATGCATATTTTGCTGGGAGTCATAGCTAGAGACATGGTCTGGGTAGAGCATGGGTGGAGTTTGCATGTACATACATAGATTATAAAATACCTTAATCTATGTGTATGCGTGCATAAAATAAGTGTATGTTATACCTGCTTCCAAGCAGCTGTAAATTGCAGCTGCATTCAAGGCACATTATCCACCTCATCCTTTAGAAAACACATAAATTATAGAGTTTTATTGTTTATGCATCTAAATGTGTGCTCTGTCCAAGCTCTGCTCATGTGCACGCCCACAATGAAAGTATTCACTTTCCCAACTATCCCAGCACATATACAAAATTGTAAAGGCGTCCCTGTCCCTTTACTGTCCCTGTCCCTTTATTGCCACAGGCACTTAAGCAAGCCAATGATACGACCTGTCTTTAAGGGTGCAAGGCTGAGTCCTACAGACCCAAAATAATACTGCCCCATATCAAGTCTACCATTCATATCAAAGGTTATTGAAAAAGTGACACAGAGGCAACTACAAGACTACATTGATCTGCAAGCACCATTAGACCTACAGCAGCATGGATTCAAGCCACAGCACAATGTAGAAACACTACTCACATCCCTTTTTGACAATCTGCTGAAGGGACCAGACAATATAAAAAATGGATTTTTGCTAGTATTCTTAGACATCTCAGCGGCATTTGACACAGTCTCTCACACAATAATGCTAAACCAATTACAGGAGATTGGGCTATGTAACAATACAATAAAATGGTTCACATCTTATTTGAGTAACAAAACGCAGCAAGTCAAATGTGCCCAAAGAAAATCATCACAGTTCCCCATCAACCAAGGAATACCACAAGAATCAGCGCCCTCATCCATTCTATTCAACATCTACATTCAACCGATCTGTGGCATTATCAAATGCCACATATTACAATATCACATCTATGCTGATGACATCATGATGTATGCTCCAATAGACACACTAGTTCCTGACATGGTCCCCATGACTCGTTGCCTCGAAGACATGAACAACTGGCTCATAGATAGCAAACTGAAAGTCAACTTTGACAAAACGGAAGCAATGATCATAACCAGGAATCCCAATTTTAACCCACCTCAAGCCATCAGCACCCTTAACCGAACAATGCCAATAAAGGAAGAGGTGAAATGCTTAGGTGTCACCCTGGACAGGAATTTAAACCTTCAATCGCATACAAGCAAAACCTTTGTGAAGACATACCAATGACTGAAGATCATCCGGAGACTCAAACCGATCCTCAGCCAGAACCATTTCTGCACTGTATGCCAGGCAGTCATCACCTCAGTACTAGACTACGGAAATTCCTTATTTCAAGGACTGCCTAAGCAGGCTACCCATCCACTCCAGCTAGTACAGAACACTACAGCCCGAATCATAACTGACACAGCCAAGCACAAGCACATTACACCTATACTCCAGCAATTGCACTGGCTGCCAATATCTGCACGGGCAAGATACAAAACAACCGTAAACATATTCAAGATCATACACCTATGCACAGCAGATGTCCTCCACAGTTTGCTAACCAGGGACACAATCAACCGACCCAGATGAACCAACAGCAGCAATAGACTCTGCACACCTGCTGGATACCATAAAACAAAACAAATTACATCCAACAGAGCCATATCCCTCTCAGCATCGACCTTCTGGAATTCCCTCCCAGATGAACTGTGGGCGATAAATGACCTCAAAGACTTCTGCAAATCCCTCAAAATCTTTTTATTCATGAAATTTTATAACCAAACAACTTAAAGACTCCCTTACTCACGCTTGAATGTAAGATAATCCCATCCTCTATAGTCTATATGTACGTCGTGTCACCCCCCCCCCTGTTTAATGTACACCCAACCTGAGTAACCAACCACTTTGATTGAAGGAGAAAGTGGGATACAAATCTGGATAAATAAATACAAATAAATACTTGTCTTTATATAATAGCACCTACTTGTCTTTATATAATAGCACCTATGACGTTGCTTCTGTAGGTGCCTACCCATGGCATCCTGTTATTGAATTACCCTCTTAGGGAGTAATTTGATAAAGTCATGTTCATGTGCATATGGCAATATATGGCCTTAAAATGGTTCTTATAAATTTGTGTGAGGCATAAAAGTACACGTGATGGCATGCACACACATACTTTTATCATAGGGATTGCTGGGAGGGGGCACAGGCTGGGAAAAGCACAGGACGATTCATGAAGTGCATACGTAGATTATGAAATTTCTTAATTTGCATGTGTATTTCCTTAATCTAGGCACAGTTATTTACCCCTGTTCTCGAGCAGGCATAATATCAACACCTGGTATATAGCTGTGATTTGTGCAGGATTAACACTAGTATTTTATAGTAGGTGGGCAGATGCCCACTTGTCTTTATAAAATAGCCTTAAAATAGGCACCTGTCAACTTACTTAACCTAGGAACCCTGTTTTAAAATGGCCCACTTATAATTAAGTGCCAATGGCTTGCCAAACATCTACCTCTGGGTGTAAAGAAGCTAAACTTTGTGAGCCAGTGCATGCAAGTGAAATGCTGTTGCTTACAGAATTCATATTCTGGGCTCAGGCTGTAGAAGGCTAGGACCAATAAGAACAGAAGAGATGCCGTTTTGGGTCAGACCAAAAGTAAATTGAAGCCCAGTATCACGTGGCCATTTCCACTTCCCATATTGCTTCCCATTCTGCCAGTTCCTCTTTCAGGTACTACTTCCACTTTTGGATCTTGACTCACCTGATCTCCTTTGTGTTTCTTTACCATCCGCCTAGATCTATCCCATGTCTACAGCTACTGTGTTGTCTGTCTTGACTAGACTGTAAGCTCTGATTTGCAGGAACTGTCTTTTACATGAGTCTGTGCAGCGCTGCATACGTCTTGTAGCACTATACAAATGTTCAATAGCAGTAGCAGTAGTGGTGGTACTTCCCCTTTTCACTAAACTCAGTGGGCCCGACATTCAGTGCTAGCAGGTAGCACTGCTAATGTGGCTAGCTGTCACTACTGAATGTTTAACCTGGATATTCAATGTTGGCATCATATCCGGTCTCGGCACTGAATACCTGGAGTCACCGCATAGGCTGATCGCTAACCGGGCAGCGGGGATATTGAGCCTCTGCCCAGTTAGTGATACATAGCAAAAGTTAGACCAGGGTTTCCTGTGCCTGGCCTTCATTGTGTATCACTAACCAGGCAGTGGCTCAATATCACTACTGCCCGGTTAGTGAGTGGTGCCCCCTCTACTCTGCCCCAGAACGCCATGAACACGGGGTGTGTAGAGGCGGCAACTGCAGATATTCAGCAGCACTAACTGTGTTAATGCTACTGAATATCTAGCTCAGCAGCATTTACACAGTTTGCAGTTCTGCAAATCGTGTAAATGCTGCTGAATATCGGACCAAATGTGTTTGATATCCAGGACTTAGAGTTGTATATGCCTGCACTCAGCTTTAACCCTTATATCAAATCATACTATGTGATGATCACTGCTGCAGAAGTGGGCACCCACTGGCAGTTTGAAATCTTCTAGCAACAGTACCTCCCTTTTCATTCTCATCTTTTGGATATCCTGGCCAGGTCTTTATCCATTTTCTCTGAGTTGGAAGTCTACAGATTACACCTGGGAAAATGGAAGTTCCCACTTCTCTTTCCAAGTTGACCCACATTTCTTCTTCGTTTCCCCAAACCTACTGTATTTCAGTTGCTTTAATATTGTTTTTCACATAAAGGCTACTCCTCATCCTTTTTGGCCATCTCTGTCCATCTTAAAGAGATTGTGGTCTGGCTCATTGAATCAACAAAAAAATAAAGAAAGGACAAGCAGTCAAGAAATCAGATGATGCATTGCTCTTGGCAGAAAGACTATAAAAGACCTAGACACAATTCTCAAAATCATTGATTTCTCTCTCCATACAAAGATATGACTTGTCCAAGCATGGTATTTTCAGTAACATCATTTGGATGAGAAAATTGGACAGTGAAAAAGATAGACAGAAAGTAAATCAATGTCTTCAAATTATGGTGCTGGCGATGAACATTGTGTATATCATGGACTGCCTGAAGAACAAACCAGTCAGTACTAGAGGAGATCAAACCTAAACTTTGCTTAGAAGCTCAAATGACAAGAGTTTGACTTTCATACTTTGGGCACATCATGCGGAAAGAGAGATTGTTAGAGAAAGACATCAGGCTTGGCAAGGTAGAAGGTCAATGCGAAAAAGGAGGCCCCCCCCCCCAGCAACAAAGCGTAAATAACAGTCTAGGTTCAAGCCGAAGCAAACAAGCAATGACCAACATTTTACATAGTACTGTAGGTGCAACACCACTCACACCAACACAAATATTACCAGTGGAACAACTGATGAAATAAAATGCATCCACAGCTGGTCTTCATTTGAAATGATAACAACAGAACAACTTGAAGACATCATCTCCAATCTTAACAGCACAGCTTCTCTACTAGACCAATGCCCAGTTTAGTGGATAAAATAGCAAGAGCCAGATTATCCCCAATAATCCTAAAGATTATACATACATACACTCCTTTTGATCCTCAGCAACATGGCTTCCATCCACACCATAGTATCGAAACACTTTTCATATCTTTACTAGACACATTAATAAGAGGCATGGTTTGCATCATGCCTAAAAGATCTCTAGGAAGAAGTCAAAATCAGCACACTCACATCTGATTCACTCAAACAGCAACAAGGAGTACCCCAGTGATCCACACTGTCCTCCTTCCTATTCAATATTTACATTCAGCCATTATGCACAATAATAAAACAACACAATGTCCAATACCAAATCTACATGGATGGTATAATGATCTACACTCCATTGCTCACAGACACCTCATTCACAAAACTGTAATATCATGTTTCAATGCAAATACTTAATGGGTAATAAGCCATAATCTCTCCTTAAATCATAATAAAATGGAAGTTCTCCATGTAATGAGAGATCCAATCTTCACCCCACCAACAACCCTAAGAATTAATTATATTGAGCTGGAAGTAAAAACAGAAGTCAATCTTTTGGTGTATTGCTAGACCAGACACTAAACCTACAGTCACACATCAAGAGAACCCAACGGCATACCACAAGATGAAGATACTTCAAAACCTCCACTCTCTATTGGATCCCAAGGATTTCAGATCAGTTTTTCAATCCATAATAACACCACACCTAGATTACTGTAATATAATATACTAGGCCTTCCAAAACAAGCTTTATACCCCTACAAATGGCCAAAATACTGTGATCAAAACACAGAAATCATCTGTTGAGAATCTCCCAAAAATAATTGTAACTATAATATTAAAGTATTATTACAATGTTATTACAATGATGACTCCCTCATTGCTATTCTAAAGTATCCTCAAAACCTTTAATCAAAAAGGTGATCAAAATACTAAGGGGAAAAGACCTCAGTTTGTCCCTTGGTCCAAAACTGGACCCATTTTTACCAAACAAGGGCACAAATCCTCACTAGTCAAAAAAAACCCTTAAAAATTGATTAGATTAATACACTGATACAAAATATATAATTTTATTGAAATATTTTTAAAGTGGTTTTTTTTTATTTTTTTTAAACCTTATCTCATTTATCCAAGCACAAATAGCTAAAGAAGTTCCAAAAACATAACTTAACCCTGTAATTACCGAGATTTTTTGCACACACTGAATACCGTTGAGGTCATAAATGACCCCACGACGAATTTTAATTGTTAACCATGAAAATTTTAAACTAAGCAGACAAAATATTATTCCGAATTAATTTTTATTATATGAAGGTTAAATGTTTTGAAATTTAATGCTTTATCATAAAATTACATGAAGAAGAGTTGTCATGAAAGCAGTTTTTGCATGCACTTGATGAACACAGTAAAGTACTACAGTCATTTGCATGAGACACAGACAATTTCTGAATGTTCTTTACAAACATTGTGCTTGCAGGAGGTGCAAACTATGTTGCTTTTCTTGTCTTTTTCTCTAGAACAGCAGTGACACCTTGCCCTTTTCTTTGGGATCCCAACATTGCAAACAGCATCAGTGCCTTCTTCAATGCTGGAAGAAGTCTCTCCGCAATTACTCTGAAGCAGCTGCTTTCCTAATTCCAAGAGAAATAGACAACATCTGTGCTTTGACTTGGACTGCCATTCTGGATTTAGTGACATCCAAACAATGAAGGTGTTCAAAGCACTGATGTCCAACATGTTGTAGAAGATTGTCACTGGCCAGCGTCTTGTCATTTGTTTTGTGGTATACGTGCGCAACATTTGATCTGCCGTATCTACTCCACCTTTACTAGAATTATAGTCCAAGATCATGAGTGTTTTTTGTCTGGACATGTGTTATCTACTTCTTCTTAATCATGCAAACTGCTCAGAAGAGCAACCACTTTTCCTTTCTTCGGGCAATAGGAAACCAGAGTGGCGTCATCGTGAAAGGCAAACAATGAAGTGAATACCTCTCGGCCCTTTGCTGTTACAAATTCTGGAGGTAATTCTTTTCTGTTCTTTCGAATTCTCCCCAAAAGTGTCATTTGTTTTTCTAGCAATTTCCGTGACAGCGATAAACTGCAGAAGAAATTGTCAACAGTAACATTTCTGCCAGATTGCGTCAGTCCTTCAGTGAGTTGCAGCACAACCCTTTCACCCTGATTCTGTTCCCTGTTTTGTCCGAGTTCCCTTCCTGTATATACTTGAAGATGCAGAACATATGACATTGCACTGTCACACAACATCCATAGCTTTATGCCATATTTCCCAGGTTTGCTGGGAATATATTGTCTGAACGGAACATGGCCACGAAATGTAAGCAGTTGCTCATCCACGGTAACATTTTCACCAGGAACAATTGCGTCACTTAGAGTTGCTTCCTAGGTATCAAAAACATGTCTGATTGGAGCAAGCTTATCCATGCCTCATTGTTCACGTCTGTTGGTTGCATCATCAAATCTGAGAGCACAAGAAATTTGCTGAAAACGGTTATGGGCCATATTTTTGTCAAAAACAGAATAACCATCTTCAAGGTTCCACAACTGAACTATGGATTCATTTCATGACTTGTACAAGCCTGAGAGGATCAAAAGTCCAAGAAAACATTGAAATTCTCCGTCAGTCAAATCTTAACAGGTATCTTCCAGCAGCTTGCTTTATAGGTTTCCTATTCGATGATGTGGCATCCTTAGATACATAGGCTTCAATGGCAACATTTGTGCTTATAGTTGATGACCTCTTAGCTCCTCTACGACCACAACTAAGATTCCTCACAGATGATACTGACACCGAGGACTCCTGCCTTCTTCCCCATCCAGCACAGCCTCGACCTTTGCCTCGACCTGTAACTTGACTCTTTGCTGCAGGCGATGTTACCAGCTCAACATCAGTCTCACATTCACTTGGTGACCAACTGCTGTCGCCATCTGAATCATGACTGTCATCATCAGATTTATTGCCCGAACTTGGCTGATATGCTTCTTCGCTTGCTAAATATGCTACATCATCAGATGACTCAGAGCCGTCACTGTCAGCATCTCGTGCAATATTTCTCTTACTTGGGCAGCTGAATACTTTTGTTTTGACATCATAAACAATAATCTAAAATAAATAAACAAAGATAAAGTTGAATAAAACGCAAAGCAATTTTACTATAGGTGTACAATAATCGTGATGAACGAAATGAAAGCCTTTAAATTTCATCGGAAATAATGAGAGAACGTATGATATCAATTACAGAAAATGTGTAATTTTCATAAAATAAGAGTACAAAAAATAAATGATACATAATTAATGATAAATACCTTTGTCAGATCAAAAAATTCACAAAACTGCAAATTGTATCACGATCCAAACCGGACGTAAGCAACTGGGGTCAAAAATGACCCCACTGGTACTCTGTGCTGCAATTCATCACTAGCGTCATCTAGCGGATGAAAATTATTCCTCTCATTGCACAATATAAAGAGAATATTGACATGTGAAAAGTCATAAAAAGATTGCATTCTTGAACAACTAGTTTCTGAGATACACGTTGTGAAACTTGCAATGGGGTCACTTTTGACCCCATCGGTACTCCCAGGGTTAATCTACTGCTATGAGTCATTTTGTTGAGGTTATTGAAGAAACACTCAACAAAGCAGGCAGTTGATAATGTATTCAATGTTGCCGGTAATATGGACAGCTGATGATACATCCAATATAGGCATCTGGTAGTACTACCAATGTAGCTATGTTTCACTACAAGGTTGCCTCAGGAGTGTAGCCAGATAACTGAAGAAACAAAAAAGTCATCATTGAAAACTTGAATTGTTAAAAAGGAAGAATAGCTTAGTGATTTCTTTATAGAAAAAAAAATATCATTCTAGTCTGCTGCTAAGTAAACATATGAAAATCTGGGGAACCAAATTGCTCAAAAGCTGTATAGCTTCAAAATCCCACATTGAAAATGAAACTAATAGGCTTGAAACAAAATCATTGCCACTATAATGTTCTATGAATATTGTGATGGCCAAAATGTTCCCGAGCCCTTAGAAGTAGGAAAAAAGCACAATTTTACCTTGAGGGAGAGAAGCAGGAGGCGGGGATGTGAAACACAAAATGTTCTTGAACAGAAAAAAACTCATCTAGTGCCTAGCTACAAGCCACGCCCTAGCTCAGGAACAAGCTGTAAGGCTAACGAAGGCCAGCTGAGGAAGCAGCACGTGGTTACAGCTCAAACACGTGCAGGGAGAGTCCCTAGGGGATTACAAAAGGAAGAGGGCAGTATCAGGAGATATGCTTACGCTCCTGCTAATACTAATCCTAAGGTGGATGCTAATGCTGAGCAGGATCCTGACGCTGATGCAGAGGCCGAGGTTGAGGGGCAGCATCACAGGAGGAAGGGAGTTCCCAGGGGAGGAGCTACCTGAGACTCAGAACACAGCAGAAGTCCTAACGTGCTGGAAGGAAGAAGAAGCTCCCGGGCAGCTAGAGTGAAAGGTATTTCCCAGGACAGCCCAGGGGAGGAGAAGGAACTGCTGAGACAGACTTCTAAGAAAAGCCCAGCCTTAGAGGACACTGTAGAATCTGCTGGAACACTCAGGGGAAAAAGCCATAAGCCAGGGAGGAATCCAGAATGCAGGAGAGTTGCTTTGGAGCCTGGAGGCAGGAGATTTCCTTCTGAGAGAGCCTTAAATGAGGACACTTTTACTGCAAGCCAAAGGCTTGGTGAAAGCTTATCTGGTACAAGGAGAACCGTGAGTAACCCTGTGTCCAACAGCAAGTTAAGCCAGCTGCAGACAATAAGCCAGTTAATGAGAGAGAGAGAATTGCCAGTATATGCTAAGAATTCTAGAGGCAAAGGAAAGTCTTGCTGGAAGACGATTCTTGAGCTGTTAGAAAGGGCAGAGCCTGGGTTTACCCGGAGAAGTTTAAACCACGATACACAAGAGTCATATATTGAGGAAATGGAGACAGGAAGTTATCCTTCTGATATTGACTGAATGTTCTGCAATGGAATGTGCTCTGTGTCACAAGACAAGTTAAATGTTTGAGCACTATAGAGAGTGAAGCTCAAACAACTGCATTAGCCAGTAGAGAAAAAAGAAACAGGCTGGACAGTGTTTTAAAGCCTGTGTGCTTTTAGAAATGTTTCCTTGAATGAAGTCAGGAAGTTTGTTTGAATGTTGGGAAGTTTCAAGAAGTGCAAACTGGTATTTATGTTTAAAGGCTAGAAGAAGTAATGAAGCCTGTTTTGTGAATTCTGGAAGTGACAGAAGCTAATTGTGTTAGGAGAAGAAATCCTACTTTTTCTTTCTTCTTGCCCTTGCGTTGAGTTTTCTAAAAGCTCTGTATGGAGTAGTAAAAATCAATAAATTTCCTGTGTTAGCCTTAAGCCTCTCGGACTTCAATTTATTTGAAACCCACAACTACAGAAAGAGTGCTCGCCCTACCTTAGGCAACCGCCTAGGGTGGCAACAAAAGGCGACAATATGAAATTATTAACTTTTAAACATCATCACAGTCACTCCAGGATTTTACAAAGCCAGCAAAACCTGAAACCTTTCTAACAAGAAAATACATTTGTAAATATCACACCACTACGGAGCTTACCTTGATATCATGCTGCTACAATTTAGGTCAATCACCTAACGAATTGGCTGCCACTCTTGTGCTCCCACTTCAAACAACTTTATTCCCAACTAGTGACTGAGAGGATTTTTAAAAGCCAACGTCATTTTCTAAATGGAACCGGAATTCCCTTACCTAATTGAATTCAGTTGGCATACACAGAAGCCGAAATGGCAGGCTGTTGACCTCAAAATTACTCATAGCTACTATGAGATAATTACCTACTATGGCTAAATCTTGCCTATCAGAATTATAGCGATAATCTAATAATCATGTGGAGAACTGAATTCATCACATTAAAGGGATTAATCAGTCTACTTGCTGATTCAGACCAGCTGGCTCAATGATACTGAGTGTGTAAATACAAAATTGTTTTAAATAGTTTAATCACACTTGGCGATCCCCTCCTCTCCATACTTTTGGAATACGAGCTATTCTTTGCCACCATAATTCATGAAATTGATGTCCTTTCTACTGGGAGTGATCCACCATTGGGAACCCTATGATGTGTTGTTCTTAACCTAGATCGATGTTCTCTCAAACGGTGGACTGTAGTCTGAGATATTCTGCCAATATATAATAATTTGCAAGGACATATGTTACAAGATGCTCGAGGATCTATGTTGATCATCTGTTGAGAAAATCAAGTAAAGGTGGAAAGAATATACAGTTTTTATATGATAAAGATCAACCGTTTCCACCTGTACCTTATGATCTGGAACCATTGATGATGAAAGAAGAAGTTGATGCAGCATTGAAAGCCTTATTAAAGAACAAAGCACCAGGCATTGATGGCATTCCCATAGAAGTAATATAGCAACCTGATGCAGCTGTTACCACAAGGCTCTGCCAGAAAATTTGGAAGACAACATCATGGCCAACTGACTGGAACATATCTGTGTTCTAAAAATATTAAAGAAAGCTGATCCAACTGACTGTGGACATTATCACACAATTACTCTGATACCCCACATGCCAGCAAGATTCTACTTTAGATTATTCTACAGAGACTACAATCATACCAAAAACGAGAACTACCTGAAGGGCAAGCAGGGTTCAGGGTTCAGAAAAGGGCAAGGAATGAGCGACATCATCACGGATGTGAGATAGATCCTTGAAAAGACTAAAGAATACCAAAAGGATATCTCTTTGTGCTTTATTGACTACAGCAAGGCTTTTGACTGTGTAAACCATGAGAAACTCTGGCCACATTAAGAATCTTTACATTGATCAAGAAACAACAGTTCAAACAGAATAAGGAGAAACTGAATGGTTTAAAATCAGCAAAGGTGTATAACAAGGCTGCATACTTTCCCCCTACCTCTTTAATTTATATGAGACTAACTATTGTGGTGCATGGGCTGGGGACCAGATGATGTGTTCCCTTCCTCACATTCAGGATGGCCAGAGAAAAAGGGCACTTGTACATGTGGTAGCTGTTATGTCCATGAAGCATACAATGTGCTTGCACATCACAGAGCTCAAGTGATGGACTGCTGCATTCTCCATAGGGTCAAAAGTAACATAGATGCTCATATTGTGAGGTTCTTCCTGGGAATTAAAGGGTCTATCCAATACCAGCACACATAGCCCACACTGCAGCCATAGTGGCAACCCTGATCACTGGAGCATTGCCCAGTACCTGCATGTCTTGTATGATGAAGGAGCAAGTGTGCATGGCAAACCAATGCATGCCGTCTCTATAAACATAAAGCTGGTTGTTGTTTTGGAGTAAAATATAATGTCATGCTAAATGCTGTGGTAAATGATCAGTAGACAGTGTTGAGATAGTCTATATTGTGTGCAGATGTACTGGAGATGGACATGCATGTATGTGCATACTCTGCATGGAGCTAAGAGACCCCCAGATTGCTTTCTGTGACTGCAGCTTAGGACGAGAACAAGGTGCATGAAAATACATGGTAGTTTTTTTCTTGTATCACCAACTCAGTGACACTATTGGACATTCACAGAGGCCAGGCCTCCATGTGAGCCTAACTCCCAATAGGCTGCAGCTGCACCAGGGGACTGATAGTGTTGCTGCGGATATGTGAAACAGATGTTTGCACACTGTAAGTTCTGAGTTCCTTGTAAACCATCTTGAATTGTAGAAAGATGGTAAATAAAAAACATTAAATAAATGAAACGAGTGGAGGAGTGGCCTAGTGGTTGGGGCAAGGTACTTCAGGCCGGAAGGTCAGGGGTTCAAATCCCACTAGAGGACAGCAACCTTGGGCCGGAAGGACTGGGGTTTCTAGTCCCACAGGTGCTCCTTGTGGTCTTGGGCAAGCCACTTAACCCTCCATAGCCCATGTTCCCTGTAAAATAGTTATCTCCAAGTTATAATACCCTGTTCAATGTAATTTCAGTTTGTTCAATGTAAACTGCACTGATGCAGAATAGCATGGTATATAAGAGAATGTAAATAAATAAATATTGCTATTGTGGCAGTTGGCATTGATCAGGCCTCTCATCTGTGCAGCCACGTGTGCCCTGAGGCCTGCAGGCTCAGTCAGAGGTAAGGTTTACTGCACACACACATGTGATGAGCTCTCCCTGGTGAGACCATGCCCCTCCAGCTCACTCTAGTGAAACCAGCAGACAATATATTAGCTGTATAGCAGTGTTATATTGGGAGGTACGTATAGGGGCATGCTGTGGGGATGGGCCTTGAGGACGGTGTAACTGGGAAAGCATTTGAGTGTCACAGCCCTGAGGACAAGATGTGTACAGGTTGCAATTATTTACTAGAAACTAACCTTCTGCCCATAAATGGTGTCTCACACAGTTTGTGGAGTTGCAGAAGAACTGACCATGCAGCATGTTGTATGCACAGACATAAAACCTAGGCATCACACGCATGCACAGTGCAATGTTGCAACTCACAATCTTCTGGACAACAAACCCCTACAAACACATGACCCTACTGTCCAAAAGAGGTGTAAGTTGGCCCTTAGGACTTCTTTAATGCTTGGACTTTGCTAACGCTTGCACTGAGTGTGCACATGCTGCTAAGGCCCGCTCAGTGTGTGGGTGCTATTAGTGCACTCTGCCATCCAGCAGGTGTTGGTGGAGCTTTTCAGTGTGGCTGGAGACTGGCGAGACTTATGCTAGATGGGATGGGGAGGATTGCACCTGCAGATATTGAAATGTAGGATAAAGTTAACACACCTGGACATATCACTCTTGATCCACAGGCTGGTCTTGAACCCATGATGGTTCTCACTTACACACAGTGGCCATGTGTTAGGAACCACAGAGCAGTCATATGGAAGGGTGGGTGCATCACTCCATGTGTATATATGTAATCATTGCCAGGCTGCATGAGGGCATGAGCTGGGGTATGCCTCTGTCTGTGTAGCTCTCTGCAGGCTCTGTGTGCAATGCTACATACAGACTGTCTGGCAGGGTATGTTAGGCAGGTATGAGAGAGGAACATCTTTTTAGGTCTGTATGTAGCACTTCAACTGGCTCCCTATCCGTTTTTATTAGTTTTGAAGGAAACAAAATACACTGTAGAATCTCTATAGATACACAGTCTAGTACGTGGAAAAAATGCCCGACATAGGCCGCATTTCAAAATATCTTCTTCAGGGGAATTCTGGCATTCTCTATTGTTAGATAGACCCAAATGTAACAATCTTGTACTGAAACGATCCAAAAGGAATCTTATTTCAGAATCATATCTCCAAGGATAAAGCAGCTTTCTTGATCCTTATCCACATCTGTGAAAGTTTTGTCTATTGACAATAGGTCAATTGACAATTGCTACATTTTGGTCTATCTAACAATAGAGAATGCCAGAATTCCCCTGAAGAAGGTATTTCGAAACATGGCCTTTGTCGGGCATTGTGGCGAGCTATTTAATCAATAATAAAGAACTCCTTCCTTTTCTTCCACATACTAGACTGGGTTTTTTCTATTTACATGGCATTGTGCTTTTCTTGGTGGACTTGGAATCTCTATAGATAGAAATTCCATATAAAAAGAGGAAGGTGATGTCAGTGAGGGTATACTACCAACCCCCTGGCCAGAATGAACATATGGATGATGAAATGCTAAAAGAAATGAGGGAAGCTAACAAAAGTTACATCACAGTAATAATGAGTGATTTAAATTAACATGGTATCGACTGAGTCAGTGTCACAGCAGGACATACTAGAGAGATAAAGTTTCCAGATGAAAAGAATGATTGTTTCTTGGAGCAGCTGGTTCACAAACTGACAAGAGGGGAAGCTATTTTGGACCTAGTTCTTAGTGAGACACAGGATCTGGTGCAAGAGATAAGGGCATTGTGGCCACTTGGCAATAGTGATCATAGCATGAGCAAATTTTATTTAATAAATGGAGTAAGGATGACAACTTTCAAAAGGGAGACTATGATAAAATGAGGAAAATAGTTAAGAAAAAAATAAAAGGAGCAGCCGCAAAGTTTAAAGATGTAAATCAAGCATGGGCATTGTTTAAAAATACTTCTGTTTTGGAAGCCCAGACCAGATGTATTCTATGCTTTAAGAAAACTAGAAGGAAAGTAAAAAAAAACCTGCCAGCATGGTTTAAAGGTGGGGTCAAGAGGTTGTTGTAGCCAAAAAGCATCTTTTAGGAAATGGAAAAAGGAGCTAAGTGATGAAAACAGGAAACAACATAAGCAATAGCAAGTTAAATGTAAGACATTGATAAGGAAGGCAAAGAGAGAATTTGAAAAAAAGCTAAAGTACATTCATAGCCAAAAACCTGTAAGAGAATCAGTTGGACCATTTGATGATACAGGGGTGAAAGGGACACTAAGGGAGGATAAGGCCATAACAGAAAGACTGAATGAATTTACTAAAGAAGATGTAGGAAAGTTTCCCATTCCTGAAATGGTATTTAAAGGTGATGTATCAGATAAATTGAAATAAATATCAATAAAGCGAGAAAATGTATTATAACTATTTGATAAAGTGAACAGCAGCAAGTCACCTGGACCAGATGGTATACATCCAAGGGTGTTGAAGAAACTGAAATATGAAATTGCAGACCTACTATAAGTAATCTGTGAACTATCATTAAAAGCATTTGTGTTACCTGAAGATTGGAGCATGGCCAATAAAACGCTAATTTTTAAAAAGGGTTTCAGGGGTGATCTGGAAAACCACAGACTAGTGAGCCTGTCGTCAGTACCAGACAAAATGGTAGAAACTATTATAAACAACAAACTTACTGAACATGTAGATATGGTTTAATTGGAGAAAGCCAAGACAGCGAAGAGCCAACAAAATGGTAAAGGGGATGAAGGGATACCCCTATGAGGAAAGGCTTAAAAAATTAGTTCTTTTCAACTTGGAAAAGAGATGGCTGAGGGGAGATATGATAGAGGTCTATAAATTAATGAATGGAGTAGAACGAGTTTTTACTCTATCAAAAAGTAGAAAGCTACAATGAAGCTATGAAGCTACAATGTAACCCATTAAAAATAATAAGAGAAAATATTTTTTCACTCAAAGCGTAAACAAACTCTGGAATGCATTTCTGGAGGATGCAGTAAAAGTTGGTAATGTAAGTGGGTTTAAAAAATGTTTGGACAACTTTCTGGAGGAAAGGTCCATAAACCATTATTAAAGAGGACCCGAGAAATCTACTGCTTACCCCAGGGCAAGCATTGTGGAACCTATGTACCTTTTTAGGAGCCTGCCAGGTACCTGTGACCTGGATTAGCCACTGTTGGAAACAGGATACTGGGCTTGATGGACCTTGATCTGACCCAGTATGACATTTCTTATGTTCTAATGTTCTTACCATGCAATGGAAACCATAGGGGTCCAAGTATGAGTTTGCTATCCAATTTAGTCATAACCAGATTTTTAGAGAGAGTAAATCATATGGTGGCAGTAATCAGGTAAGAAAGACTATTTATTTTTTTCCCTCGTTTCTCTTTTTAGTTTTGCTGTAAAAGGAGCATTTACTGGAATTGTTTGATGTGTATTTAATTTCACATCTGCTTAGTGAAACAGCTTTTTACTCACTGATAGTTAAAAGAGGAACTGGCTAGCCATATGCTTGCTTACTCATAAGTATGTGGGAGGTCTACTTCTCATATCATTCTACATCTGTTGAAGTTTCTTTTGGTTCCATATGCATTTCAAACATCTTCCACCTACTGATGCAGCAGTTATCTTGCGTTCTTAATCTCAAGAAAGATTTACATGCAGGGTGGCTCATGGAGGATGTAGATGGAAATGGGGTCATATGCAGAGACTCAATAGGGGCTTAATTTGTAGAAGTCAGTAGGGGTTAAAAAACAGGGCAGAAAAGCAGAGCAATGTGCAGAAAACAATATATATGTGATGGAGGCTCAGACTGACACCCACAATCAGTGTGCAGTCTCCAAGTCTGTCCACTATGCGGGTTATGCATTTTCTGTGTTCTCATTACCAACACTCACCAATGGGCCACATCTGAGGCTGCATTCTATGCCTGATGGGTACCTGGATGGAGTGCATAATGTAGCGCACACTGAAAAGATGCAAGGGTGTTTGGGGCAGCGCTGAAGCTTCCCCCCTTTGTATGGTATTTGCAGCAGCCCAGAACAAAATGAACTGAAAACAGCCTGTGGGAATTGAAACAGTGCCCTAGCATGGCCAGACACAGTGCTCTAACCACTATGCTAACTTTGCATAAGCAGCTACAATGGAAATACTTTCCAATAAAGGGAACATATGTATGTATATTTTTATCTGCTTGCGATGTTTCAGCTGATTTGCAGCCCATCCTGCTGATACATTTCAGGGATTGGTGGCAAGAGAGGTATGGTCAACATGATTATGCTGGAGTATACATTGGGGAATGTGGAGATGCAGCTGCTTAGTGAGGTATGTTTCCAACAGGTCACATGTACATTCACTGCTATGTCCACAGCTCAGCCGCAGGACAGATCCCTTCTAGGAGCTGCATTGTGTGCAATGTTCAGTATGCCCCCCAATGAAATCCTATGGTCTGCAGGCCTGATTCTCATGAACGTGTGTGTAGACAGTATATGGTGTATTATGAGGCAACCAACACTCATCATCCATGCCATGCCCTCTAACACATTCATGCCTGTTAGTGCAAGCCATACAATCCAGCACATGCATACTGTACAACAACAGTGAAGGTGTATGGAGAGCTGCAGATGCATTTCGGATGGTGTGTGCACAAGGAGGCAGGAGTGGGGGCAGTCTGTCACATCTCAACTTTGATGTCCAGTGCCAAATATGTCATAACCCATTTATGTCACTGATAGGCCTCACGGATGGGGATGTAAAGCTACCAGCACGTTGTCCCAGGCGAACCTGGCTGTGGCATACTATTTGCGGACATCATGAAAACAAGCCAGGAAGGGATGCAGGAGCTGACATGCAGCTGAACCCGTCCTATGGGCCGCTATAATGTGGCTTTGGCAGCACGGCAATACCAATATTGTTTTCTGTGCTGGGATCTGTGGCCCATAATGGAGCTGCACAGAGGTGGAGACACCACCCCATGCAATATCCTTTGACATTATGGGGCCCTGCTGCATCAGCTGTGAGTCTGCATGATGTGGACCTCATTAAGATTGTGGCATTGGAATGCATTTAGTGTTTGTATGGCCCATCCTATACATGTACACACAACGTGCACCTGCTGTGTCACTATTGCATCTTTTACAGTATGTTATGAAGTAGAGCAGTTGTAGAGGGTCTGGATGAGTATCATGCTCGCTATGTGTGATTCATAGATAATGTGAGGGCAGTATGAACAACAAATCTATGCAGTGATGTCATGAACAAAACATGTAGAGTATGTCTCCATTGGCCCTTTATGACATCTGGTCTTTCCTTGTCACCCTTGCGCTTGGCCATGACATGCTGTTGCACATCCTCAAAACACCATGTTTGATCTCTGTTTGGCCATATCCAGAAGTGAGACTTTGCATATATGGTGTCACTGTGTCATGTGGTGAATTACAGTGTGCATATGCATGTGCATTAATATGTTGTGACATAGTGACATGTGATGATGTGCATTTTGTGATGTTTACTGTACCATAGTTTTCATGTTTTGACACTTCACTGAACAGATTGAGCTGTTGTTTTCCAATGTGTAATTATTGATTAGCTTACAGCTTACACAGTTGCATGTGTGCTCCATCCTATGTCTCTCATGACAATGTGCCATACACATAGCAAGGGCCATTTTCTTATGTAGCTATCTGTATTTTCACACATAGCTTGGATTGTGCATTGCATGCACATTCTCATGCCTGTACACTTCATGGACGTACGCCCTACTATGTCACCCCAGAGCTGTTGTATTCTGCTGCCTCTGCAGCTGCAAAACATCCATACATGTGCACACATTCACTGGAGGTATGTTGGAACATCAGCCATGTCTCATCTATGATATGAGAATTTTAGTGCTGATGCAGGACACTTATTTTATTTATTTATTTTTATTTAGAGAGTATTTGTATCCCGCTCCTTCCAGCGATCAGAAGCGGTAAGATTACTATTGCGAAACTGCCAAATCAAAGCAGGTACAAATTTTGTTTACATACAGATTATCAGAAAAGCACGTCACACAGAGTTTCAGATTATCAGAACAACACGTCACACAGAGCTAACAATTAGTAGCTATGGGGAGGGTCATTTACATATATACATAGATACATATATACAGGATAGGTTTCTTGGTCAATGTGGACAGGGGTCTGCCCCCAACTGAGGGTTTAGTTCAGGTTGAAGTGGGTTTGGAAAATGTGCGTCTTGAGTTTCTTTCTGAAGTCTAGAAGGTCATTGCTAGCTCGTAGCTCTGGTGGTAGTTGGTTCCAAAGCGTTGGTGCCACATATGAAAAAGCTCTGTGGCTGGTGTTAGTTTTGGTAGATCTTATGTCTGTTGGAGTGTGGAGGATGTTGGCGTTGTGGGTTCTTCTGCTTCGTGTAGGAGGTTGCATTCTGACTAGGTTGTTGAGGAAAGAAGGTGCTAAGTTGTGGATGAGTTTGAAAGTAGTTGTTAGTATTTTATATTTTGTGCGAGCTGTTATGGGTAGCCAGTGTAGTTGAATTAGTACTGGTGTGATGTGGTCGTTTAGTTTTTTCTTCATTATGACCCTGGCAGCTACATTTTGTGCCATTTGTAATATGTTTAGGGTTTTTTTAGGTAGACCTTGTAGGATGGCGTTGCAGTAGTCAAAATGTGGCATGATGAGTGCTTGAGCCACGGTTCTGAAATCTTGGGGATCAATAATACTCCGGATAGGTTGGAGGACTCTAAGCTTGTGGAAAACTGCTCTGTTGGTTTTTCGGAGGTGTTTCTCCATCTTTAGGTCACAGTCAAAAGTGACTCCTAGATACTTTATTTCTTTTTTCGTTTGGTAAGTGTTGTTACATAGTGTGATTGATGGGGGTGGGGCAAAGTTCGGTTCTTTGGAGAGATACATTACTTCGGTTTTTTTGTGATTTATCGACATACTGCTTTGTTGTAACCAGTCTTGCATCTCTTTAATGCATGTCTCCAGTGGGTTGTAGTTTGGGTTTTCAGTGTCTAGTTGCGAGTATAGCATGATATCATCGACGTAGATGTGATAATTAATTTTGTGCCGTGCGAATATTTTGCATAGTGGCTGCATATATATGTTAAATAGAAGCGCCGAGAGAGCAGAGCCCTGGGGGATTCCCTGTGTTTGGGTGAAAGGTTCTGCTTGTTCTCCGTTGAATTGAACCTGTTGTGTTCGATTGGATATGTAGGAAGTGAACCACTTTAGGGGGGTTCCAGTTATTCCTATTGATTTTATCCTATTTATGAGTGTTTCATGGTTAACTGTATCAAAGGCAGCTGAGATGTCGATGAATACAAGAATGTATATTTTCTTTTTGTTTTCAAGGCCCTTTAGGAGGTTGTTAAGTAGGACTAGTAACAGGGTTTCCACTCCATGATGTTGCCTGAAGCCATATTGCTGGTCATCTAGAGGAGCACTGTCTGTCAGATGGTCTTGTAGTTGTAGAAGGACTGTTTTTTCTATGATCTTTGCCAGGAAGGAGATACTTGATATGGGACGGTATGAGGCTGGGTCTTCCTTGTTGAGTGTATTGTTTTTTAGTATCGGTCTAATGACTGATCTCTTTAGTTCTGAGGGCATGAGTCCCTGTTGCAGGGATAGGTTAACTATGTGTGTGATGTGAGGTGCTATGTCTTGTTTCACTGTCTTGATCCAGGTTGCAGGGCAGGGGTCTAGAGGGGAGGTGGTGCTTTTTAGGCTTGAGACAATGGTTGTGATTTGCTTGGTTCCGATTTTGTGGAAGTGCTTCCAGAACTGGGTTTGCGTTATGTTGTTCTCACTCTTAATTTGTGGTGTTGGTGGGGCTTGGGGGGGGGGGATCAGGGGCCGTCAGTTTGTTCGCGTAATGGTTTGCCAGGGTTTGGGCTTTGATGGAGTTGTTGTGGTTGGCAATCTGGTCAGTTTTGGTTAGTGATTTGACTAGTTCGAATAACTCTCTTGGGCGATTGATCGCCTTGTTTAGAATGTTTGTGTGATGTGTTTTTTTTGCATTGTTCACGTCGTCTTTGTATTTTGCAAGATGGGCCATGTATTTAGTTTTGAGATCGGAGGATTTGGTTTGTCTCCATTTTCTCTCTATTTTACGGAGCTCCCTTTTCGCTTTTGTTAGAGTTCCTGTGTACCAGGGTTCGGAGTTGCTCTTACGTAGGTTTGTTGAGTGTTTCAGTGTTGGGTTGGAAGTGTTTTGGATGTGTCTGTTCCATCTGTTTGTTAGTTCGACGAGGTCTGTGGAATCAAGGGCTATGTGGGATGCAATGGCGTTTATGAGGTGTTCTTCGTTGAGTTTCCCGAATTTCCTGATGGGGTTGGTCATTCTCATCTCTTTTGTGTTTTTGGGTAGGCACTGTAGTTTAAATTTGCAGTTGATTTGGTGGTGGTCTGACCATGGTACTTGGGCTATGTTTATTGTAGGTGGTTCAACGGTTTGTCGTGAAATTCTGGGTATGAAGATCATGTCTAGGGTGTTTCCTCTATCGTGTGTGGGGTCGTTTATTACTTGTTGGAAACCCAGTTGGTCCATGGCTTCATAGAAGGTGTCTGTGTGGGACGGAGGGGTTGATGCTAGGTTTAAATCTCCAAGGATGATTTGGAATTTCTTTCTTTGGGTGGATGTGATGGTTTCAAGTGCTGTGGATAGTGCTTCATGCTGCGGTGAGGGAGGTCTATAGATTAGGCAGATGGATAGTGCCATGCTTTCGACTTTAAGCAGGTCGAGATCGGGATTTGTGACCGTGGATGTGGTTGTGAGTTGGAGGCTGGTTTTGGCTGCTATAAGGACTCCGCCTCCCCTTCGGTTGATGCGTGGGCAATTGTATAGTTGGTATCCGGGCTTTTGTATTTGGTTCAATGTTGCATGGTCTGAGTCAGTGAGCCATGTTTCTGTTATGCATAGGATATCTGGTCGGTCGACAGTTAAAATGTTGTGGATGATATGTGTTTTATTCCTTATAGACCTAGCATTGATAAGGATAATGTTACATGTGTGATGTTCTGGGTGTGCTGTTTGTGTGCGTTGTGCTTGTGGTTTACTAGTGTTCTTTGTTTTGGTTTTAGTGTGTTTATGTGGCTTATTTCCTTTGCTATGGGTGTGCTGCTGGGGTAATTTGTTTGATGTTTGAATAGTGGTGATAGGATTTAAGTTGTATTGATGCAGGATGGGTAGTGGAGGGGGGGGTGGAGGAGGTAGATTGGTGTATATAGCAGGGGAATGAAGTATTGAGTGTGTGGGATGGTTCTGTAAGAAGATGTCAGCATACATATGCACAGTATCAGGAAGGCGTAAGCAGGTTCCATTTTATGCCAGAAATTTTTGGGTCCTTGGATTCGTGTGGTGCAGTGTAGGGCGAAAACAGGACTAGCAGGTAAGTTAGGGTAGATCTGCAGAATAGTTGTTGTGTACCAATGGGTTAGCAGGGAAGGATGGCTTGGGGTAGAGTGTTTCCTTATTGCTCTAAACAATACAGAGATACGTTACTTATCGCTCTAAATAAACCGCTACAGGGGTACAGTGTTTCCTTATTGCACTAAACAATACAGGGATACAGTCTTAATGTTACTTATCACTCTAAATAAACCGATACAAAGTTGTGTGATACAGTTATTGCGAGAAAGTTATTTGGGTTACTGGGTTGCTGGATTAAAGATACATTGCTTCACATATTTCTAAATGAAACAGTAGTAACCTTTAGGGTTGGTAGGGGTGTTATGAGTTAGGAGTTAGAAATGTCCAGTAGTTGTTTACCTGGGTGATGCCGGTTGAGGTTGAAAGCTCACGGTGTCAAACTTGCTCCAGCTATGGGAAACTCGTGGTGCATGGTGGTCGGGTTCGGCGAGCTCAGACCCGGCCTGGGGAGCTCAAGCCAACAGTCATTTGTTTGTTGCGCTTTTTCTTTTGATCGTTAGCGGAGTCTTGGTCATGTGGGTCAGTCTTCCTGATACCTGTCGTCTTGTCGGGTCGATTGGACGTTTTTGTTTTTCCTTTACCGCGCCTACGCTCCACCGCCTAAGGGCCAACGCCAAAGGGCCCTCTGGCGAGACCCTCAGGCGCGGGCCCGCCAGGCACGGGCGCGCCCTGAAGGGACGCCGCTTTTATGGGCTGCTGTTTGCGTGCGTGTGAGTCTCCCACTGCCCGGATTGGGCAGGAGTGCTTGCGGGTCTGTCTCCCACTGCCCGGATAGGGCAGGAGTGCTTGCTGGTCTGTCTCCCACTGCCCGGATAGGGCAGGAGCTTCACCGGGGGTGGCTGGAGGGCTCGCGGTATACAGCGGCTCCCACGGAGAAGGGACGCCGCTTTTATGGGCTGCTGTTTGCGTGCGTGTGAGTCTCCCACTGCCCGGATTGGGCAGGAGTGCTTGCGGGTCTGTCTCCCACTGCCCGGATAGGGCAGGAGTGCTTGCTGGTCTGTCTCCCACTGCCCGGATAGGGCAGGAGCTTCACCGGGGGTGGCTGGAGGGCTCGCGGTATACAGCGGCTCCCACGGAGAAGGGACGCCGCTTTTATGGGCTGCTGTTTGCGTGCGTGTGAGTCTCCCACTGCCCGGATTGGGCAGGAGTGCTTGCGGGTCTGTCTCCCACTGCCCGGATAGGGCAGGAGTGCTTGCTGGTCTGTCTCCCACTGCCCGGATAGGGCAGGAGTGCTTGCTGGTCTGTCTCCCACTGCCCGGATAGGGCAGGAGCTTCACCGGGGGTGGCTGGAGGGCTCGCGGTATACAGCGGCTCTCACGGAGAAGGGACGCCGCTTTTATGGGCTGCTGTTTGCGTGCGTGTGAGTCTCCCACTGCCCGGATTGGGCAGGAGTGCTTGCGGGTCTGTCTCCCACTGCCCGGATAGGGCAGGAGTGCTTGCTGGTCTGTCTCCCACTGCCCGGATAGGGCAGGAGTGCTTGCTGGTCTGTCTCCCACTGCCCGGATAGGGCAGGAGCTTCACCGGGGGTGGCTGGAGGGCTCGCGGTATACAGCGGCTCCCACGGAGAAGGGACGTCGCTTTTATGGGCTGCTGTTTGCGTGCGTGTGAGTCTCCCACTGCCCGGATTGGGCAGGAGTGCTTGCGGGTCTGTCTCCCACTGCCCGGATAGGGCAGGAGTGCTTGCTGGTCTGTCTCCCACTGCCCGGATAGGGCAGGAGTGCTTGCTGGTCTGTCTCCCACTGCCCGGATAGGGCAGGAGCTTCACCGGGGGTGGCTGGAGGGCTCGCGGTATACAGCGGCTCCCACGGAGAAGGGACGCCGCTTTTATGGGCTGCTGTTTGCGTGCGTGTGAGTCTCCCACTGCCCGGATTGGGCAGGAGTGCTTGCGGGTCTGTCTCCCACTGCCCGGATAGGGCAGGAGTGCTTGCTGGTCTGTCTCCCACTGCCCGGATAGGGCAGGAGTGCTTGCTGGTCTGTCTCCCACTGCCCGGATAGGGCAGGAGCTTCACCGGGGGTGGCTGGAGGGCTCGCGGTATACAGCGGCTCCCACGGAGAAGGGACGCCACTTTTATGGGCTGCTGTTTGCGTGCGTGTGAGTCTCCCACTGCCCGGATTGGGCAGGAGTGCTTGCGGGTCTGTCTCCCACTGCCCCACTCCCACTTCATTGCATGCCCTCAAGCTAAGTCACCACACTGACATCCCAAGATCACCAATGTCATCATTGGCCAGTGTGAAGATATTTCTAACAGAGATTTATGTGAGCAGCAGAGTTTAACAAATATGTTGTGCATGGTTCAGTCATCTGTGAGACAGCGCATGTAAATAAAGATGCACAACAATGATGTCCAGATATGTGCAATGTGTTTGTTCATGGAGTCCCAGCCATTGGAGAGGCACACCATTTGTCTTTCAGCTAGTCCTTTCTCAGAGGTAGCTGTGAGATGCATATATATCCGCACACATCATATACCTACATAGCCTTAAAGACTGTTTTCTGACCTGTGGTTCACTCAGAGCTCCATGCTAAAATGTAAATATTACCAGCTAGGTAAGACATACATGGCATGTGTACGTTATGTTGAAATGTAGCTCACGCACCTATTTGTTGCACATGATCCATAGCCCTGTGACACTTGTGAGATTGTCAGCAGCATCCCTGGTGCACATGGGCACCACATATATTCATACATTAGCTTTACACATACAATTGACTCTTGAGTAATATACCAGATGTCATAAAGGGCCAATGGAGACCTACTCTACATGTTTTGTTCACGACATCACTGCATAGATTTGTTGTTCATACTGCCCTCACACTATCTATGAATCACACATAGTGACTCGGAGCATGATACTCATCCAGACCCTCTACAGCTGCTCTACTTAGAAACATAGAAACATGATGACAGAAAAAGACCACATGGCCTATCTAGTCTGTCCTTCCATAACAACAACTACAACAGTCAACTTTTTACCTTTAGAGATCCTCTGTGTTGGTCCCATGCCTTTTTGAATTCAGTTACTGTCCTCATCTCTACCACCTCCACTGGGAGACTATTCCACGGATCCACTACTCTTTCCGTAAAGAAATATTTCCGCATATCACTCCTGAATCTATCTCCCTTCACCCTCATCCCATGTCCCCTCATAGCAGAACTTGCTTTCAATTGAAAGAGGCTCTCTCCCTGAACATTTATGCCACGGAGGTATTTAAACATCTCAATCATATCACCTCTATCCCGCCTTTCCTCTAAGGTGTACATATTAAGATCCTTAAGTCTGTCCTCATATGCTTTATAACGAAGCCCATTAATCATTTTAGTAGCAACCCTCTGCACCGACTCCATCCTGTTCACATCCTTTTGAAGGTGCGGTCTCCAGAATTGCACACCATACTCCAAATGAGGTCGCACCAAAGACTTATACAGAGGCATTATCACCTCCTTTTTTCTGCTAGCCATTCCTCTCCGTATGCACCCAAGCATCCTTCTAGCTTTTGCTGTCGCCTTTTCTACCTGTTTAGCTACTTTAAGATCATCAGACACAACCACGCCTAGGTCCCGCTCTTCTTTAGTGGACAAAAGTACTTCACCTCCTATACTGTATTGCTCCCTTGGATTGCTGCAGCCCAAATGCATGACCTTACATTTTTTAACATTAAATCCCAGCTGCCAAATTCTAGACCATTCTTCAAGCTTAGCTAGATCCCTCCTCATGTTATCTACCCCTTCCTGGGTGTCTACTCTATTGCAGATTTTGGTATCATCCGCAAAGAGGCAAACCTTACCCGACAGCCCTTCCGCTATATCACTAACAAAGATGTTAAAAAGAATTGGACCAAGGACAGATCCCTGGGGCACACCACTGGTAACATCCTTCTCCTCAGAGTGAGCTCCATTTACTTGTACTCTTTGTCGCCTCCCACCCAACCAATTTCTAACCCAAGCAGTAACTTTAGGGTCCATCCCTAGGGTGCTCAGTTTGTTTATAAGTCGCCTGTGAGGAACAGTGTCAAAGGCTTTACGGAAATCTAAATACACCACATCTAGAGCTCTCCCTCGGTCCAACTCCCTGGTCACCCAGTCAAAGAAATCAATCAGATTTGTCTGACAAGACCTGCCTCTGCTGAATCCATGCTGCCTCGGTTCCTGTAATCCGCTGGACTCCAGAAACCTCACTATTTTCTCTTTCAGCAGCGTTTCCAATAATTTACTCACCACCGAAGTTAAACTAACCGGCCTGTAGTTTTCAACCACATCCTTACTTCCGCTTTTGTGTAAAGGCACCACATGAGCCTCTCTCCAGTCCTTTGGCACCACTCCAGACTCCAATGAGGCATTGAAAAGGTTAGTCAGTGGAGTTGCTAGAATGTCCCCAAGTTCCCTCAGTATTCTAGGGTGTATCCCATCCGGTCCCATCGCTTTGTCTACTTTAAGTTGAGCTAGTTTCTCACGAACACAGTTTTCTGAAAATAGTTCAAGATGTCCCTCGCTTCTGTTCTTATTTGTGGGTGTTTTCTGAGGTCCTGCTCCTGGTTCTTCATCTGTGAACACAGAACAAAAATATTTGTTAAGCAATTCCGCTTTATCCTTATCAGCTTCTATATATTCCCCCCCTGCACCCTTGAGTCTGACAATACCACTTTTGCCCTTCCTCTTCTCACTAATATATCTGAAAAATGTCTTATCCCCCCATTTTATTGCATTGGCTATTTCCTCCTCCTTTTGAATCTTTGCCTTCTTGACTACTTTGCTAGCTTCTCTAAGTTTTTCCAAATACAGATGCCTGTCTTCCTCTCTCTGTGATCTCTTGTATTTCATGAAGGCCTCCCTCTTTTTCTTCACTTGTTCAGCTACTTCCTTCGAAAACCATAGCGGTCTCCTGTTCCTTTTGCCTTTATTTACCATTTTAACAAAAAGGTTGGTTGCCTTTAAAATACCCCCTTTCAGTTTTGCCCACTGTTTTTTCTACATCTCCCAGCTGTTCCCATCCCACTAACGACTCCCTGAGGTATTGGCCCATCTTTGCAAAGTTAGTCTTCCTAAAGTCTAAGATCCTCACCTTGGAATGGATTCTAACAGCCCTAGTCCTAATACTGAACCACACCATCTGGTGATCACTGGATGCAAAATGATCTCCCACTACAACATCAGAAACACTTTCACCATTGGTAAGCACCAAGTCCAGTATGGCCCCTTCACGTGTGGGGTCTGTTACCAATTGCCTGAATAGTTCTCCCTGTAGAGAATCCAGGATCTCCTTACTTCTAGATGATACTGCAGCAGGAATGTGCCAATCAACATCTGGCATATTGAAATCTCCTATCAGTAGCACTTCCCCTTTCCTAGCAATGCTGCGTATGTCTTCAATTAACTCTCTGTCCACCTCTTCCTCTTGTGAGGGAGGTCTGTATATCACTCCAATGCAAATAGATTTCTCTTTCCCTCTTTCTAGTTTAACCCACAATGCCTCCTCTCTCCCTTTTAAGCTCTGTAATTCCAAAGCTTTAATAGTAGTTTTTACATATAGTGCCACTCCTCCTCCCCTTCTTCCTACCCTGTCCTTTCTGAATAAAGTATAGCCAGGTATAGTTACATCCCAGTCATGGTTTTCTGTGAACCACGTTTCTGTAACTGCCACTAAATCCAAGTCAGCCACTCCCTCCAAAGCTTCAACTTCAGGGATCTTATTTCCCATGCTACGGGCATTAATACACACTGCTTTCCATATGTTACCCCTGTTACCCATTTCCATAAAGGTATTTAATGTATCACCTACCTGGGGGCTTTCACCTACTTCATAACATATACAATGTCCCTTTGCTGCGACACACCCAGCTTGATTCTCTTTTGGGCCAAAACATTTGAAGCAATCCATAGAGGCATGGCAGTGATATGGTAAAACAAGCAAAATGTAAATGACAGTCTGGAGTGGCAGGTCACAGTTGACAGTGTTGCTGCTGCTGGACTATTAGCTGCCACTAGTCCCTCTCCAAAGCTCAAATGGTGTGTGGAGCATCACAGCTCTCTCAAAGTTGTTTTCTGCAGCCATGGGTATTCACATTGATGTGTGAGGTCTGCTGATGACGATGTGAGAATCCATAGTAAGGGAATGGGAAAATGTGGGTATTGCAAGGAGCCATGCCACCCTGGAAGTGGATCATATCACTAGGTTAGTGTGCACCCTCTGCATGCAATGATCTGCGATGTGAATAGCAATGTCTAGCATAGGCATGCACTCCTCAACCTAAGTTATATTACTGTATGCCACCCCTTCTCAGGGATCATCTCATGTTGTTGCTGTCTCCTCTAACATGCGGGAGATGGTGACTGCAGATGCACTGTAGGTCCCTCTGGCTGTGGGTGGGCCATGCTCTGTGGAAAAAGTAATAGAAAGGTAGTTATGCCATTCATCACACATCCTGAGGTGCCATCCCAGTGCCTGCTAGTTTAATATGTCAAGTAGAAACCATCTAACATTCAACCATTACATTCCCATAACACAGCTGCCATTGAAGGTATAGGACATTCAAAATGATCAATACAGAGTATGTTCACATCTGCACAGGCACATATACATTTCCATGGCCATGTGTTACTGGAGGGTCATGGGTCCTCATCATGTCTATCACTACTGCCGGACACTGACCTCTCAATGAACTCTGAGTACCAAACAAGCAAATCACATACAAGATGTCTGATGATGTTAGTCAAATATGATCCAATGTTTAAAGCCATCTGCTGTGTGGTGCATATGGTGGTCAGCGGCTGCTGCAGATGTCATTGTATCCAAGCTGTCATTCCACACACAGAGGTGGTGTTTGAAAAGTGTGGCATTAGTCTGTGTGCATGTGAAAACATCATTGCCTCTTGTCAAAACTATCCTGTCATGTGGCAAATATGAATGCTGAAGCATTCAGATTTGCCATCAGACAAAACGTATGATATTTTCCACACAGAACATAATGCATAGGACAGCATCTGAAATGTAGCATCATTACTGCGGTGATCTGTAAAGGGCCAATCAGACCTCACTCCAGGAACAAATACTGAACACATGCCTGCATAGTATATCACTACAATGTGACTCACAATCTACACACACTGTAATATAAACCACATGTGCACCTGGTAGCATTTCCCCTGTCGGGTACAAATATGAGGTCAGTAGAAGCAATGTCATAAGCTTATCCAAGGATACATTTACGTTGGCTACTACAACAATGTTACGAAAAAAATTAATGCAATGTTCAACACTCTAACTCTTATCAGCTGTGTACACCAATATCTTAGTTGGTAATATCAGCAAATCTATGGTGTCCAGTTACCAACTGCTGAAATCAAGATGGCCATATAGATATGAAATCATAGACATGGGATATATGTCTGCATGTAAGATAAGTTTAGAGCAATATAGTTAGCAATACAAGGGAACATCACACATGTCAAATGTTATCCTGTGTCCACAGTGTATGCAGGACAAGTGACTCAACAGCATCAGCACAAAAGACAGTTATATTTGTGTAACATATACACAGTACTTACATGAGAAGAGCTGCTCAATCAGATGTTGCCAGATTGCTGTGCCCACATGTGTGTTTCCATGGCCACGTACAGGAGGGCACATGGGGTCATCTTCCAGATCTGGATTAATGTCGACTGGGATATTGTGCCTGACAACAATGTTGTGCAGGATGCAACAGGCCAGAATTATCTGTGCCACAGTCATGGGTCAGTATTGTAAGGCCCCACCGGTCTTATCCCCCATGTTTTGTCCATGTCTATACTGTCTGTGTTGTCGGTCTTTACTAGATTTTAAGCTCGGTATGTTTCTCACATGTGTGTACAGTATCACACACATCTTGTAGTGTGATACAAATGCTCAGTAGTAGCAGTAGGAGTAGTATGGCTGTGTCTGTCAGTACCATGGCAAGGTACGTGTACAGGCCCCTACCTGCTGTGGGCCTGGGTGTACACCCACCTAGGTATACATGTCATGTGTGCCCTCCCATCAGATGTGCAACTGCACATCCCCAACAGTCCCTCACATATGTGTCCCATGGCTCCTCCCCCCCACATTGTAAGTGACATGGACATGCAGACCATTGTTGTTATGTCACAACACAGGTATCACCTCCATATACCCAGGGAACCTCCTCATGGTGGAATGGGTACTGTACCTTACATGTGCATATGTAATCACCCGCTCCTGTGGGAGTCTTCCCCCCTTACAAGGTGAACCCTATTTGTGGCCTGTGGAGTAGGCTTGACATGTTTCTGGCCCAACCATCCCACAGGAACATACATGGATGTGTGCTGCAGGCCCACTGCTGCACATCTGTACCCACTCAGTGACCCCTCACCAAAACAGTGAATGGACTTATTGAACCACACCTATCCCTGCCACACCGTATATTCACCTATTCCACAGCTCTGTCATGGCACAGCTAATGTCCTATCCACTGTGCCATGTGTGCACTCATAGGCATGTCCTGGGCTCCAGACATGTGGGTCCAGTGTGCAGGACATAGCAACCAACAGATCCCCTGCTGTGGCAGTGAGGGATGCACCACCAGGGGGGACCCAGGAGGTTGTATACAGCACTCCACATACCCATCCCCCACTGCAAGCTGTGTGGACTGCACCTTGTATGTGACACATGTGCATCTTTCGGCAACACATGGAAATGTTGCTATGAGTTTAACAATGGACAAGTGCATGACATAAAAAACACACATGACCAGTCCATTGTTACAAAATGATAAAATATTATTTAATTTACAAACTTAAACATAAAACTTAGCATTCTAAAAAAACAAAACTCAGCTGCCCACTGGGCACATACATTTTTTTTAATATTTACATATTTACATATGTACATATGTACAAATATGAGATGGCACACAGTGCCAACATTGGTGGTAGTCGGTTTTCAGCCCCCAACATCACTGTGCCCTGTGGTTGTGGCAGCATCTGGGACACAGGAATGCAGAGGGCAGGGGTGTGACCACCTCCCCATGTTACCTACTCCTCCTGGGGACCACCATGGCCTGATGGCTCATGGGCTGCGGAGGCCTCTACCACCTCCCTTAGCCTCCACAGCTCATGAGCCATCTGGACCACAGCTTCCACTACCTGCTCCATGGTCCTGGTCTGGGCACACTGGCCCATAGATATGGCATCCAGTGCCACAGACAGGGTGTGGTCACGTTTACCCCCTCCCAGGCCCCATGTGTATGGAGTCTGGGTTGAGTCATCTGCCCGCCCCATGTCTGTGGTGCTACATGTCACCCTTGCAGCTGCACGTAACCCAGCCTCAGGATCATGGGGCAGGTAGCAGGGACCCCCAGGGCCCTCTGCATTCCCATGTGCCAGGTGGCTGGCCACAACTGGTTCTGTGGTGTAGGATGGTCCCCTGGTGTTATAGAAATGTGGCCTCCATGCCACAGACACCTCCTCTCCCCACTCCACATCCCATACCACCAGAGGGGCAGCCTGCCTCACACCCTCCCCCTATCTCATCCCCAAACTCCACCTCCCTCTCCCCCTCTCCCTGCACCTCTCCCCTCTCCACACTCCCTCCCACTTCCTCCCCCACCTCCCCCTCCCCTACCCCTCCTCTCCCTCACCCATCTCCTCTGCCTCCTCCTCCACCAACTCAACCACCTCCCCCACCTCCGCCTCCTCCTCAACATCCATCTGCTCCAACTCCCAAACCTCCCCATCTCAACCTCTCCCCTCCCCAACTTACTTCTCCCCTCCTTCTCCCCCTCCCCCTCCTCCTCCTCCTCCTCCTCTGCCACCTCCTCCTCTTCCACCTCCTCCTCCTCCGCCTCTGGCTGAAGAGCTGCCACCTCCCCCACCGGCCTGGCATCCTCTGCCTCAGCTCCTTCATCTGTGGGCTCTGTGAATGGAAACAGAGAATGGTGCATCAGCAACATGTTCATTGCTCCCAGGGCAACTAGAAACAGCCACAATGCCTGCAAGTCTGGTACATAACTGGTAGCCCATTGACCATACAGCAGATTAAACATGCACACCAGAGCATGCAGTGACCCCAGAACAGACAGGATATAAGCTGCACATGCATATGAATTCAAGGGGTATGCATATGACAGGCAAGGGGTTGAGAACTGAGATGCCAGTGTTGGCAGATTCAGGGAGATATGGGGCCCTGCTGATATGTTAGTGCATAGGTGCCCATCTGCCCTCCCACTACAGATGTCAGCACCATCAAAGCAACACCACAAGAGGTCCCCTGTGGTGCATGCACAGAACGGGGAGGGGGGGAAGATGGTGTTTGCACAACAGCGCTGTGGGGTTCCCAGATGCATGTGTATGATATGGATAGGGAGGCTGGTTATGTGAAATTCAGTGTGCATGTTTCCATATATCAGAAGGTAAGATCTGGCAGCCTCTGCTGATGTCTGTGGGGACTGTGAGGTGACCTGGCCAAGGTGTGCTACCAGCATGCTGGGGACAGTAGAGGTGATTGATGCATCTGGGGTTTGGCCAGACCATTGGGGTGACTTCTGGACCACAGGTGGTGTACAGTACTAAAGGGATGAAAGCATGTTTTTACCTGTCTGGGTGGCCGCAGTAAAAATAGGATCCCTAGTGGTGTGTTTGTGGTGTTATGTGTGACAGCTCTGTGTGTCACTGTGACATGATAGGCAGGTCTTTGGTGACAGTTGGATGCATGTTCCACTGCTGAGGGTCAGCCAGTGATATGAGCATGTTTGCATATTGGAGAGATGAGGAGGGGTGGGGACACTGTGGTGAGTGGTGTGGGGCTACAGTATGCGGTCACTGCTAGGTTCTGTTTCAGGCAGCATGTATACACCCCAGCAGCAATGGGATGTGGCCAGGCAAGGGGCATAGGATAGGGCAGGATGCATGCACTTACATAGCGTGATAGAACATGGAGCCAGCAGCACAGTGCAGTGACCCAGAGCACTATGAAGGTGTGTGTGCACATGAGATATGCGTGCATTGGGGGCTGGCCTGGACACATGACACCCATGTGACACAACAGTTAGGCATGTGCATACAGCAGAGGTTGACCAACACACACATGCCTAATGGATCCATGGGTGGGTGCAGATGAGGCACATGTGGGCCCTAAGTACTCATGGCCCACACGGTCCCTGTCTGCCATCCCACATTACAGGTAGGGATGTGACAGGGACTGTTGGGTGGCTGGTGTTTCCACAGAACATTGGTACAGGCCTGTGCTACCAGGCACCTGATGTCCATATGTGTCCTCTATATGCATGATCCAGTGACATTCAGATGTGTCTGGGTGATGTCAACCATGGGAAGGGTGCGATACCATACAATACATGTCTGCTGTGCCATCACCATCTCTGGGATGTGCATATGATGCATGGCCACAATAGGTACGCACATGTGGCGTGACCACATAGCTTTGTGTGTCATCTGTGTGGTGGACAACAGGATCATAATCTAATCTGAGACAGGATATTGGCCCCTGAATGCTATTGTGTGCCCCAATATAATCTGCACAGTACCCCATTCAGGCATGCCAGTACAGACATGGCTAAATGTGCAGATAATATCCTGTTAGTTGCACGGTGCATGGTCATATGCCTGCTGGTGCAGTGCAACAGGATCATTTGGCCATGGCCCATACATCACACATGCTGTTGTGTGACACACATGCTGCATCACTTACCATCCTCGGTGGCCATCATTTGTTCTTGCAGCCTCCGGAGGTACTCTGGGCCCTCCTCCACATCTCACGGCCTTTTTTGCATAGATCTTCCATCTGGGGTGACAGGGATATATGTCATCTGTTGTGTTCCAAACATACCTGTGGCAACTCTAAAACACGCCACTCATGGGTAGGTGAAGTGCCATGATTTTCTTGTTGCATGCTGCAGCTAGGTGGATCCTATATGCGTGCACATTACCACCACCTTCACAGCCACACAACTGTGACTGCTGGACACACAGGCATGTGATGGAGATGCTGGACACACAGGCATGTGATGGAGATGCCCATGTTGCCACATTTGTGCACTAGCTGTGGGTCCTACCTTTGTACTGTGTGCTATCCTGTCACTGATCACTGTGAGGCTGTCATATGGCACATGCTGTGGGCCATGTGTCTACTTAGAGACATTATGTGCCATGTATGACCAACATCAGTGCCCTCACACCTCAGCCATATCCCACAGTACCTTTCCAATGCATCATGTGCACGTGTGCACTGTTTACACAGAGTTACCGTACATGTTCTGTGACAGTATCCATGGCCATTACCTGTGTCAACCCTGTGTTTCTGTTCAGATGAGGTGTGTGAGTGCTCACCATGTGATGGGATTAGTTAGATGGATGGTTTGTAGTATTTCACAGCCATGTGTGTCATTCTGGCAAAACATACCAACAAATGTGGGTATATCTGTGCACTGCCAGCATATGCATGTGGATACAGGCTCCCATTCCAGACATGTTAAGCCGGATAGCTACATGTGGTAAATGTTGGTAACTTTGGGGACAGGCCAGAGAACATAGTTGGTGACTTGCAGCCTTACTACACCTGGCCAGCGTTCTTGCAATGTGGTGTGCGTCAATATCTGCACATGCAGTCAGTCATCTGCTCATAGTCGAGGTCTGTGGTTGCCTGACAGGGAGGCTGGTACAGTGCCCTGTCTGCCTAATACACCTCCCTGGATTTGTCCCCTGGTGCTAGTGCACATCCAACCTGTGTTATGATTGCAGGATTGTTCCAATACCCCTGAGTGGGCCCAGTGGTATTGTACAGAAATCAGCCAGACCTATGCTACAGTACCTCATGGGGGGCTTATAATGACATACACATTCTAGGGATGTATCTCCAGATGGTGGACAGAATCATAAATTGGTGGACTGATAGATGACAGATAATAGAGGAGTAAATGGGTCATTAAGAGGGGACAGGACCATTGTGGGTAGACCTAATAATAGTTCTTTGGGTCTCCACTGAGGAAGATGTAGGGATGTTAACCACAAATGATGTGGATTGGAAAGGTGATACTGCAGGGATATTGCAGCAAATATCAATACACCAGGATGCTGTATTATGACTATTTCATATAGTGAAGACTGAAAAATCACAAGGACCGGATGGTATACATCCCAGGTTGATGATGGGAAAAAATAAATATGTGATTGCAGGCCTTCTCTTGGTCATCTGTGAACTATGATGGCTATCATCTGTGATACCTGAGGACTGGGGGATAGCCAATGTAACACTAATGTTAAAAAAAGAGGTCCAGGGGTGATCTGGGAAACTACACACCGGAGAGCCTGATATCAGTACTGGGAATGATGGTAGAGGGCATCATTATGAAATCACTAGGCAAACATAGATAGTCATGGCTTAATGGGGGACAGGCAATATGGCTTTGGACATGGAAGATCTTGTCTTACTAATCTGCTATGTTTTTATGACGGTGTGAGTAAACAGCTAGACAAAGGTGTGTCCATTGATATGGTGTATGTGGGTAATCAGACAGCCTTTGACAGGGTCCCTCATGGGAAACCTCTGGCCAAACTAATACATCATGGGATAGGCTGTGGTCTAATATTGTGGATCATGAACTGGTTACAGGATTGGAAGTGGAGGGTGGGGCTACGTGGACAATATTGGCAATGGCGAAAGGTGACTGGGGGAGTACCCCTGTAATCTCTGCTTGATCCACTGCTGTGTGACAGATTCCTACATGACCAAAACATGGAAAAAACAAATGTGCAGAGGTCACAGAACTATTTAAAGGAGTTAAGAGCCATGAGGATTGTTGATAATGGCCAGAGGATCCTACTAACTCTGAGGACTGATATCCAAATGGCTGATGAGATTTGATGTGCACAAATGCAACGTTATGCAGGTAGGAAAGCAAACCCCAAACTTTGGTTGCACAATGCCAGGTTTCACATTAGGAGACACCACCCATGAAAAGGATTTAGGTGTCATTGTAGATAAGATATACTAACCCTACACTCAGTGTGTAGCCGCAGCCAGGAGAGCAAATAGAATGCTAGGTTTCCTAAGGGAAGGAATGTTACATAACACAAAGGATATTGCACTGCCTCTGTGTCGCTCCATGGTGTGACAGCACCTTGATTATTGTGTGGAATTGTGGCCACCGTATGTTAATAAAAGGATATAGCTTTATTAGAAAAGGTACAGAGAGGACATACAAAATATTTATTTATATTCTCTTATATACCGTGCTATTCTGCATCAGTGCGGTTTACATTGAACAAACTGAAATTAATTGAACAGGGCATTATAACTTGGAGATAGCTATTTTACAGGGAACATGGGCTATGGAGGGTTAAGTGGCTTGCCCAAGACCACAAGGAGCACCTGTGGGACTAGAAACCCCAGTCCTTCTGGCCCAAGGTTGCTGTCCTCTAGTGGGATTTGAACCTGTGACCTTCCGGCCTGAAGTACCTTGCCCCAACCACTAGGCCACTCCTCCACTCTATGAAGAGATGTGATAAAGGATAGGACTCCTCAACCTGGAAAAGAGATGACTGAGGGGATATATGATGGAAGTTTATGAATTAATGAATGGAGTGGGACTCGTAAACATGATTTGATTGGTTATGTCATCAGCATATAGTGAGACTAGGGGTCATGCAATGAAGCTATAGGGTGTTGCATTTAAGACTGATTGGAGCATCTATTTCTTTGATACTGATGTGGATTCATACCCCCTCCCAGGACATGGGAGCCGTAAATGTGTGGCAAATTACATGTAGCTGCATGGCTGTAGACAACAAGCTATGTATGGAATTTCCTTCTCTGGGTAGGGGTGTTGAAAGACTGGACTGACCTCCCATTGAAGGTTGTGGGTCTACCTCATTGAACAAACCAACAATGGCATGGGATCAACCCAGTGCATCCCTGACTGGCAGCAGCATACCATTGCCATCTCTTCTATCTGTGTAAGTTAGGTTATCCTACAAGGAGCACTGGGTACACCCCTGAGGCCGGACATGGGTAGGGCTGACCTGCACAGATTAGCAGGTACACCTACATTTGGCTACTTGCTAAGCCACCAAGCAGTGTGAAAAGCCCTGAGGCAGGGTATGGGTAGGGCTGACCTACACACATCAGCAGGCACACCTACATTTGCCAACTTTCTGGGCCACCAAGCACTGTGTAAAGCCACGAGGCAGGGCATGGGCAGTGCTGAACTGCACAGATTAGCAGGAGCACCTATATTTTCCAACTTGCTGGACCATGGAGCTGTGCGTACACCCCTGAGGCAGGGCATGAGTAGGGCTGACCTGCACAGATCAGCAGGTACACCTACATTTGGCTACTTGCTGAGCCACCAAGCAGTGTGAAAAGCCCTGAGGCAGGGTATGGGTAGGGCTGACCTACACACATCAGCAGGCACACCTACATTTGCCAACTTTCTGGGCCACCAAGCACTGTGTAAAGCCACAAGGCAGGGCATGGGCAGTGCTGACCTGCACAGATTAGCAGGAGCACCTACATTTGCCAACTTGCTGGACCATGGAGCTGTGCGTACACCCCTGAGGCAGGGCATGAGTAGGGCTGACCTACACACATCAGCAGGCACACCTACATTTGGCAACTTGCTGCGCAGACTAGATGGACCAGACAGCTACATATCTGCCATCACCTGCTATATTACTAAGTTACCATGCTATAGACACCTTGTATGGCACATTCACAGATTGCAGTGGGAACCAGTGACACAACCAAAGTTCCCCATCCCTCTCACTTTGTCACCCCTATGTACAGTCAGGTCCATAACGTTGGTGACATAATCAACATATTGCTATGCTTACACTCCCCCTAGGTGTGGTATGTGTCACATGCTCAGTCCCGTGTGACCTATATGTGGTTCCAGTTAATGACAGGCCCCTTTAACTTGACCCTACACATACAGCTCTAGCTATACTTGGGTTGTTTACAGGCTATCAGGTATATGTCTTGGAATTCCCTAGTTACACCACTGCACTCAATCTAATAGGTAATGTGTGGCATTAGCTGTGAATTGCTGTACAACAAGGCACCATATCACACCTGAGGGTGCTTGGTCAGTTTGGTGCGGGGAATGGATGGTGCCCACAGTGGCTACATGTGGTAGGCTGATAGTCACGACCCCCAGGAGACATGCAGCTGAAAATTGAAGCAATAGTTGGTCCTACCATCCCAGACGTTGGTGTGCACATATTGTTAGTGTCCCAATAAGGGATGTTTTGTACCCTCTGATTGGTAGGCATGTAGTGTGAATCACATGGAGCTACCCCCCAGAACCACATTTTATGTCAAATGTTGCACAGTGACACAACAGCACTGAGACAGCAGGAATGCATACATTTTCGGTGCACTGTGTATGTCACTAACCTATCTCACCCTGCCTGAGGCTTAGGAGTGGGCTAGAGGTTCACCTTCCATTGGTACAGTGATGCTACACATACATTTCATAACACTTCATTATGACATTGTACATAACCTCTGATGGCATGAGCCAGGCCACATACATCCTGCACATACAACACACTGCCATGGGCTGCGGATTTATGTGACCCTCTAAAAGTTACGTTCCCAGAGGTCAGTCTTAAAAACCCAGAGGCTGGATGTGGTGGCCTGATGGGGACATACACTATTAGAATTACATCTGACAGTACATCAGTGGTAGCTGCAACAACCTCATGAACTTCGTTAGTATATGCACATGCATACACCTTTTTTTTGGCCTACAGCGGACATGCATTACTTACAAAGCTATGGGAACCTCGCACCTCCTAGGTAATGGCAATGGTGGGTACTACACGTGCAACTATTCCCTTTACTATTGCAAGTCCATGTGGAGGTAACAATTACCCCCACCTGAGGTCACAACACACAGTCACGCGCAGATGCTCACCTCACAGACCCAAGACTGGACCCTATTTGTCTATGGTGTGACCGGTAGATGATGTGTGTTACCTACGACTTGCTATGTTGAGATCCTTTGTTTGTGGTACCTGCCCCCATGTATTTACCTCTCGTGGGTAGTCTGACCAGGCATGGAAGTGCCTCTGGACCCGGTGCCAGGCACGCTTCACTCGGAATAGGTCCTGTCTGACACTCGAGAATGGGAAGAGGCACCTCTGTTTGCAGCATATGAGCCTTCTCAGCAGCTCCAGATCCCCTTCAGAAAAGAGTGGCTTCCTTGAATGGGTGGCCATTTTGTCTGGTGTTTTTACTGAACGATGTCATGACACGGTGCTCTCGCGGAAGCACCATAACACGCATTATGGCGACTTCACATTAGTGAGCAGTACTTCAGCTCATGGTGCCTTGCGCAGCCCACAAGGTGCTGTGTGGCATGCAGCACAAGGTACATAGTGCACGGCACCTAATGCCCTGTGCCTTGTGTGCCATGGCCATGTAAGACAGCAGGCATAGCGCACAGCGAGTGATGACGTGCGGGGCATATGGCACCGTGCACGAGGTGCATTTTGTATGCGCAACACACAGGACATTAATTAATTAATTAATTTTATTTATTTAACACTTCTTATATACCGCGCGATTTCTCATCAGTGCGGTTTACATTGAACATTAAACACTTGGACATACATTTTGTCTTACGTTTACATAAAACAGGGATATAACATGGAATTAACTGGGGAAACTATATACATATGAAATTTAGCATCAAACAAAATAGGGTTATAACATGGAGTTAACTGAGAAACTAATTAAGCGCCATATGTGATGTGTCTGTGCTGGGCGCTGTACATGCCGGCCTTATACAGATGCGGCACACAAGGCATGGGGCGTTAGATGCCGTCACGCAATGCATCCACCTAAAGCAGAAATGTAAAGTGCACAGTGAGTATGCGGCGCGCATGGCACCTAATGCCACACATGTAGCGTGTATGAGGTAAGTAATACACCTCACACATGGCACCATATGCATCGCATATGCACTGAGTGCTATACCTGCTGCCTTACGCCACGGTGGCACACACGACACCTTGCGTGGTGGTGCATTGTGTGCAAGGCATGTTGTGTGGCATGACACACGTTCACAATAGAAAAGGATGTACATGCATTTTCTGAGGGGACAATGTGATGTGCTTTGCATCAGGTGGCATATCAGTGGGGATTGAACACTTGATGTGTTGGATGCCTGGTCGTTACCCCTAACCATTGGGCTAAACACTCCACAGCCTATCTAGCTGTATAGCTATACATATATCAATAAATCAATAGCAGCTTGTGATTAAATTTAGTATAAATTGTAAATAGTTTCCCAACCACTAATGGTTGTTGTTCCTGTATATAGTTTCCCTAGTTATATTTCCGAGTTATATTACCCTGTTACAAGGTAAGCATACGGCTTCTTGGTCTGTTGCAAAATTTTGTTATTTGTACACCGCACTGATACTGAAGAGCGCGGTATAGAAGAGCATGTAAATAAATAAATAAATATAAGCCTTCCTAGGTCCATACACATCTATATGTCTGTATCTATATAGGTGTGAGTGGGTGGGTGTATACCTGTGCATACACTTGGGGATATATGGCATGGAGGGTTGGCGCAATGGTTACCGCAGCTACCTAGTGCACAGAGGATCATGGTTTCAAATGTAATCACCACATCACATTATACTTTGCTTTCTAAGACAGGCCTGTGTGTATAGAATATGTTTTGTATTTACAGCATGCCTGTTTATATCACAATATAGCCATTTGGGGTAGGTAGTACCTCTGTGCCTTACCACATCAGTCTTCAGTGTTTGCCCCTCAGACAGCATATGGTCATTCGCTTACCACCCTAGACTTCCATGGTGTATCATTCACGCATTTCCCATCACCCTAGCTGATGCTTCTTTTTTAGGGACAGGCCCCGTAGTCCCCTTCTTCCTTTCTGCCATTGGTGCTGCTCTATGTTCTGTTATTCGTTCATCCCACCAGACCGCATAATGCATTGCACAGTCAAACATACTGTATGCATATCCTCCATGCCCAGCAGAGGGTCTGTACCTTCACATGAAGGCAGGGGTTTACAGGCCCTCATGGCCTTCAGGACACATATAGCATCGGTGACCATTAGCTAGCAGTTGCGGAGGTCACCATGAATGGGAAGTGGGCCACTGGAAACCTGGTCCACAAGGTTAGTACTGCACTACCCGTACAATTCTGGTTCAGCCACAGATCTACATTGCACCTATTGGGCTGCATGTGTGTGCAGTGGGACTGTGTTGGCATGCCCTGTCCTTTCTGGCAGGTGAGCTCTTTTTCCCCAGGTTCTTAGAAAATGGCAGCGAACTCTGTATGAACAGCTGTGTTGCAGCAACAGGCTCTAATTATAGTGTGGTTTGGCATAAGAGGATGGTCAGAGAAAGGTATGGAGGCCCCATGATGGGTGACAGAGGTGGTTCAGCCACACGCAGCAGCTGCCACTGCCATCACTGCTCATGTGGTGTATGCTTCTGCTGCATATTCAGTTAACAGCCATTGCTTGAGCTTGAACTGTCACTACCTCACAAGGCCAATCAGAGATAGCTTCAGCTGTCAACCTACATGCATCATCATGCCCAGGAACATTAGGTGCGCTCACGCCACAGCTATCACAAGGCCAATGCAGTCTATGTTTGTGAGACAGTCTCACCGATCTGAGACAACAGATGCAAGACACAAGCTATCAGACAGACAACTGCAGTTTTGATCAATTTATTATACAATGTGGCTACATAGCCAGTCCAGGATCACGCCACAATCAGGGTGATGGTAGCCTATCACCATTCTCTGCTGTTTGCACCCTAGTCAAGCTGATGGCTATGACATGTTCAACCACTTGTTCCATGTATGTTCCCTCTTTCACATGTGCACCCTGTCTCAATGATGTTGTTTCATGTATTTCCCAGCATCCTCTCCCCTTCATTTTCAGCAGAATCTACTGTGGGACTGTGCTGTGGGACTGAGGTGCATAGTTGACTGGCTGATGTACCTCATTCATGCAGCAGATGCATGGTGCATCACAGCAAACTACATATTCCACGTTCCCAGATGCTGCGTGGCCCTACTCTGTGTGTGGAGGTGAGTAAGACACCAGCAACTGTGCCTTTGTTCATCCATCCTGGCTTCTCCCTGCCACAAGACCATGTTGCCATGGCATGAGAAGCACATGGAACCAGTCCCACTGCGAGTATGGGAGCAGGTTGTGTGCTCTGCTGTTGACAGCTGCTCATATGTGTCGATGTAGATTTGTATAGTGCTGCTTGTTTGTGTGGGTGTGTGTACCCTTGTTGGGCAAATGTTTGGTGGTTGCGCATGCTGGTATTATACCTGCACTGTGGTAGAAAATGTCTCAGAACTCCTTTGGTCTGTTATTATGCAATTAATTACACAGGTACACTACCAAAAAACTGCCTCCAGTTTTGCAACTGATTCCTATAGATTTTGGGGTGCTGAATCCAGGAAAAATAGCCAAAATGTTCCATCACGTCACGTTTTCTTGCAAAATTAGATTTCTTACCCATATAAGGAATGTTCACATAATTTCTTTTTAGCCGACTGCAGTTTATTTTCTTGGCCCAAAATAGAGGTTGTAATGGTTAACTAACTAGAAACACTCCCTCATGATATTTTAGAGTGTTTTGTATTCATTTTATACATTAACAGGACAATTGGGAGGCGGGGGGCTAAATCCAGTACTCGCGCTGGCGCATGTTCTTTCCTGTTCGCCTCGCCTCGTTCGCTCGCTCAAACACGGTGGTTGCGACATGAACGTTCCTGTCAAATTTCAGTTTCTTGCAAGTTCATTATTACCTTTTGTTTGCTCAGTCGTAATCCAGCTTTATTCCGAAGTGGTTCACTACAGTTGTAGTTTGCAGTGCTGTGTATTTGTGATGGCTCACAGAGCCAGAGGTTGCGTCAACTCTCCGGACAGTTTTTGTTTTATTTGTGGGGAATATACCGTGAAAAAGCGGCAGAGGAACATTTCTGCATTTATTAAAAAAGTATATTTCGCCTATTTCGGTTTGAAGTTAGGCGATCAAGACAAACCGTGGGCTCCTCACAAAGTGTGCAAGACATGTGAGGAAGATCTACGCTTATGGATGAAAGGTAAAAAACAAGCATTTCGTTTCGGAATACCTATGATGTGGCGTGAACAAAGAGACCACAGCAGTGACTGCTATTTTTGCTCTTGCATTGTGAAGGGATACAACTTAAAAAATAAGAACGTAATAAGTTACCCCAACCTTCCCTCAGCAATTAGGCCTATGCCTCATAGCAACGAAGTACCTGTGCCTGAACCACCAAAATCTTTGGATCATATTTGTGTGGACGGTTCTGATCATGATGAGACTCATCAGATGTCTTTTCCTGATGAGTCCAGTACTTCCGAGTTTGAAACTGAACCAGATCCGAAACCTGAACTTTTCTCTCAAGCTGAATTGAATGATTTAGTCCGGCATTTAGGACTCCCAAAAGATGCTGCCCAACAGCTAGGTTCTCGGCTTAAACAGAAAAATCTATTGTCACCAGGAACAACGTTTTATTGGTACCGCAACCGCGAGACACAATTTTTGAAGTATTTCAGCAAAGAGGAAGATTTGGTATTTTGCAACGATATATACGGAGTGATGGAAAAGTTTAAACTCAAGTATGATCCTGCTGAATGGCGGCTATTCATTGATTCATCAAAAGACAGCATAAAAGGTGTTCTTCTTCATAATGGCAACACATTCGCTTCAGTTCCTATTGCTCACTCTGTTATTCTCCAAGAAAAATACGAGAATTTGGCCCTGATTCTTCAGAAGATTCGTTATGATGAGCATAAGTGGATGATTTGTGGAGACTTTAAAATTCTATCCATGCTATTAGGGCAGCAATCCGGTTTCACCAAATATCCCTGCTTCCTTTGCTTGTGGGATAGCCGGGCCCGCGACCTACACTGGGGGAAAAAAGACTGGCCAATTCGGGAGTATTTGAGACCCAGTGAGAAAAATGTTCTTCATGAGAGCTTGGTACCTCGTGATAAAATTCTATTACCACCTCTCCACATTAAGTTGGGTCTCATTAAGCAATTCATCAAGTCCCTTCCAAAAGATGGTGAGTGCTTTCGGTACCTTTGCTCAAAGTTCCCCCGACTTTCTGAAGCAAAGCTAAAGGAAGGAGTGTTTGTTGGCCCTGATATAAGGAAACTCATTTCAGATGGAGCATTCGCTGAAACGATGTCTGAGAAGGAAAAAGAAGCCTGGGATTCCTTCAAGGATGTTGTTCTCAAATTCTTGGGGAACAGGCGGGATGAGAACTATAAGGATATTGTTGCCAGGATGCTCAATGCCTTCAAAGAACAAGGCTGTAACATGAGCCTGAAAGTCCATTTCTTGCACTCCCATGTGAACTACTTTCCCGAAAACTTGGGGGCGTACAGTGAAGAACAAGGTGAAAGGTATCACCAGGACATCAAGGACGCAGAGAAGAAGTTACCAAGGACGATGGAACACCACAATGATTGCTGATTTCTGCAGGTTGCTGCTGCGGGAAACCCCAGATGAAAAATACGCCAAGCAGCGCACCAAGAGAAGCATTCGGGGGAAGAAGAAGAAACGGGCCCACCAGGAGATTGATTGACCCAAGAATGACTTTAAAATCTAAACTGTGTTGACAAATATCGTGTTTTTGCTAAACTTTGAAATAAAAATTTGCTAGTTATTACCACAGTGTCGGATCTCATTTATTAGAATTTTATTTTCACACCATCGGGTGTTTGTCTTCATGTATTGCAATGGTGCGGTTTGCGTTTTCTATTCTTACATACATAGCTGTACAACATTTTTTGCACATTTCTTTGCTTTGCTTTGTGTCTAACCTCGCTCTTATATGCTCAGTGTTTGTGCACATGTATGTGGCTGTTTTAAGTGCAGACAATTTTGCTACCATCACAGTGTGTTTTGTTGACATTACTCTATTCTTATGTGCTGCCTTGTTACAATTTTCTTTATTCTTATTTGAATAACTACTAAACAATTAGTATAAAGAATTCATCCAAGAAACTTTTATCTCAATCGCACTCAATCTGAAACGTTCACCTCAAACTGCTAACCCAAAGTAGCAAAAAATCTGTACGTGATGCAGCAAATTGGTTACCAGATTTGGATTCAGCGCACCAAAAAACGTAAAAATCAATCGAAACATTAGAGGCAGTTTAAAAAAAAGTTTTTTAGTGTACCTGTGTTATTGATTGGAATTCCTCAGTACAATGTTAAGTGCCTCTGAATACTTAAAAATATGGCAGTTAATCTATTTTATAACAAGAGGCATACCATTTATTTACTTGAAAGTATTTATATCCCGCTTTATCCTTGAATCAAAGCGGATTTCACTGCAAACCAATCAAGTAGGGTAGTACAGGGGTGTCAGCATGCAGTGGTTGTGAAGGTAGTTTTCGTGAGTGTGTGACTAGGTAAATCTTGATTTGGAGTGCAATATATACAGGTTGAGCTATCTGCATTGGGCTATATACATTTTAATAAGAGTAATAGGATGTTTTTATGTTGTGGATTTATGTTGTGGATGTCATGTCTTGTGTAACTCGTTTTGTGGGGTGGTTAGGTTGGATTGGTGGTCTTCGTTGAATTGTTCAATGAATAGGCTGGTTTTAAGTAGCTTCCGGAAATATTTTATATCTGTTGTTGATTTTAGATTATCTGGGAGGACATTCCAGATAGCAGGGGCAGCAAGAGAGAAGGCTCACATGGATGTGGATTTGTTCGTTCTTGTGAATAGAGTAGGTGTTGGTATGTTGTTTTTGGTACTGTTTCTGTCTGGTCTTTTGTTTGTTTTGATTCCAATGAGTTCCTGTAGTTTTCCTGCTGAGATGTTGTTCTTAATTTTGAAGATGGTCAGCGCTGATTTATATTTTGCCCGTGAGGAGATTGGTAGCCAGTGTAGATCTTGTAGTAGTGGGGTTATATGGTCTTGTATTGAAGCACTAGTAATAATGCGGGTAACAGTGTTCTGGACTTTTTGTAGGGGGCGGGTGGTTTGCTTAGGCAGACCTTGGAAAAGTATATTACAGTAGTCCAGTAGGGGTGTAATGATGGCCTGGCATACTGTACGGAAATGTTCTCTGTTGAGGAGGGGTTTTAGTCTCCGGAATGTTGAGAGTTTGAAGAAGGCTATTCTGGATATCTTGTTGATATGTGGTTGGAGGGTGAGTTGCTTGTCTAGAATCACTCCAAGGTATCTGACTTTGGGGGATGTTTACTAAAAACCGCCAATGTGCGCAGCCGCACAATAGCACACTAAAAGCGGATTTAAGAGCGCTTAAGTGCCCCGCACATGTGCGATGAAGCCACGCACCCTTGCGCGTCACACTAACGGGTGCCGCACAAGTACAGGCCAGCAAATGTCCGATAGAGGCGGGGAACGGCTAACGGAGGGCGGAGGAAGTCCCCCGAGGGGCGGAGAGACGGGCAGAATGGGCGAGGAAGGGGAGGGGAGAGGCGCCCCGCACATTATCGGGGCTGAGTTTCAAAGGAAAAATAGCGCGAGTGAATCACTCGCGGTAGAATGCATTTAAAGGGAAGAGAAACCATTTCCGTCAGCAATGTACAGCAAAACCGGGGAAACCTGCAAAACGTGAGCAGTGTGATACATGTGCACAGCCCAAAAGTGGAATTAAAAATAGAAAAGGACCACAACAAAAATTGTAAAAATAGTAATTCAGCTGGGGAACAGTTATAGTAATGGGCAAAACTAAAAAACATACCCAGGAAATCTCCAGGAAAAGAAATGATTTTTGGAATGGTGTACGGAGCGGAGACTCTTCCAAAAAACATTTCCTTTTTGTTGGAACTTTCCTGGGAGTGTTTTCTATGGTTGCCCATTAATATCACTGTTGCCCAGCGTGGTGATATTGTGTCCCCCATTTTCCGTGGTCATTTCCGGGGTTTATGTGCACGTTTGTCACCAGACAGGGTGCATGTGCCCACAGTAAAAATGCGTAGAGCAGGGTTTGCGACTCCATCCTGCCAGGTTTACTACCTCCAGGGGCTGCACTGTCTCTGTGGGCATAGTGTGGTGCAGCGGACAGAGCCATTACCTCTAGGGTCAGAGGTTCAAATCCCAGCTGGGGCACTTGCCAGCCCAGCCCAGTCCCTATATTTTACCCACCACTAAACAAAGATAGCGCAGACACCCCTGTATTGCAGAGAACATAAGCATGGGGAAAACACCCATATTTTACCCAACACCGCACACACACCACAACAATGGGCATTACCTACAGCCAAGTCCCCCAAATGCAGTCCCGTACTGCCACATTGCAATCAGGTCATCTGCTTTTTCTGAGAGAAGCTCATGCCAGCATGTTGGCGGACGAGTACATGTGGTGCAGGGGGCAGTGGCTGCTAGCCACAGAAGACAGAGGCCCAGCCATGTGCAGGCTGGCACAGTCCACTGCAACAGACAGGCCCTGCCGGATCCACAGTCATGGACGTTCCAGGGAATTCAGCCAATCTGTGGCTACACAGTGGTGCAGTGCACACAGACAGTGCATGCAAGAACAGAAGGTCACAGGTTCAAAGCCCAGCTGGGGCTGCCACCAATCCTGCCCACATATTTTTCCCACAACTAAACAGTGATAGTAAGGACACACCTTTCGTGGCGAGGACATATGCAATGGTACTACGTCTATCTTTTACCCCACTGAGCACAGACACCATGAACAGGGGCAGTACCTAGAACAGAATCCCCCAAGTGCAGTCCTGGTGGGCCACACACCAGTCAGGTTCCATGCTGCCACTCATACAAATGCCTGTGCTGTATATCTATGCACCACCCCCATGGCATGTAGATGTAGCTAATGCATATTCATGAGGGACATGGGGGGGGGTTAGGATGGGGATCTGGTGGTGGGAAACCCTGTTTTGTCCACCTGGGGGTCGATAGGGGGGGGGGGTGTTCCACTAGCTGAGACAGACAGAGCTTTCCAAGATGTTTATGCAGCACCTACCTATCTCACAGGTTAGTGCTGCTTTGGAGTTCTGGCATGGCCACTTTCAGCCATGGAAGGTGTTGTGGACCTGGTCCTGGGCGCAACATCACACTCAGGGTGAGCACAGTAACCGCACAATGTGATGGTGTTTAGCTACTCTTTGCCGTTTGTCCACCCACTCAGGACACCCTACCCGGCCGAGGTGCTGTGTGGGTGCACACGGACACGTCCCCCTACCAGGCTGGGGAGCTTTAGGGGTGCATTTCCCATCTTGTGTGAATCTGTGGACAGCTGATTTGCATGTGCAGTGCATCATGGGTACGGGTGGCCTAACCCTATCCTGTTTACAACAGCAGACTGTCTGTGAGGTGACATGCAGGCTATCTGCAGCCAGCCAGGGGCTTGTTTACAGCTATAGAGCTGTAGCCCAATGGTTATATCACTGCCTATGTAGCCAGAGGTCATGGGTTCAAACCCACAGTGGGGTTCTGTGATAGGGGTGTTCATAGCATGTTTTAATTTACTGTACATATGTTGATGCCAGCAATAACACCCTCAGCATACTGTACCCATAAGGTGCCTCTGAGGGTGCTTTATGGGGCGCCCTATAGGGCACTTTATGGTTGCCATCCATATAGGGTGCACTATACATTATCCTGTGTCGCAACATACATGCTGCCCTATAGGGGACATTCTAGGGTGCCTTGGCGGACGGTGCACTGTAACATGTGCCTTATGGGCCGCCTTATGTTAACATGCTGTGAGAGTGCGTTTGCTAGTAGTTGTCACAAAATAAAATTAAAAGGCCTCCTACAGCACTCCACAACATAAAACATACTGCCTCAGTTAGCCTTTTTCACTGGGCATTGGGAGGGATTGAACCCCTGGTCCCTGCACCATTGGTCAGTGTTTTAACCATTGTGCTGTGGCTGTGTTCCATTGCTTTAGCATCAGCGCGCCGCCTTGTGCCCATCATCGTGCCGCCTCCTGCTGCCCACAATTAACAGTGCGCTGCCTTGTGCTGCCCAAAAAGAACAGTGCGCCGCCTTGTGCCGCCCAAATTTGATAGCGCATCGCCTAATGCCGCCCAAATTTTACAGCGCAACGCCTAATGCCGTCAAAAATTAATTACTGCCGCCCAAACGTAACAGCGCAACGCCTACAGCCGCACAAAAGTAGTATGCCTCCTAAAAAACTTTTTAACCATTACTATTCATGCCTCAGCCAGCCTTTTTTGGTTGCGCACACTGGAGGATTGAACCCATGGCCCCTGCACCATTGGTTATTGTCTTCACTGTTGTGCTACGGCTCTGTTCCTATATGTGCCCAGCAGCGCCCCACTTAGCCTTCCCACGCGCTAATGTGGGCCCCGCACATTAGCGCGACGCACACCCGTACGGTCGTTTTTTTTCCTTTTTCTGCCTGAACCGCCCACTCCTTATATGGCACACGCACACTAACGGGGACCCGCACATTTTCGGGGTTTAGTAAACATGCCCCTTTGTCTTTTATTGTGATTGTTGTATTGGATATGCTGATGGCAGTAGGGGGAATGAATGTGAAGTCTCTTGTGATGATAATTGCTTCAGTTTTATTTATGTTGACATTTAAGTTGTTGTTAGTTAGCCAGGTTGTTATTTCTTGAATGCAGGTTGATATGGTGGTATAGTCTGGGGACTCCAGTTGAATAGGGGTATATGCCATGATATCGTCAGCATATATGGCGTTTTGTATCTTGTGTTTGTTAAATATTTTGCATATGGGCTGAATATAGATGTTGAAGAGGAGAGATGATAATGATGAGCCTTGGGGAACTCCTTGAGTAGTCTTGAAGGGTTCTGAGGTGAGGTTCCCAGATTTTACTCTCTGCTGTCTGTCTTCAAGGTATGATTGGAACCATTTAATTGTGGTATCTTGTAGTCCAATCTCCGTTAGGCGCTTCAATAGGATGTGATGGGAAACTGTGTCGAATGCTGATGATATATCGATAAATATTAGTAGGAAGCCCTGCTTTATCTTGTCCATTTCTTTGATTATGTTATTGAATACGTGTATGAGTAGTGTCTCAACACCATGTTGTGGACGGAATCCGTGCTGGTGGGGATCTAGTGAGGCAAATTCATCAATGTGATCTTGGATCTGTCTCTGTACAATTTTTTCCATTATTTTAGCCAGGAATGGGAGGCTGGATATTGGGCAGTAGGTTGAAGGGTCGGCAATGCTGGATGAAGTAGATTTAGGAATGGGGCGGATAGTAGATTGCTTGAGAGTTTTTGGCATGTAACTCTGGATGAGAGAGGTGCTCACTATCTTTTGGATGAATGTGTTGAGTTGTTCTTTGGTGGATTTAATCCAAGTTACTGGGCAGGGGTCCGATGGAGAGGTGGTGGTGTTTAGAGCAGTGATGGTTTGTTCTATTTGTTTTGTTGATGGGATGCTGAAGTTTTTCCATTGGTTGGTAGTTGTAGAGCCCTCTGTTGCTGGTGTGTCCATAAGGGGGATGTTCTTACGGTGCGTGTTGGTTCTGTTCTTGGCTATTTGGTAATCAGCAAAGGTTTGTGGGTGTATTTTGCTTTCATCTTTCATTGTTGGGTCTTTTGTTATGGTGCGGACGATGTTGAAGAGCTCTTTAGGTTTATTACAGGCTTTTAGTACAAGGTTTGTGTGGTATTGTTGTTTATGTTTGTTTATTAGGTTATTGTAATCTTTTTGTATCTCCTGGTATTGTTTCAGTTTGTTTTCTGATTTGTTGCGTCTCCAACGATGTTCCAGTTGCCTTAGTTTTCTGTTGGATTGTCTTATTGCATTAGAGTACCATGGTGTAGAACTGGTCCTGTTTTTGTTGTGGTGTGAGTTTAATTTGTTGTGGTGTAAATTTATACGAGGTGTTAGTTGAGATGCAGCAAGTATAGTGGTATTCCATGAGTTGATGGCTTCATCCAGGTCAGTGAAATCCTGGAGTAGTGACTGCATGGTATCTTTGAGGAATTGCTCTTTGTTAAAGACTTTGAAGTGTCTTGTAGGCTGTTCCGTTTTCCGAGCTGCCTGTTCAGTATTGAGGTGGAGTTCAAATGATATGGCATTTATGTAACCCCTTTACTAACTGAGCAGAATTGACTGCCAATATTAAGCAAAATGAAGTTCAAAATGATTTTTCTGGCTCATCATAGTTTATATGATGGCCTGCCACACTATTCATTTCCTCACCTCATTCCTTGAGCTCCAGTTTGACAACCAAGGCCCTTGCAGATGCATCCAAAAATGCAATGTGTGCCTTTGAGTCAATACTGACTCCTGGTGACCCAGCAGTTCCTGTGTTTTATTTATTTATTTGCACAGCTTGATATACCGCCCATACCAGAGTGTCAGGGCAGTGTACAATAAAAATATAGGCTGCCAGAAACAAAGGAAGGAAAAGAACGCCATAAACTTATAGGAGAACAATAGAAAAGGCAGAGAGAAGGATAGCAAAGGGACAGAGATAGACAAGAGACACCACTGACAATGGACAGGACAAGAAGGCAGAGGGCGGGAGGGGGAGGGGGCTGTGGTAAGCGCAAGCTATTACATCACGGGGTCACTGCAGATGGGGGGTCCAAATGGGGGAGGGCAGAATGATCAGACGAGGCAGGGAAATCATAAGCCTGACAGTAAAGGTGTGTCTTGAGAAGTGATTTGAACCGGGGGAAAGATGATTCAATACGGAGGGAGTGTGGGAGTGAGTTCCATAGAGTGGGGCTTAAAAAGAAAAATGTGGCGTGATGGGTGAGTTTGAGATGGGCTTGAGAAGGGGGGGAGGGGAAGGAAGAGACAATTGCCATGGGCGGAGCGGAGTAGATGGGGAGCAGGCTGGAAGTGGATGATATCAGCCAAATACTGGGGTGTGCCAGTGTGAAGAACCTTGTGTGTGATAGTGAGAAGCTTGTAAATAAATCTAACTTTGATGGGGAGCCAATGGAGGGTAAGAAGACAAGGAGTGACATGGTCAAAAGGGAAGAAGTGGGTAATAAGACGGGCAGCCGTATTTTGAACTAACTGGAGGCATTGAAGCTCATAAGGGGGAGATCTGCAAGAACTGAGTTACAGTAATCAGGGCGAGTGATCACAAGTGAGAGGACGAGGGTAGTGAGGGAGGGAGCGGGAAGAAGTAACCAAATAGCCTAGATCCTGCGAAGATGAAAGAAGGAGCTACGTACAAGTGCAGAAATGTGTTGGTGGAAAGAAATCGAGGGATCCAGAGTAATACCAAGGTAGCGCAGAGTGGGAAAAAGGGGGATGGGAAGGGCGGACATAGTGGGTGTCAGATTAGGGGAGGGAGCACCGAAAGAGAACCGGATAGCAGAGGACTTGGAAGGGTTAACGTGGAGAAAGATACTAGTGAACCAGCTGGAAATGGAAGCGAGGCAGGCATCGAGAGTAGTGAGATCTGGGGCCAAGGGACTAGTGTGGTGAATTAGGAGAATGTCATCCACATAGAAATAAGTGGAAATTGCAGCCTGTTGTATGAGCAGGGCAAGGGGAGAGAAGAAAATATTGAAGAGAAGGGGGGCGAGGATAGAGCCCTGGGGGACATCACAGTGCAGGGCAAACGAAAAGGAAATGTTAGGACCTGATTGGATAGCGAAGGTGCGGGATTTCTTGGCAATGTGACCAGAAGAAGATTGCCAGGCCTTTCTTCTGAGGCAATGGAGGTTAAATGACTTGCCCAAGGTTACAAGGAGAGCCAGCAGGAAATAAATCCTGGATATCAAGTCAGTGCTCTAACCATTAGGCTGCTACTCCACTCCAGCAGCTGCACCCATCTGCCCACAAATTTAAAGTTGGTTGGATTAACAATTGGCTTTTTCATACCAGGCCCCACCTTCTTTGGAATGCCCTGATGTTTGACGTTAGAATCAAGGCAGGAAGTTCTCACAAGAAATTTTAAAAATTGGTAAAACCAGGCTTTTTCAACAATCTTATGCTGACTACTTAAGATTCTCTGTATGATTACAGAAAGACCCTGACTTACACAGCTCCAACATACATCGATTTGGACCTACATAGAAAATTTCTAGCATATGCAAAATATCTACGGAACTTATGGTAATGTAAAAATGCCATCAATTATGAGAAAATGCCTTCAACTGTGGTGCGTTTTAAGAACTCAAAGCTAATTCCCATTAATGATGGCTAGTGGAAAGGGAGATCCTTCTCGCAAGTATCATGTCATCGACTTGAAGACCAAATGAAAATCATCCGCAAGCATATATAGTAATATAGTATATAACGGCAGATAAAGACCAGTATGGTCCATATAGTCTGCCCAGAAAGGCGGCAAGAGTAGGTGCACCTGCCCGCTACGTGCAGGTCACCTCTCCCCATGCCTTTGTTTAGGGGTGTACCCACCGCTCCTTGTAGGGCACCCCTGTTTACCAAGATATAAGAGATAGTTATGTTTATTTTGATTTTATGCTATTGCTATAAATGGATACACTGTATCTGCCCCTTGCCATTTTGAATTCTGTCACTGTATTTGCCCCACCACTATCATCGGGAGGGCATTCCAAGCATCCACCACCCTTTCAGTGAAAAATAATTTCCTGACATTGCCTTTCATTTTACCCCCTTGCAGCTTCATGTTATACCCTCTAGTTTTACAGCTTCCTTGTCTTTGGAAGAGGTTTGTTTGTTCATTAATACTCTTTAAGTATTTTAAGGTCTGGATCATATCTCCCCTGTCTTTCCTCTCCTCCAGAGTGTACATATTTAGGTCTTCAACTCTCTTCTCATAAGTCTTCTGATGCAGGCTCCAAATCAGTTTGGTTGCCTTCCTCTGAACTGCTTCCAGCCTTTTTATATCCTTTGCGAGATATAGTCTCCAAAACCGAACACAATATTCCAAGTGAAGCCCCAACAGCGACTTGTACAGTGGCATTAGTACCTCTTCCTTTCTGCTGGTAATTCCTCTCTATATGCAACACAACATCCTTCTGGCTTTTGCCACTATCTTGTCACACTGCTTTGCCACCAGAGATCCTCAGAAACAATCACTCCAAGGTCCTTTTTCTGGTCCATGCACACCAAACTCTTTCGACCTTTTGCATACAATCCCCTTGGACTTCTGCTTCCCAAGTGCATGACACTCCACTTCTTCACATTAGATATTAACTGCCAAGCATTAGACCATTCTTCCAGCTTGTGTAAATCTTTCCTCATGTTCTCCACTCCCTCAGGGGAGTCCACTCTGTTGCAAATTTTCGTGTCATCTGCAAAAATGCAGACTATTCCATTCAGTCCTTCAGCAATATCACTCACAAATATATTGAACAGTACCGGTCCCAGGACCGAACGCTGGGGCATACCGCTAATCACCTTCCTTTCATCCGAGTTAGTTCCATTTACCGTCACTTTCTGTCACCTGTCAGTCAACCAATTTCTGATCCAGTACACCACCATGGAGCCCATCCCCAAGCTGTTGAGTTTATTAATAAGCCTTCTATGAGGAACAGTATCAAAGGCTTTGCTGAAATCTAGGTAGATCACATCCATCACATGCCCTTGATCTAGTTCTCTGGTCACCCAGTCAAAGAACTCAATCAGATTTGTTTGGCAAGATTGTCCTTTGGCAAAACCATGTTGCCTCAGATCATGCAACCTGTTGGTTTTGAGGAAGTCCACTATTCGCTCTTTCAGGAGCGCCTCCATTACTTTTCCCCCCACCGAGCTAAGGCTTACTGGCCTGTAGTTTGTCACTTCTTCCCTACTACCACTTTTATTGAAGAGGTACCACATCAGCCCTTCTCCAGTCCTGTGGAACTTCTCCTATCTCCAAGGATCTATTAAAAATATCCTTTAACTGCCCTGCAAGAACCTCTCTGAGCTCTTTAAGTATCCTGGGGTGTATCCCATTTGGTCACATAGCCTTGTCCATTTTCATCTTTTGTGAATGGTGTGGTATCTACTCCATTCCCATTTGTATATTTGTCAATCACAGGTGGTCCTTCTCTGGGATTTTCTTGAGTAAAAACAGAAGTATTTGTTTAGCATTTTCGCTTTTTCAATGTCACTTTCCACAAATCTGTTCCCAGCACTTTTGAGTATTGAAGTTCTACCTCTGATTTTCCTCCTCTCCCAAACAAACCTGAAAAACGTTTTGTCACCGCACCTCACATCTTTAGCCATCTTTTCTTCTGCCTTTGATTTTGCTATCCTTATTTCTCTTTTTGTCTCTTTTAGTTTGATCTTTTATTCGTTTCTGTGTTCCTCTGTTTGCGAGCTTCTTAATTTTGTGAAAGCTGTGTTTTTTGCCTTTATTTGTGCAGCCACTTCTTTGAAGAACCAAATAGGTTTCCCTTTCCTCTTGTTTTTATTTACTTTCCTTATGTATATATCTGCTGCACCTTTTATTGTCTCCCTTAGTTTAGCCCATTGCAAGTCCACTTCCCTAATCCCCTCCCACACTTCCAATTCCTCCTTCAGGTACTTGGTCATTTTACTGAAGTCAGTGTTTTTGAAGTCTAGGACTTTGAGCTTGCTGTGATTGGGTTCTACCTTGGCTTTTATCTCAAACCACACTGTGTGATGATCGCCGCTGCTCACATGGGTACCCACCTGGATATTCAACACACTATCTCCATTGGTGAACACTAAATCCAGCACCGAGCTCTCCCTGGTTGGTTCCATCACCATTTGTTTAAGTAATGCATCTTGGAAGGCATCCACAATTTTTTTTACCTTTTTCCAGATTTGCAGAAGTAACACTCCAATCCAATCAGGTACATTATAATGACACAGTATGATCACTTAACCCTTCATGGCTATCTACAATATCAACAATCAATTCACTATCCATTTATTTGGTTTGATTTGGAGACCTGTAGACCACATCACTATGGATGACAGTGCCATCTCCTTTTTCCAACAGAATCCATAATGTTTCTTCTTTTCCCCACGTACCCTGCATTTCAGAAGCTTTAATATTGCTTTTGACATATTGCGCTACTCCTCCTCTTTTTCTAGCCTCTTTGTCTCCTCTAAATAGATTATAGCCAGCTATGGCTATATCCCATTCATGCGACTCATTAAACCATGTTTCTGTAAAGGTCACAATGTCCAAGTCCATTTCTACCATTAGGGCTTCAAAATCAGGAACTTTGTTGGCTAGGCTTCAAGCATTTGTTGAAAGCTTTGCCTGAATTTTGCATGGATTTTGTTCTACATCTCCCCTCCCGCTTGTCATTGATATGTGGTTCAAAAGTGTGGCTGTTTCCAATGTTGTTTTGCTTTTGCTGGGAGTGATGTACTGAACTTGTCCTTCTCCATTTGTCACCCCATTTTCCTAGTTTAAATGCCTGTCCATATACTGCCTGAGGTTTTCACTTAGGATCCTTTTCCCTGTGATGGAGAGATGTAGTCTATCAGCACAGTATAGTCTCTTGTTGATCCATCTGTTTCCCCAGTTGCCTATATATCTAAATCCTTGTTTGTACCAGGTTTGGAGCCATGTATTAAAGTTGTTTATGCGATGCAGCCTTTCTGCCCCCTTACCATGAACAGGTATAACTTTTGAGAATGCCATAGTGTTAACAATGGGCTTGAGTTTCTCTCCCAGAGTCTGGAAGTCCCTTTGAACTGCAGAGGCACTGTTTCTAGCCAGGTTATTTGTATCCAAGTGGATGACAATATCAGTTTTGGAGTGCTCACTTTCTGCACTAACTATACCAACAATTTGGTTTGTATTCCTGCAGGCTGAAGAGCCTGGGAGGCATTTGGACATCCTTTCTCCTTTGAGCTGAGATCCCAAGTTGTTGCCTCTGATGAAGGAATCTCCAAGTAGTAGTAGTAGTAGTTTTCTGTTTTGTGATTTTTTTCTTCCTATTTGGTACATTATCAGTAGATTTGGCATTAAGTCTTTCATTTAAGGTCACTTCCGTTTCCATGGATTTGGCACCCTCATTATCCAAGGCAAGGAAGGCATTATGCAGGGATATCTCTTGATGTATAGGGTATCTCTGTGTTACAGGTCACAACCTACCAGAGCTCACTGTGATCCATTTTTTCCTGGGTTGTTTGATTCTTTGTGGGAGCGGTGAAGGATTTTGTTCAGTTTGTACCCTAGAGATGGTGTGTTTAATTGCAGCTAATTCTTCCCTTAGTAGAATCAATTCTTTATGCATAGCAGCTAACTTATGGCATACAGGGCAAGCTCTTAGGTTCCAAATGATTCTTCCCAGAATGATAGCACCACAGTTATTGCAGTGAATACACAACATACTGATTCAGCTGCCCTAGGAGGAGAAAAGGAGAAAAAGTGGGTGTAATACCTAATTAAAGGACAGATGTCCTTGTATATGATGACTATATAGGCAATGCAACCCTTGAGTAGGTGGGGTGAGGGGTAGGGTGGGCGGGAACCTAAGTGTCCCTGGCCTGTAGACCTTCTATGTACTGAGAGCACACTCAGATATCTGATTTAAAGGCTATGCAAGGAACATAGGCAGGCTGAAGATTCCTAAAAACCTATATTCAACAGTTACATTTTATCACAAAACAGGTAATTGTAAAGTTTGAAAGCCTTAGTTGAGTGTGTAGTCTCTTGAAGTTCTGATGAGCAGATTGGTTCAGGTTTTAGCAGACTGGTTCAGGTATTAAGCATGAAGGAGGCTCTGAGTTATGTAAATATTGATTTACGCATAGGATCGCAAAATGATCTACTTAGGTAGGTCAGGGACTTTCTTCCCCATCCTTGTTGTTTCCTGATCATAAATAGGATTACCAGATTTTTTACAGGCAAATCTGGAACACTTATCCAAAGGGGGATAATGAGCCAGAAGGGACACCTACGTTTCAGGTTTGAGTAGAAAGACATGGAGGACAGAAGAGGAGTCATTGCTTTGTCCCCTCATCTATCCCATGACAGCAACAACATCACTTCCAAGCAGACAAATCAACAGAGAAATATTGTGCAAAATATAAAGATAATGGATGTAAATTCTAAAAACTGACATATTCAAATCACTAAATAGAAAATATTTTTGTTCCTACCCTCTCTGTCCCCAATTGCTGGAATCAGGGACAGGAGTCTGTCAAAGAGGGGAGTCAGGGACACAGCTCTAAAATCGGGGACAATTCCCAAAAATCAGGGACCTCTAGTAACCTTATCATAAATTCTGTTTTAAATGATCATTGTCATATTCATTCCCATCCCTTCTTTATTTCTTGTCTATTAAACTATATATTAAAGACTATGGTCCCGATTTCATAAGGCAGATAACAGAGCAGCACGTCCCACCGGGACATACTACCCCGATATCTGCCTTGAAAGTATTCTGCCTCCATCCCCCGCTGCACGCACAGAGCTGCTGTGCATGCATTCGGGGACAAGGGCATGCCAGGGGCAGAGAGCGGGAGGGGCATGGGTGGGACTGACCCCTGGACATAAAGGGCCAATTTTGCTCATGGCCCTATATGTCCAGGAGTCGCCGGGGATAACCTGTTTATTCCACATCAGAGATGGTATAAGCGCCGGCCGCCCCCTCCCCCCAGAGATTTCCAGCACCCCCCCCCCCCCGCCCCACACACACAGCATGGGACAGGCCAAGGTGGGTCCCTGCCACCTGACTAAGCCACTGGCTGCTCCCGTTGGGGTCAGGCAGCGGGATATCAGGGTCCAAGCGACCATATGGCATGTCATTCCACGGGCAGGACATCCCCGTGGCGCTGCTAGGGCAGCTGGGCCATCTCCAAGGCCCTGATCCTGCACCTACGGGAGCATCTTGCTCCAGCGGTGCAGAATCAGGGATCGATGGTCCCATCTTGGTCAGGGGCATCCAGACAGCACACACATAACCCTTATGGAATTGGGCTCCATGTTTTGCAGTTATTTCATTTATATGTTTTATTAATTTATTGTTATGCGCCCAGATTTTAATTTCTTTAGAGACAAGTACTTCTAAGAAGCCATCAACAAATGTAATTACAAAAGGAACAACATAATCACAGTACTCCCATGTCAGCATTCTAATATAAACCCTGATCCCTTCTACTCTTTCATTGCGAACCATTATCAATCTTTTCACATTGCCATATTCACCGACATATACACAGCAAATGCTGAAATTTGCATATAGCAGATAAACAGCAAACAGTATACCCATATGATAACTTCCCCAGGACTGACTGAAAAAAATGGATACCACTCCTCACGCCTAGAAAGTTAATCCCTGATACCCACATTTGACTCCACCACAAAGAACCCCTTGTCTGTCCACCCTTCAGGTTAACATTCCAATTCAAAAGACATCTTTGTCCAATATTTTTTTCCTTTATACAAAGTAATCCTTAAACAAGACCAAACATATTGTATAAATACAGCAAATACCAGCTAGTCACCTGATCCCTCACACAAGCCTACACTCTTGCCATACACTCATATAGGGTTACCAGTTTTTCACCGAGAAAAACCAGACACCTGTGGCTCGCCAGGCCCCACCCATTCCCCACCCCAGTCCCACCCCTGCCCCGCCCCCAGTCCCACCCATGCTCTACCCTAGCCCCACCCACAAAAATTACAGAGGGCAAGTGTAGGCAGCTGTAGGGGAGAAACTCTAAAGGTGAAAGGATGAGATTATATAGATCTATTATTAGAACTGTGAATACTGTGTTTGAGTGTCTTCTTGGGAAATACTGTGAATGCTGAAGCTCAATGATATTTTAGTAAAGTTTCAGTTTAGTATACATGTGTAATGTGGATTTATTTATGAACTTCCTGACCCCCAAATGGAATTATATTTCCCAAATAGGAGAGATATTTAAACTAAATAATCCTATATATTGAAGGAATCAACACAAGAACCTACTCCGATCCTTCACCACTAATACGCTCAGTGCACTGCAGGATGAAGACTGCCGTTGGAGTGATGCATTGCAGTCTAAAGCTTGGATTTCATTCATTGAGCTAAGTCCTTAGGCAGGAACTATGAAACCGAAAGTGGTGGGCTGCCCTTACATGGTGTGAGTAACCTGCCAATCAGTCTCAGGACCCATGGTAATGCAGGGACACTGAGGCGCCATGTTTTGAAGACTGAAATGCTGAAAAAGAGTTACAAAAAAAACCTGATAAGCGTGTGCCTGATTTGCATTTAATAAAATATATAATGCTGAGAGTTTGAGTGACATTACATTGATAGGCTGTAAGCATATATATTGATATGAACTGTCCTTGGCAGCAGTGAGCATCTGAATAGTTGGAAGTTAAAAATAAGTGACGACATGGACATTTGTTTAAGTGAATCAAGGACCAGAGTTCAGGCAGTGCAGCACAGCACTGTTCCCTCTAAGCTGTGCGCGTGTGCGCACGCACACATCTCGCCGAGCTAGCGCACATACTTTACAACAGAACGCACAAAAATTACAGCTCTGATTCTGATAGAAAACAACACAGACGTCTTAAAATTGAAAAATTATGATTGTAATTACTAGAAATTTCCCGCTTCATTTAGTAATCGTCTATTTTCATTTAATTTGATTAAAATCAATGTGGTGTACATACTGTATTCTGACGTGTAGTCAAATTTTAAAGTATATAACTCCGAGTGTTGTTATGTGGCTCACAAAAATTTAACCTTCCTTCAAAAGCTGCACACAGCTGATATTTTATGCACACACAGCCTACAGAAAATTAGAGGGAACATTGCAGCACAGCATAACAGCACCATAACCATCCTCATATAAAAAATCTTTTTATATGAGGATGGTTCAGACCCACTCACTGTTACTTGGCTGGCTCTGGCTTTGGCTCTGGCTGTGACTGGCTGGCTCTCTCTTTCCACCAGTCGATGAAAAACCTTGTGCTGGAAGCTCCCTCCATTACTCCCTAGTCCCTCCCTCTGATGTCTCATTGGCTCATTTGGCTGACTTACTCAGCTTCCACTACTTCCTGGTCCCTCCCTCTGTTGTCTCATTGGCTCATTTGGCTGACTTACTCAGCTTCCACTACTCCCTAGTCCCTCCCTCTGTTGTCTCATTGGCTCATTTGGCTGACTTACTCAGCACTCCACTACTTCCTGGTCCCTCCCTCTGTTGTCTCATTGGCTCATTTGGCTGACTTACTCAACTTCCACCACTCCCTAGTCCCTCCCTCTGTTGTCTCATTGACTCATTCAGCTAACTTCTACTCAGCTCCCATTACTTTCTAGTCACTCTCTCTGCTGTCTTATTGGCTCATTCGGTTGACTAGTCTCAGCCTGGCAGAATAGCAGCTCCTCATAGGACGGAAGAACAGAAATCTGCCTATGATGGCAGTTCTTCCCACCAGCCATAAAAAAACCTGCAAATAGCCATGCCCGCACCCCAGATATTCAATGCCACGGTGATGGCATTGAATATCCGGGATCGCAGCACATGCCCAAGAGCTGTCAAAGCTAATCAAGTAGAGGAGATATTGTACCACTACCTGGTTAGCTTCCATGGGTAAAACTAGGCCAGCTTTTGCTATGCCTAGATTTACACACTGATTGCTAACCAATTAGTAGTGCAATATCCCCACTACCCAGTTAGCGACAGTCTCCACCTCTGCTCTGCCCCAGAACGCTCACAACAAGCCCTGATGCTAACTGCATAGCATCGGGACGTGTAATGGGGTTAGAAGGAGATATTCAACAGCACTAACTGTGTAAGTGCCATTGAATATCCCAATTTAAGGTATTTACATGTTTTTTACTAGGCTGTAAGCTGTGTAAATGCCTTTCGAGTATTGGGCCCTAGATGTATAATTGCAGGCACAATTTAGATACTGAAGTAAAAGCTACAAAATGTTTAATTCATTTCAGGGGTTCTTAACTTTGTCCTCGGGACAAACATAATTAGGTTTTCAGAATAATCGCAATGGATATGCATGAGGCAGATTTGCACACAATGGGGGCAGTGCATACAAATCATTCTTATGCATATTTATTGTGGTTATCCTGAAAACCTGACTGGCTAGGTGTGTCCGAGGACTGGTTTGAGAACTAACTCCTACACCATTTCAAATAAAGTGATCAAAAATGTGTATGTATTTTTTATCAATTCAATACTCTCTTAGTAAAATGCATTCTCTGCAGCTGGTTTAATTCAAAGTTTCTTATTTATTATTGCTGTATTTCTTGTTTATCCATCTTAAATAGATTCCAAGCTCCAAGGAGAAGAGATTCTTTTTTATAAATTTCTGTATAGTGTTCCTTGGATCCAGTATATGCTATATAAATATTGATAATGATATCCTCTCCCTGAGCAGCCAGATTTTATGTCAGACTGAAGAGGTACCGCATGTTTCTCATATTTGCAAGATTTTATGAGATGAGATTATGCCTATAATTTCTGCATTTTCACAAATTCTTTATGAGTAATGTGGTCTGGGACACATTTTGGCTCTGCTTCTCATTAGTAATATTGCATACATGTGAGTGATCAGTAGCAGATCAGTTTAATGCATAAAGAGATATGTTTAATAAAACACAGTAGGTTACAGTGTGCTCAGGGCCAAACATTAGCATGGGGGTGGCGCTGTACCAGTGCTAATGAATGGGGGCATGCATGCATGCTCCATGCAGTTAATGCAAGTCAAGCACCATCCCTGCACGTATCCAATTGCTGCGATTACAAGTGCAGTTACCACTATCCATTGAGGTGGCATAAGTGCACTTGTGTTAACTGCAACATTAATGGCGAGCATGCACTGACACCCACTCTAACTACAATGTGCAGTCTCCGCCCCAACCCATGGCTGCATTTTTCGTGCACGCTAATGGTTACTGCATGAGCAGTAAACCCTGCATCAAACATGAGTGCACTTTACAAAATGTGCCCTATAGGGAACTAGTCACTAAAACGTGGTAATAAAGCCATATACAGTACTATGTATGGTAAAAAGGAGGCATGTGCATTTGTTTATGCCCAAATGGAAAAATATATCAAAATTGCAATTTTTGGGACATCCCAGTGTCAATTAACTGATCGCACATGTTCATAAAATTCACAAATCACCATTGATGTATTTCATTTTTCTTATGCGCACACACACACACACACACACACACACATCCAGATGCACTTCAGCCAATTTATTTATTATGTATGCTTGCATATAATTTGATTATACCGCATTTCATCAAAACAACAAGGCAGTGTACAATTCAGATACTCTGCTGCTTCAAATAATTGAGAAGCATCCAGAGAAACCTGTTCCTTCTTCTGACTTCTGCAAATCCTGTGGCTGATGATGTCACAGCAGAGTTACAACACATAGAGGCCAATTCTGATCGGGGCACATCCAGGCCATCTGGACATACAGAATCTGAATGGCCAGACTATGCACCCGATTCAGCTCCCATGGGAGATAGACAGCCTGGATGTTCCAGATGTGCCCTGATTCTGACCTGCCAGGATGAGGCCTGGATGTTCCAGATGTGCCCTGATTCTGACCTGCCAGACATACAGACGTCTCACTGGCTAGCCCAGCCGGGCTCCTGCATGGAGCCACAGTGCCATGGCATCCCATTGCCATGGCACCACAACTCCATGCAAGAGCTCTGATCGACCACAGGTTTTAAAATTGCTATCTTCCCCACCGTCTGACCACTGATCAGCACTTCTGATGCTGTGATCGGGCTGCGGGGGGTCTCCTTGACCATCTCACCTCTTTTGGGGGGGGGGGGGTCCTGTAGACTGATCCACCAGTGACCAGGTGGACTTATTCCACCTCTGGGGTGGAATATGTCCTCCGTCCAAATCCACTTGCCTGGATGTACAGGGCCATCATCAGAATCCTTCAGCCCACTCCCTCCTGCCCCCATCCTGTGTTCCCCTGCATATCTTGGCTATACATGCGGGAAATTCAGAATAGGGAACCAGTCCCTTCCATTTAACGGGGATGTGTGTCCAGTTTGGGCATACATCCCCACTAAACTGGACTCAGAATGACCACCATAGTAATCACAAATATCAGAGAACCATTTTGGCTCTGGTTTTCAGAGGGTGAGGAAGGAATGCTGGTATGGGCCTTAGGAGTCTAAGCAAGATATAGGAGTTTGGTTGTGGCTAATGAAGGACTGCAAAGAAGAACACAAAACACACCAGTTTTACTAGTAACTACTGCCATTGGACTGAATCTATAGCAAAGGAAGGCTTTAAAGCAGAAAAAAACCCAAGCAACTTCAAGTCAGACTTGTTCCTGTGGTCTCTTTGCCTTGCTATCGAATTGTTACACCTGCAGTCGCTGACCACTAAAGCACAGTTTGATCTCACCCCAGACCCCTAGAGTCCCCCCTACCAAGTATTCCACTCCTGTTTCCCCCCTTCTCTATGTCGCTCTCTCTCTCTTTTTCTGTCTGTTCTGCTGCTTTCCTATCTGATTAATGGCATTCCTTTCATCCTTTGTCTCCCTCTGCAGCCACTTTGTAGGTACACCACTCTGATGCAATAGACTGAGCGGTATATCAAATGCCTCAATAAAGATAAAGATAAAGTTACAGTTTCACAGCCTCTGGCCTCTGGTGTCATCTGGTGTCCAACTACATTAAAAGGGTCCAGGAACGCAAGAGAAGGGCCAGGCTCTGTTCATCTGAGAGGGTCTTCCCTTCTGACCCAAGTTTCCCCTTAGTCTAGAATTCACTAAGCAGAACAATGATGTTAAACAATACATATAACTATATACAAAGCCACATAAAAGTCTGAAGGTATCTGGAGACTCACTCTCCTCCTTACAGTCGATAATGGCTCAATTCTTGAGTCCTTCAAACAGTCCTAAGTCTGTTTTTGGATGTCCAAAGCATGCATAAGACTTCTAAAATGACCCCCCATAGTGTAGGAGTAGCCTAGTGGTTGGGGCAAGGTACTTCAGGCCGGAAGGTCGGGGGTTCAAATCCCACTAGAGGACAGCAACCTTGGGCCGGAAGGACTGGGGTTTCTAGTCCCACAGTTGCTCCTTGTGGTCTTGGGCAAGCCACTTAACCCTCCATTGCCCATGTTCCCTGTAAATAGTTATCTCCAAGTTATAATACCCTGTTCAATGTAATTTCAGTTTGTACAATGTAAACTGCACTGATGCGGTATATAAGAGAATGTATAAATACATATCAAAAGCTGATATGAGAACATTTGAAGTTTGCTATTTGTATGAGAAGCTGCTGCCTACATCCAAGACCAATTAATGATTTGCACATTTTGTTGGCCATTCCACCTGATCATCATCTGAGACAAGTAGCTGTAACCAGGCCAATAGCAATTAAGGCTGCTAGTAAACCCGCCAACCTCTATCCATTGTAAGATTCCTCAAACACTGCCAGCACAAGGGATGTGCCAAAAAATGTTTGGTATGTTTTCAAATTTTTCTGAAATGTTCCTGATTTGGGGATTTTTTTTTTATTCAGTTTGTTTCACACATTAGTTTTCATCAAAATATGTACTTTACTTAAAAGTATTTTATATTTCACACTAAAGTATCCTAGCTGAATTACAATGTAACATATATACATAAGTTGCTAAAAAGTAAAATCAAATAATATAACACATGACAATAAGACAACTAATAAAACAAATTTATCAGCACTTCAGTCAGTTAAAAGAAGCCTGTTTAAACAAAGGAGCCTCAAGCCTTCTCCTAAAGGATAATACATTCATATCCAACCTCAGTTCAAGAAAATGAGAATTCCAAAGTTTGAAGACTACTGTGGAGAACATACGGTCTCAGAGAGTGATGAAATGAGTCTTGCAATATGAAGGTGCTTCTAACAAATGAACATTTTGTGACCATAATGTATGATGAGGTTTGTAAAGATTCAGTACAGATGAAATTCAGCACAGTTTTTGATGACTCAGTGCCCTACATAGCAACATGAGCATGCCATTTTACAGGGAGCCAATGTACAAGTGGCTGATAAGTCTCTGGCCTTGTAATGAAACAGAAACCCAAATAAAATGAAACTGGTACCAAATAAAAAGAAACTGAGAGAGATCATTCGGACCTCTGAAATTGAAGTGTGCCCATTAGTTTCTGTTTCATTACAAGGCCAGAGGCTTATCAGCCCCCCCCCCCTCATAGTTCAAACAGTACTGGAATGATGTGTTCATATTTACTTATTCCTACAATTACTCGGGTGGGGACATTCTGAACAATTTAATTATTTATTTAACGGGGGGGGGGGTTATATCTCTTTAATATTTCAGTCAAATTATCAATTTGAAAAGTCTGAATGACATAAGGCCAACATATAACTTATTATAATAGTCCAAATGTGAAATGATTAAAGTATATTCCACTGTACATAGATTATCTTCATGTATATATGGTTTTAATGCCAAAAAAGCATCCTTTAGGAAATGGAAAAAGGAGCCTAACGGTGTACATTGGAAACAACATAAGCATTGGCAAGTTAGATGCAAGGCATTGATAAGGCAGGCAAAGAGAGAATTTGAAAAGAAGTTTGTCATGGAAGCAAACCGCATAATAAAACCTTTTGTTCAAGTATACTTGTAGCAAAAACCCTGTGAGAGAGTCAGTTGGATCATTAGATGTTAGAGAGGTAAAAAGGGCACTAAGGGAGGACAAGGCCATTGCGGAGAGAATGAATGAATTTTTTGCTATGGTCTTTACTGAAGAAGATATAGGGAAGTTACCCAAGCTTGAAATAATATATAAAGCTGATATAGCAGAAGAATTTAAATAAATATCATTAAACCGGCAGGATATATTACAACTATTTGATAAACTGAAAAGTAGCAAATTACCCGGATCAGATGGTAAACATCCAAAGGTGTTGAAAGAATTGAAATATGAGAATGCAGACCTACTATTAGTAATCTGTGAACTATCATTAAAATCATCTGGAGTACCTGAGGATTGGAGAGTGGCCAGTATAATGTCAATTTTTAAAAAAGGTTCCAAGGGTAATTCAGGAAACTACAGACTGGGGATCCTGATGTCAGTACTAGGCAAAATGGTAGAAACCATTATAAAGAATACAGTTTAAGATAAGTAAGAATAGACTTTCCTTGACTAAAACCATGCTGGCTTTCTCCCATTAAACTATGACTATGTAGATAGCGACTATGTAGATAGTGACAAAAAGTACAGGTAAATGTAGCTCACTCTGAGGAGAAGGATGTTACCAGCGGTGTGCCCCAAGGATCTGTCCTTTGTCCGATTCTTTTTAACATCTTTGTTAGTGATATAGCGGAAGGGCTGTCGGGCAAGGTTTGCTTCTTTGCGGATGATACCAAAATCTGCAATAGCCACCCAGGAAGGTGCAGATAACATGAGGAGGGATCTAGCTAAGCTTGAAGAATGGTCTAGAATTTGGCAGCTGAGATTTAATGTTAAAAATCCTATATTGCTGCATTTGGGCTGCAGCAATCCAAGGGAGCAATATAGTATAGGGGGTGAAGTACTTTTGTCCACTAAAGAAGAGCAGGACTTAGGTGTAGTTGTGTCTGATGATCTTAAAGTAGTTAAATGGGTAGAAAAGGCGACGGCAAAAGCTAGAAGGATGCTTGGGTGCATACGGAGAGGAATGGCTAGCAGAAAAAAGGAGGTGATAGTACCCCTGTATAAGTCTTTGGTGCGACGTCATTTGGAGTATAGTGTGCAATTCTGGAGATTGCACCTTCAAAAGGATGTGAACAGGATGGAGTCGGTGCAGAGGGTGGCTACTAAAATGGTTAGTGGTCTTCATTATAAAGCATATGAGGACAGACTTAAGAATCTTAATATGTACACCCTAGAGGAAAGGCAGGATAGAGGTGATATGATTGAGATGTTTAAATACCTCCGTGGCATAAATGTACAGGGGGAGAGCCTCTTTCAATTGAAAGCAAGTTCTCCTATGCGGGGACATGGGATGAAGGTGAAGGGGGATAGATTCAGGAGTGATATGCGGAAATATTTCTTTACGGAAAGAGTGGTGGATTCATGGAACAGTCTCTCAGTGGAGGTGGTAGAGATGAGGATAGTATCTGAATTCAAAAAAGCATGGGACAAACACAGAGGATCTCTAAAGGAAAAAAGGGGACTGTTGTAGTTGTTAATATGGAAGAACAGACTAGATAGACCATGTGGTCTTTTTCTGTCGTCATATTTCTATGTTTCTATGGTTTAATAGAAGAAAGCAAACATGGATTTAGCCAAGGAAAGTTTTATCTTAGTAATGTCTTATATTTTTTGAGGAGCAAATAAACAAATAGACAAAGATGACCCAGTTGATCTGAATTTTCAGAAAGCTTCTGACAAGCTCCCTCATGAGAGAATCTTTACAAAATTAAAAAGTCATGGGATTAGAAGAAGTGTAGTATTGTGGATCAGGAACTGGTTAAAAGAGAAATCAGAGTAGGTCTAAATGACCAACTTTCTCATTGAAGAAACGTGAATAGTGGTGTCCCCAGGGATCAGTGCTGGGCCTGCTGCTCTTAAACATATTCATAAATGACCTGGAAATAGGAATAATGAGTGAGGTGATCAAATTTGCAGATGACACAAAATTATTCAAAGCTGTTAAAACCCAAGAGGATTCTGAAAAATTGCAAGAGGACCTTGAAAAATTGTAAGACTAGATGTTCAAATGGCAGATGAAATTTAATGTGGTCAAGTGCAAAGTTATGCACCTAGGAAAAAACAGCCCAAACTATGGTTACAAGATGCAAAGTATCACCTTAGAAACCACCACCCAGCAAAAACATTTAGGCGTCATCATGGATAATACACTGAAACCCTCCGCCCAGTGTGCAGCACTGGCAAATAGAATGCTAGGAATCATAAGGAAAGGAATGGAGAATACAACCAAGGATATTATAAAGCCTCTGTATCTTTCCATGTTGCAACCACACCTTGAATATTGTGGGCAGTTCTGGTCACCTTATCTTAAAAAGGATATAGCTGAATTAGAACAGGTACAAAGAAGAGTGACAAAAATGTTAAATAGAACGGAAGGATACCCCTATGAGGAGTGACTTAAACGTTTTGGGCTTTTCAACTTTGAAAAGAGATGTCTGAGGGGGGATATGATAGAAGTCTATAAATTAATGAATGGAGTGGCACGAGTAAACGTAGATTGGTTGTATATGCCATCAAAAAGTAGAAAGACTAGAGGTCACACAATGAATCATAGAAACATTAAAACATGATAGTAGAAAAAGACCACATTGACTAATTAGTCTGCCCTTCCATATCAACTACAATAGTCCCCCTTTAACCTTTAGAAATTCTCTGTGTTTGTCACATGCTTTTTTTTTAAATTCAGATACTGTCCTTGTGTCCACCACCTCCACTTGGAGAGTATTCTACACATCTACCAATGTTGCCACGAAGAAATATTTTCATACATTACTTCCAAGTCTATCCGCTTTCACTCTCATTTTATGTCCCCTCATAGCAGAGCTTTCCGACAATTGAAAGAGATTCCTGTGCATTTATGCCATGGAGGTATTTAAATGTTTCGATCATATCACCCCTATCCCGCCTTTCCTCGAAAGTATACATATTAAGATCTTTAAGTCTGTCCTCATATTATTCATAATGAAGACCACTAACCATTTTAGTAGCCACCCTCTGCACCAACTCCAACTTGCTTATATCCTTTTGAAGGTGCTGTCTCCAGAATTGCACACAATATTCCAAATGATGTTGCACCACAGACTTATACAGAGGCACTATCACTTCGTTTTTCTGCTGGCCATTCCTCTCCCTATACACCCAAGCATCCTTCTGACTTTCACAGTCACCTTTTCTACCAGATTAGCTACTTTAAGACTGTCAGACACAATTGCACCCAGGTCCCACTCTTCTTTTGTGGACAGAAGCACCTCACCCCCTACACTGTACAGCTTCTTTGGATTTTTGCAGCCTAAATGTATGACCCTGCATTTTGTAGCATTACATTTCAGCTGCCAAATTTTAGACCATTCTTCAAGCTTAGCTAGATCCCTCCTCATGTTATTTACTCCTTCTTAGGTTTCTAATCTATTGCAGATTTGGGTATTATCCACAAACAAGCAAATCTTACCCAACAGCCCCTCCTCAATATCACTTACAAAGAAGTTAAACAGAATCGGACCAAGGACAGATCCCTGCGGCACACCACTGGTAACCTCTTTTTCCTCAGAGTGAGCTCCGTTTACCTGCACTCTTTGCCGCCTCACACTCAACCAATTTCTAACCTAATCAGTAATTTTAGGGTCCTTCTCTAGGGCGCTCAATTTGTTTATAAGTCATCTGTGTGGAATGGTGTCAAAGGCTTTACTGAAGTCTAAATACACCACATCTAGGACTCTCCCTCAGTCCATCTCACTGGTCACCCAGTCAAAGAAATTTATCAGATTTGTCTGACAAGTCCTGCCTCTGGTGAATCCCTGCTGCCTTGGATCCTCCAATCCATTGGACTCCAGAAACCCCACTATTCTCTCCTTTAGTAGCCTTTCCACTAATTTACTAACCACAAAAGTTGTACTAACCGGCCTATAGTTCTCAATGTCATCCTTATATGTCCACTTTGTGTAAAGGGACCACATGTGTGTTTATCCAGTCCTCTGGCACCACTCCCAACTTCAAAAAGTCATTGAAAAGTCAGACAGTACCTAAGGTCAGAATGTACCTAAGTTCCCTCAGTATTCTTGGATGTATCCCATTTGGACTCATGGCTTTGTCTACTTTTAGTTTAGCTAGTTCCTCACAAACACAGTCTTCTGAAAATCGTTTGAGATCCCCATCACTTCTGTTCCTATTTTTGGGTGTTTTCTGAGGTCCTGCTCCTGGCCCTTCATCTGCGAACACAGAACAGAAATATTTGTTAAGCAATTCTGCTTTATCCTCATCAGTTTCTGCATATTCCTCCCCTGGACCCTTGAGTCTGACAATACCACTTTTGCCCTTCCTCCTCTCACCAACATAACTGAAAAATGTATTTATTTATTCATTAAACACTTTTATACCTCACTTTCCCATGGATCAAGTGCGGTTAACAGAGAACAATAGTATGAAAAATGCAGTTGGAACGAGTACTTATTCAAATTACATAGAACGTTTAAGAACTTTATATAATGAAGTTTATACAATGAACTTCATAAACTATTTACATTAAGATGTCTTATCTCTGCATTTTATTGCTATTTCTTCTTCATTTTTTATAATGCAACCCAATAAGAGTAAATACATTTTTGACTCATTGCATAATCAAACTTTGAAATTCGTTACCGGAGGATATAGTAAAAGCTGTTAATGTAGCTGGGTTTAAAAAAGGTTTGGACAAGTTTCTGGAAGAAAGGTCCATAAACCATTATTTAAGGGGCCCCGGGAAATCCACTGCTTGCTCCAATACAAGCATTTTTGGAACCTGGGTCTTTTGGGGAAACTGCTAGGTACTTGTTGCCTTGATTGGGCTTGATGGACCTTGGTCTGACCCAGTAAGGCATTTCTTATGTTCTTATTTTACGATATTGAGTTTATAGGAAGCTGTCTTTGCAACAGTATGAATTTGACATTGTGGGTCCAATTCAAAACACAGAGGGGATCACGACTCTGATCCCATGGGGTACGTCTAGCTCCGTGGAATCAGAATCGTGAACAATCCTGCATGTGCAGGCTGGGACTGCAATTCAGTCTGGCCTGCACGTGCAGGACTGTCCCCGGCTAACTCAGCCAGGGCTTTTAAATGGAGCCATGGTGCCATGGCAGCATGTTGCCATGGCACCATGGCTCCATTTAAAAGCCACGATGCCAGCCGCCACAGACAAAGGTTTATTCCCTGCATCCTGACCCTCGATCTGGCCTCCTAAGGCCAGGGTCGGGCTGCGGGGAATAAACCCTGCCCCCCCCCCCCCCGCCCCATCCGCACCCCAGGCCATCAAAAATAAAGCATCCAGGGAAGTTATTCCTCAGAGGTGTAATAACTTTCTCGGACGTTTTGCCGGCCCTGGACGTACAGGACCAACATTCGAATCGACCCTCTACATCCAGGGCCGGTGACCGCCCACTGCCCGCACAGACTCCACCCCCAGACTGCCCTTACCTCACCCCCGTCTAACTTCCCCGGCGGTGAAGTTAGTTGGGGGCAGGAAAGGGCATGAATAACGGGGATGGACGTCCAATCAGGCTGTCCATCCCCGCTATTCGTGGCTCAGAATAACCCCTTGCATGTCTAACCTGATGTCGAACATTACATCCAAATTCCTAACCTGGAAACATATAAGGAGAATCTAATCATTAACCTTCAATTGAGAAAGCATAATAATGCAAATTAGAACTTTTTCAGCCATGCAAATCAATTGTATGTACATTAATTCACAGGTTAATGTACATTAAATCAATTTTAAGTGCACAAAATGTGTATGGCACCCAAGTAAACTGGATGTGTGCTAACGAATGCACATGCCTAAACAGCACAATTCTTTAAAGGGAATGATTACTAATCTATACTGTTAATGCATGCTTTAGCAAATGCTAGCTAGCTTGCATGAGACCATGCTAACTACTACTATTTATTTACTACTACTACTGAACTATGGAAGCAGCGGTATATAAGTTCTTGTTAAATAAATAATAAATAAATAAATAAAATAATACTATTACTGTACATATGCACTTGAAGGCACATTTTACAAAGGACGTCCAAGTACAATTTGGGACAGCAAAGCCAGACAGTTAAAAAAAAAGGAGGCATGTCCAAGTTTGGGCACAATTCCATAAACGTGGATGTGCCTGATATGGACGTCTGCAGGGGTCTCCACACTGACATCCCTGGCATAGCATCCAATACTATGGATGTCAGTGTAGAGATCCAAATTGCTTATATCTACGAATATATTCACCAATTTATATGAAATGTAGATAGTTTTCCCCAGTTATATCCAAGTTTACTACCCTGTTCATTGTAAATACAATGTGGCTTGCTGCACTGTAATGTGTTATGTTTTGAATGTACACCGCACTGACCTGAATAGCGCGGTATATAAGAAAAGTTTAATAAAATAAATAAATAATGTCTAAGAGATAATCAGCGGTGCTGCAAACAGAAAACACTTTTATCAATTACACAAAGAATAACATTGTGAATTTGGAGCATACTGAGGATATTGGAGAGCCATCTTTGCTACACACTCCAGATGTTGTTTAACCCAAACACTTTTCCAATACTCATTTGTTTTTGGAGCAGGTCTAAATTTGGACAAGGTTGCAGATATCCTCAAGATTTCTGAAATCATTCAGGGACATCTATGTCTATTGCTTCTCTGCAACCATGGGTCCACCATAACCCCTGACTAGTTGGATGTCCCCACACTGGGGACGTTTCCAAACATGATTTGTAAAATGGCTATGGCGACATCTTTGAGATCTGGATGTCTGCATGCAAATCACAAATAAGGCTTCTAAATTGACTGCCATGGGAAAGAGTCCCTGCTCAATAGTGCTCATAATCTAGGCAAGATAAACATAACAGAGAGGAGACTAGGAATGATCTTGATAAACAGGCAAATAAAGGGGTCATCATCCAAAAGTAGCCTTAAAGAGCTGGGGTTCTATCCTAGATTTGAACAGGACCAGAAATGGAGCCTGACTCACTGACTCAGGTAGTGTGTCCAAGGAGTACAGTGCAATAAGGTGGAAAGAAAGCATTCTGGAGCTGGCAGTGGACGAGAAGGGGACAGATAGGACAGATTTGCCTGATGAGAAGAGTTCCCAAGGAGGGTTGCAGGAAGAGATAAACAAGGAGAAATAATGAGGAGCAGCAGGGTGAATGCGTTTGTAAGTCAGTGGAAGAAGTTTGAACTGAATGCAGAACCAGGATAGTCAGTCAATGAAGTGATTTAAGGAGAGAGGTTATGTGAACATTGTGACTCTGGTGGAGGATTAGAGCCACTATGCTAAGGTAACCCTTCTCCTCAAGTCATTTCATTGGCTCCCTATCCATTTCCACATCCACATAAAAACTTATTTGATTGACTTGCTAACAGCTAGCGTGCCCCCAAAACAGACAGTGCATGGTTAATTCCATGCTATCTGCTTAGAGTAATTGGTGGAGGGAAATTGCAGTTAGCATGTGTGTTCATCGATAATTGTAGTTAGTGTGGGTGCACGTATCACAGAGAAATTCAGGACCTCCATGATAAGTGCAACTGATGCTGACATGAATCAGTACAGTATCTGCTGGGAACATAGTATATATGCACCAACAGGTAGTGCACAACTGTTGCACATTGAATTTTGCACTCATCATGTGATATCTTCCAAATAATAGCACAGCTTAGTAAATATATCCCTAAGGGCCCAATATTTAGAAACATTTATCTGGTTAGCAAGACCTGTTACCGTATAAATGCTGCTAAGCCACATATTCAGTGGCACTATCTGAGGACGAAGTTGGAGCAATGACACACATTATCCGGATAGCGGCAATTTTTAGCACCTCTATCCAGGTGATAAGCTATCTGGATAATTTATCTGGAGAAAGGCTGTAAATCACCACTCTCCGGATAATGGCAGCATTTATACGGATAGTGGTCGCATAATCCAGATATTCATTGATGCTCACTATCTGGACAGTGCTACTGAAAATCCAGATTTGTTTGTCCATGACTGCCAGCATTTAAAAAAACAATGACTGCCATGAAACCTTTCATCAGAGCAGCTCAGGTCAGTTGGAAGACCAATAAGATGGGAGTGAGTAGATCGTAAATAAATATAGGACTGCACCAATTGCTGCTTTTCCTCTTTACCTGCAGACTAAGGATTTGTAGCATTTAAATCATCTTCAGACAGGTCTTTCAATGTCTGAATGTACAGTTAGAATTGTTGTACCACTGCAGCTTGTGAATTCTATAAAATACAAACCCATCCGCCTGGCTAAGGAGTGCCACATTAATCATCTTGAATAAGGAAGGACATAGTCAACTAACTCATCATTGATGTAGTTGACTGGGTGAGGCCTGCCAAATTCAACAGTTGATTGTGCATAAGAAATCTCTAAATGCATAAAAGAAGAGGATTATTTATATGGTGAATGAATGTGACTGCCTCTATCTCACTTCTTTAAACAGAAGATCTAAGAACATAAAATACTGTAAGCTAGGCTGAGCAGGACCAAAGTTCATCAAGCCCTGCATTCTCCCTCTGACTGTGGTTGGCCTGAGTCACAAGTACCCAGAAAATCACAAATAATAGATATAGAAACATAGAAACATGACAACAGAACAAGACTACATGGTCTATCAAGTCTGTCCTTCCATATCAACAACTACAACAGTCCCCTTTTTACCTTTAGAGATCCTCTGTGTTTGTCCCATGCTTTTTTGAATTCAGTTACTATCCTCATCTCTACCACCTCTACTGGGAGACTATTCCACGGATCCAACACTCTTTCCATAAAGAAATATTTCCGCATATCACTCCTGAATCTATCCCCCTTCACCCTCATCCCATGTCCCCTCATAGCAGAACTTGCTTTCAATTGAAAGAGGCTCTCCCCCTGAACATTTATGCCATGGAGGTATTTAAACATCTCAATCATATCACCTCTATCCCGCCTTTCCTCTAAGGTGTACATATTAAGATTCTTAAGTCTGTCCTCATATGCCTTATAATGAAGACCACTAACCATTTTAGTAGCCACCCTCTGCACCGACTCCATCCTGTTCACATCCTTTTGAAGGTGCAGTCTCCAAAATTGCACACTATACTCCAAATGACATCGCACCAAAGACTTATACAGAGGCACTATCACCTCCTTTTTCCTGCTAGCCATTCCTCTCCGTATGCACCCAAGCATCCTTCTAGCTTTTGCCGTCGCCTTTTCTACCCATTTAACTACTTTAAGATCATCAGACACAACCACACCTAGGTCCCGCTCTTCTTTAGTGGACAAAAGTACTTCACCCCCTATACTATATTGCTCCCTTGGATTGCTGCAGCCCAAATGCATGACCTTACATTTTTTAACATTATATCCCAGCTGCCAGATTCTAGACCATTCTTCAAGCTTAGCTAGATCCCTCCTCATGTTTTCTACATCTTCCTGGGTGTCTACTCTATTGCAGATTTTGGTATCATCCGCAAAGAGACAAACCTTACCCGACAGCCCTTCCGCTATATCACTAACAAAGATGTTAAAAAGAATCGGACCAAGGACAGATCCCTGGGGCACACCACTGGTAACATCCTTCTCCTCAGAGCGAGCTCCATTTACCTGTACTCTTTGTCGCCTCCCACCCAACCAATTTCTAACCCAAGCAGTAACTTTATGGTCCATCCCTAGGGTGCTCAGTTTGTTTATAAGTAGCCTGTGAGGAACAGTGTCAAAGGCTTTACTGAAATCTAAATACACCACATCTAGGACTCTCCCTTGGTCCAACTCCCTGGTCACCCAGTCAAAGAAATCAATCAGATTTGTCTGACAAGACTTGGCTCTGGTTAATCCATGCTGCTTCGGATTCTGTAATCTGCTGGACTCCAGAAACCTCACTATTTTCTCTTTCAGCAGCGTTTCCAGTAATTTACTCACCACCGAAGTTAAACTAACCGGCCTGTAGTTTTCAACCACATCCTTACTTCTGCTTTTGTGTAAAGGCACCACATGAGCCTCTCTCTAGTCCTTTGGCACCACTCCCGACTCCAACAAGGCATTGAAAAGGTCAGTCAGTGGAGCTTCTAGAACGTCCCCAAGTTCCCTCAGTATTCTAGGGTGTATCCCATCCGGTCCCATCACTTTGTCTACTTTAAGTTGTGCTAGTTTCTCATGAACACAGTCTTCTGAAAATTGTTCAAGATGTCCCTCACTTCTGTTCCTGTTTGTGGGTGTTTTCTGAGGTCCTGCTCCTGGTTCTTCATCTGTGAACACAGAACAGAAATATTTGTTAAGCAATTCTGCTTTATCCTCATCAGCTTCTACATATTCCTCCCCTTCACCCTTCAGTCTGACAATATATTTCTTATTATTTCCAGAGAAGGAATGGCTTTCCTATGTCTACCTGGTTAATAGCAGTGCACAGGCAAAAAACAAAATCCTATCATTTTGTTCATAAAATGGCATTCTTTCAGTTTTCAGGCTACTTTCAATAGATCAATAGTGCCCCCCTCCCCCAGCTGGACAAAAGACTTTGAATAATTTTGTGACAACTACAAATTTGACCATATCACTAATTCTCCTTTGGAGATCACTTAAGAATATGTTAAATAGCATTGATCCCAGTATAGATCTTTGAGGCACCCCTGTGATAACCTTTTCCCATGTGGAAAAATGATCATTTAGTCTTAGGAGTATGTTTATTAAGGAGTCCTAAGACAGCAAAGATGTTGTTAACTGACATTATTGGTGCCTATGAGTGGTTAATGTCGTGGAAAGGGCTGATAATGCTGGTAAAAGGAGGAAGAGAATAGGCGTTAAAGGGGTGGAGACTGGGTGGGGATAGCTGTGCCCCTTTAATGCCGGTTAATGTTATTGCACCGGGAACATTAACACCATCTGAAAGCTCATGGTAAGTGCTATTTCTGAGGGAAGAGAGCCTATCTAAATGTATGCAATGTGCTCCTCCCATTGTAGCTCCCAGGGTATGCACTATTCTGGGTGCATCATAGTCCACAAGGGCTAAACATGACTGCGAGATACAGATAGACACAGGTGTAACCTAGGTGTGTCATCAAGGACTACTTATCACACACTGGCACTGATGGGGACCTGCAGCACAGCCTATCTCAGCCATGTCAGGTGCTGTGGATCTGGTGCTGGGTGCCCCACCTCACCCTCAGGGTGAGCACAGGAACCACACAATGTCACGGTCTGTAGCTACTCTGTACCAGTAACACACACGGTCAGTTCCCCCTACCAGGCCGGGGTGCTATAGAGGCGCATACCACATCTTGTGATCAGCTGTAGGCTGCTGATCTGCATGTGCAGTGCATCATGGGTACAGTTGGGTTTACCCTTTCCTGATAACCACAGCAGACAGTTTTTGTGGTGACCAGTGGTGTGTTAGACACTGAAGAGCTGTAGCCCACTGGTCGTTTCAGTGACTGTGAAGGCAGGTGTCATGGGTTTGATCCCACAGTGGTGTAATTTAATGAGGCTGTCTGAGGCTTTTCCTTTTGATTTACATCAGTGCTGCCAGCAGAAACACCCTCACAGTGCCGTAGCCTAAGGTGCCTCATAAGGCGCCCTATAGGGCACCCTATAATGTGCCCTATAAAGTGCCCTATAGGGCACATTATAAGGTGCCTTGGTGGACAGGGCACTTTATAATGTGCCCTATGGAGTGCCTTCTAGGGCGCCTTGTGCGGCACCTTTGGTTACGGCACTGTGATGGTGTTTTTGCTGGCAGCACTGATTTAAATTAACCAAGGAAATGCCTCAGACAGCACTGATTTAAATTAAAAGAGGGAAATGCCTCAGACAGCACTGATTTACATTACAGAAAGGAAACGCCTCAGACAGCCTTCTTACATAACACCACTGCAGGATCAAACCCATGACCTCTGCCTCCACAGTCATTGCAGTAACCAGTGGGCTACATCTTTAAAGCTTCTTGCACTGCGCTGGCATGAACTTAGGGCTAACGCACTTTAATGTGCCATGGCGCCCACTATTGCGCGATACAGATTCTTGCTACCTTGCCGCCGGACCGCCCACTACCTTATATGGCATTCTTCACATTAACGCTGCAACTAGCGCCGGTAACATTAAGACGGTTTAGTAAAAATACCCCATAATTTACATATTCTACTGATTTATTTTGGAAGATATCATCATTTAATGATTCTATTTCTGCCTTTGGTTTACTTTGGCAAATATATTTATTATTTTTTCTTTATGAGCTGTTTCTTATTCTTGAGAGTAAAAGAAAAGGCTTGGACCAAGTATTTTTTATCTGCTTTGATTCTAAACACAGTATATTGTACCATAAGGCTCTATACCTGCTATTTCATTTGAAATTAACCAGTCTCACTACATCTGATAAAAATCCATTGAACCCTGCAAAATTTCCAGGAAATGGAGTGCGTATTTAAGCACCAAAAGCTCTCCAGCCTCCTGAAGGTATGTTGGTTCTTGTCTCCTATAGGTTTTAAACAACTGCAGGGCAGAAAAAGAAGCCCTCGGCTATACACGTAAATCAATTGTAAATGTGTTAATTCATAGGTATACAAGTGCGCAAACAATTTATATGCATGCTAAAGTTTCAGGGGCCCAAACAAATCTAAATGCACATGCCTAATCTTTATATATTGCACAGCAGAAGAAGAAATGCTTCACTAGGGTATGTTTACTAAACCGAGCTAATGGTAAACCCAGGTTATCTGCAATAAGGTCCCATGTTATTCAATGTGACCTAGTTGCAGATATCTTAGGTTAGCCCTTTCATACCCGGTGGTTCCATTTTGAAACCAATGTAGTTTTCTTGTAAAAAATGAGTGGGGATTAAAACCAGTAAACATCAGAAGTCATTTTCTTACTTACTATTATCATAATAAAATACTATAATCAGTTTAGAATCACTAACTTATTAGGTGGCACCACTGGCTGTGCTTTTGTTTTGGTAGCCATTTTGAAATTTTAATGCAAGTGTTCTAGTGTTAATTTTAATGTTCTGAAGGCTTCACTGCATCAGGAAAATTCTCTCAAGTCAAACAGGTGTTGCTTTCCCTTTCTGCCAGTTTTATTACCATTTTTTGTTGAAACAGTTGTTGAATGAGACAGTGTTGTAGTTGGTTCCATTTGGAACCATTGGTACTTAGTGGTTGTTACATGTTACTCCTGAAATGGTGGTTTGTAATATTTAGGGATATGTTTACTAAACAGCGCTAACGTCGCAGTGGCAACGTTATTGTGCAATAAGTGACAATTACCATGCGATAACGTCACGTATCGCACGATAACGTCTCCGGTGGCATTAAGGTGCACAGAGGGTGGAGTAAGGCTCCCCAGAGGGCGGAAATAAGGGGTCAATGTGTGTAAAGTGGGTGGGGAGAGGCCCCGGGCACACTAATGCTGTGAAATCAGGGTCTGAAAATTAACGCTAGTGAAAACAATGCGTTAGAGGCATATTTGCAGGAGAGAGAAACCAGTTCAGTCAGCAATGTACAGCAAAGGCAGGGAGACCCATATAAGTGATAGTAGTGATACATGTGCAGTAACAAAACATGCAAAAACTAGAGAGATAATGACCAGAACCAAAATAGAAATACAAAACACCGAGCTGGCCAATAGGAAAAACAATGATAAATGGTAATCAACACTACCCATGAAGAATAAAAAGGAAGATATCTCTTTTGAAAGGGTCAATTCTGATTCCCCCTACAAAGTGAATGTTCCAACATTGATAGTGTTGATGAGGGCCACGTAGGAAAGGGCACTATGGTGATGGTGTAAATGGGGTACAGGGGGCTGCAGGCGGCACATGCAGTGGGCAGCTGGGGCACAGTGTGGACTAGGCAGATGCCTACCTGGCACATAGGAATGCAGAAACTGAGAAGCAGCAAGACAGCAACTGACCAGGGTCCAACATGGCCAAGAGTGTGTGTCCCACAGTGTCCCAGGGGACAGTACCTAGCAGGTACCCCCAAGGGCACAAAACATTGGCAGGCAGTGCCAGGGGGAAGTGCTGATGTCCATGTCAGCACCCCTACCCCATATCACACACCATAGGCAGCTGCCTACCGGCACACTGGATGGCCCGGGACTGCGCACCACCAGCATAAGGGCATGTCAGCATGGTGGCGGAGGGGTGCTGGTGGTGGAGGGGGAATTGGCACACCAAAGCCAAGCCCTGTGTAGGTGGGTGCCGTGCACTGGAAAAGACAAGGTCTGTCTGACGAACAGTAATGGTATCCCCAGGGAATGACCTACCTCTGTGGCAACAGTTTGGTACAGTACACACAGCCAGTGTGTTCAGGGGCAGAAAGTCACAGGTTCAAGTCCCAGCTGTGGCTCCTGCAGACCATGTCCCTATATTTTACCCAGTACTAAACCTTGGTAATAAAGAAGGAACCTTTATTGCAGATAAAATAAACATGCCATAAACACCTATATTTTACCCTACAGAGCACATACACCATAGACATGCCAGTCCCTAGAGCAGAGGTTCCCAACTGAAGTCCTGGAGGGCCAAACACCATTCAGGTATCATGCTGTCCCTAAGAAATATGCTTGAGATGCATTTGCATGCACCGCCCCAGTGTATGCAAATGTGTCTCATGCATATTCATTAGGGACAACATAAAAACCTGAACCGTGTTCCAGCCCACCAGGACCGGAGTTGGGAACCTCTGCCCTAGAGCAGAGGCCAACAGGGGCACAAACACCCACACCCACAGGCTCCACTATCCAATGGCTCATGCAGAGTCAGGCTGTTGGGCCCTGCACGGAGCAGCATGTACCAATACTAGCACCTGCATACCTTAGCAATGCCATCTTAAACTTGTAAACACGTTCTACATATATCAAAAGGTTGCTATGATTAATGTCAGATAACAAATCCTAAGTTAAACACAATTTGTTGACAGAGATTCATCATAGCAACCTTTCTGATATCTGTGGAGTGTGTTTCAGTTTTTGTTTCTGACAGTGTTTCCCACCCCGGGGAGTGACCCTAACAGTATTGAGTACCATAGGAATGCCTGCACTGTGCCCAGGACTGGTGAGGCGGCCAGGGATGCCAACCACCTTTCTCTTTGCACAATGCTGAAATTGGTGTGGGAGTGTGTGTATGTCTATCCAGTGTTTTGTGGCTACCTACACCTTACTGAGCCCACAATTCTTGCACTGTTTCCAGTGTTAGCCTGCCAATGTGCATAATGAGGAGCAAGGTACTGTGGGTATGGCCCAGATAGGGCGGCCTGGGCAGGATGCATCTGTACAGGGCATAGGGCAAAGGCATCTGTACAGGGCATAGGTCAATGGCTGGAACATTGTAGTGCCAGACCACCACCTGCACGGACAGGGTGGCCACAGCATATAATGCTGGGGGGTCACTCTCACCCTGGCTGAGCAGTGACCATGGCATGGTTAGGTTCCCCCATAGTGCTATACAGCATTTTTCTCAAGTGATATCTATGAGTTCCCTTTTCTGTGGCCCAATTGCTGATATTCCTGCTTGGGGGTGCACACAGTTTCTCCAGGAACATACATTATATTCTAGCTAACAGACTGTCTGCAGTTAAAATGTGTATGGCTGGAACACCTTGCAGGGTGCAGTGGGTGGAGACTGACTGTGCCCTCTGCTGGTGAATGTCAGATAGTGGTGGGGTGGCAGCTGAGCATTTCCAGGCCTACTGTCTGTCTTCCAGTGCCCTATGTGATGCGTACAGATCTGCATTGACTGCCCTGTAGGTTGCCTATTCCCCAGCAGGACTGGGTTGATGGTCCCCTCTACTGCCACCATTGCAGAGATGTAGAATGTGGACCAGTTGGTTGGAGATCCTGTCCCCCACCCTGACCCACAGAGAGCTGGTTGGGTGGTGCTACATAATCCGCAAGTGAGTCCAAGCACCACCCTTTTCTTATAACATGTGACCATGGCAACCACACAGGATATGCACTACTCTGGGTGCATCATAGTCAGCAATGGCTAGACATGACTGGGAAATACAGATGGACACAGGTATTTCCTAGGTGTGTCTGCCAGGGCTACCTATTACACACTGACACTGATGGGGACCTGCAGCATAGCCTATCTCACCTAAACTAGGTGCTCGGACATGACTTAAAGCACCCCACCTCACCCTCAGGGTGAGCACAGGAACCGCACAATGTCACGGTCTGTAGCTACTCTGTGCCAGTAACACACACAGTCAGTTCCCCCTACCAGGCCGGGGTGCTATAGAGGCGCATACCCCATCTTGTCATCAGATGTAGGCTGCTGATCTGCATGTGCAGTGCATCATGGATACAGGTGGGTTTACCCTATCCTGGTAACCACAGGAGACAGTTTGTGTGGTGACCTGCAGTCTTTCTGTAGCCAGCCAGCAGTGTGTTGGACACTTTAGAGAGGTAGCCCACTGGTTACTTCACTGACTGCTAAGGAAGAGGTCATGGGTTTGATCCCACATTGGTGTTATTTAATAAGGCTGTCTGAGGCTTTTCCTTTTAATTTAAATCAGTGCTTCCAGCAGAAACACCCTCACAGTGCCATAGCCTAAGGTGCCTCATAAGGCGCCCTATAAAGCGCCCTATAGGGCACATTATAAGGTGTCTTGGCAGACAGGGCACTTTATAATGTGCTCTATGGAGTGCCTTATAGGGCGCCTTATGCGGCACCTTAGGTTACGGCACTGTGAGGGTGTTTTTGCAGGCAGCACTGATTTAACTTAAAAGAGGAAATGCCTCGGACAGCACTGATTTAAATAAAATACTGCTTCAGACAGCCTTCTAACATAACACCACTGCAGGATCAAACCCATGACTTCTGTCTTCACAGTCATTGCAGTAACCAGTGGGCTACATCTTTATCACTTCTACCCTGCACTGGCATGAACTTAGGGTTAACGCGTGTTAATGTGCCACGGCACACACTATCGCATGATAGATTCTTGCTACCTTGCTGCCGGAACACTCACTACCTTATATGGCATTTTTCACATTAACGCTGCAATTAGCGCCGGTAACATTAAGACGGTTTAGTAAACATACCCCTTAGTGAATTTCACCACATAGCAGTTATTAAGATTTAAATTTGAAATTTATATGTTATCTGCTAATTAAGTAGAGATCTAGTAGTAATTCAGTTACATTCTGAAATTTGTTGAATGTTTGATGCAGGCAAAATGATGGATTGTGATATGCATCGCAGACAAAATAGAAAAGGAAAAATGGAATCTCAGCTTGTCTTGTTACCAGATGCTGACATTTCTGAACCTGAGTGTGATGTAGAGGATCCAGAAATGGAAAATAATATGGATGAGTTAAGCGATGATCCGCTGAACGAATCAGAAGATGATCTTCCATTATCAACAGTTAGGGATCATGCAAAGCAGAAAGATCCTGATGTAGCTGGTGTAGATGATGATGATGATAATGTTCCATTGAACAGATAATTAAAAAAGAAATCAAAATCAAAAGATGCAGTAATGTTTCGATGGAGGAGAATAAAGCCAAAAGTCACCTCCGATCCAATCTGGTTGGGAAATTTTTCTGATCCACCCGAGGAGGAAGAACCTCCAATAAAATATTTTCACAGATTTTTTTCCACTGAACTTATTGAGCACATTGTGATTCAGACCAATTTACTTGCAGTTCAGTGTGTGTCCTCATTTAGAACAACACCAGTAGAAATCGAACAATACTGTGGAATGTTGTTGAAGATGGGCCTGGTTCCAATGCCCAATTATAAATGCTACTGGTCAGAAGAACTCCATTTTCCACCTGTTGCAGATGTCATGAGTTGAAATCGTTTTACATACATCAACAAGTTTTTGCACTTCAACAACAACACCAAGGCCGTCACTGACAGAAATGACCCTTTGTATGATAGATATTTTAAAGTTTGCCCTCTTCTGGATTTCATTCGAGAGGCTTGCCTAAAGGTTGAACCAGAAGAAAAGCAGAGCATTGATGAGCAGATGATACCATACAAAGGAAAAAAAACCCTTGAGGCAATACCTTCCAAAGAAGCCTAAGAAATGGGGCTTCAAAGTATTTGCTAGATGCAGGGTCAGTGGTGTGACATATGACTTTCATTTCTATGACGGCAAGGCTCCTGTTTTGCAGAAAAGCTGTGGATTTCAACCAGGAGACTTTGTTATGAAATTATGCGAGACACTGCCTAGCACTCAGAATTTCAAACTGTACTTTGATAGCTACTTCACTTATCTGAGGCTTCAGCTGATGCTAAAGGAACAGAGCATCCTGTCTACTGGGACAATACGGTGCAACAGGATCAGAGGATGCATTATGAAAATGGAAAAAGAACTATAGAAAAAAGGTCAAGGATCCAGTGATTTTATGGTTGATGCAAACTCTGTTTGTCAGTAGTTCATTGGTATGATAATTCTGCTGTTCAGCTTTCATCAGTTGATCCAATTTCTATGATCAATCGCTGGGACAAGAAACCGCATACCTATGTTGATGTGCCCTGCCCAGCTGTTGTTCGAGACTACAGTCAGAATATGGGGGGTCTCTTTGATATGCTTATGGCATTGACCATCGCAGTAAGAAATGGTACCATAGAATATTTTATTGGGACCTTCATCTTGCGGTTGTGAATGACTGGTTGCTTTACAAACGTTACTATGAGCAGAAATCTGTACCAAATTCTCGAGTGTTTTCACTCCAGTTTGTTATCAGCATTAGTGAGTTGCTGATCAAAGAAAACAAGGTGCTGTCATCTGTGCAAAGAAAAAGAGGGTGACCATCCAAAGTCCTGGATTCTCCCAAAGTGAATGATCCTGATGACTCCCCTGCACCGCCAAAACATAAATCATCTGTTCAGTCTGATCCAAACGCCAGCATCAGAAATGACGGTGTAGGACACTTTTCAGCTCACTCAGACCCGAAACAACGGTGCAAGGTTTGCAAAGCTCATGTCCGGATGAAATGCATGAAATGCAATGTTTTCCTTTGCATTACAAAGGAAAGAAATTGCTTCCTCAATTATCACACTTCAGCAGTTTGAATAAAAACGTTAAGAACTTTCAGTTTAATATATCTTGCCTTACTTTTATTCTTTTTTTTTTTTAACTTTTATTTTCATTTTGCAACAGACAAAAGAAACAACACACCAAAGGAGACAAAACAAGTATACAATAAAGAAAAGTAAACCCAATTACCCCCCACCCCCACGCTTCTTCTCTAGCTGATTATGTCAGCATGTGAGCGCTTCCAAACAACAGTGATTATACATCAAAACAATCAAAGAGGATCTGCGATACAGAATAATCATGGGACAAAGATATATACAAATTTAGACAGTCAGATGAGAGCATTGAGCAGAATGTACATAGTCATTGAGCATCTTCCATTTAGACCGATGATGAGGAGTCTGAATGGGGGAAGCAAACATACGAGGTATTTGTTCATATTTACTGTAGAGACAGACATGATTCCACCATTCATTGGGGCTCAGCTGAGAGCTATTTTTCCAGTATTTCGTAATTAGGGAAATAGCAATGCCAAGCATAAAGTCCAAAAGGAAGTAAGCCGTTTTTGGAAGAGAGGGGATCCCCGCAGCTGAGCGAAGTCCCACTATCCTCCAAGAAAGGGGCTCTTGAAAGTGCAAAATAGACTGGATACGACCCCAGACCCGACGCCAGTAATACTGTAGTGCGGGGCATTCATACATAACATGAGGTAGTGAACCAATGGCCGCATGGCATGTCCAACAACTATTGCCCTGAGTAGTGTTCCATTTGGCTAATCTGTCAGGAGTGTAAAAACACCGGTGGGCTAGAAAGAAGAGTGTCTGAGTGAGTGAGGCGGATCGGGAGACCCGTGTTACTCTACTCCAGACAAGGCTCCATTGCTCCGGGGTCAAAGTCACATGCAATTCTCTCTCCCATGCTTTCTGCGCTATAGGGGTATCTCTAATTATAGCATTACATAAGGTTTTGTAAAAATTGGATGCTACACCCGGTGAACTACCGATAGATCGGATAGTCTCCAACCAACCTTGTGTAGGGGAGGCCGATGGCGGGAGCACCTTAGCACTCCGAAGGCAATGCTGAAGTTGCACCAACTGAAAATAGTGTTTCGCTGGGAGACCAAATTCAATTTGCAATTCACTAAAAGTTTTCCAGCGACCTTCATGGAACAACTGACTAGGAATCCAAATGCCCCTAGTGTACCAGGGGCTCCACGCCATCGGCTTATTTTGTATTCGAAATCGAGTGTTATACCAAAGTGGGAGCTTGTCTAACGGACAGAGTCGGGAGTCTAAAGAGTGCATAAGATTATTAAAGGCACCTAAGGTGTCTAAAAGCATTGGTGGAAAGTGGGAGTCTGATGGGAGAGTCATACCAGGGAGAAAAGTAAGAGGAATCGGTTTGCAAAGGTCCTCTTCTATGTCTAGCCACACAGGTCTACTCGGTACTGGATCTTCCAGCCAGCGAGCGCCTTGTTTGAGAAGAAAAGATTGATGATACTTCAGGAAATCAGGGAATCTGACACCCCCATTTTCCTTATCTGCTTGCAGCTTATGTTTCGCTATCCTAGGTGTCTTGTTTTGCCACAAGTATCTAGTCAGAAGGCCCTCTATATCTTTATATATACGTCGAGGGAAGAGACAGGGCAACATTTCTAAGATATAATTCACTTTCGGAACAATCATCATTTTTATGGTTTCTAATCGACCCCACCAGGTAAGTGTTAAAGGAGTCCAGCGGTGAGTAAGCGCCCGGACTTTAGAGGTCAAGTCTTTGGCATTGAAGGAGATAGTGTCTTCCAAAGGAGAACAATAGTGAACCCCAAGGTATTTGACCATGCGAGGTTGCCATAAAAAGGGGAAGGGTTGCATATCTGCCTGATGAAGCAAAGGATTTAATGGAAAGGCTACCGACTTGGTCCAATTTATCTTATAACCGGACAGTTGTGAGTATTTACCAATTTGCTCTAGGACAGCCGGTACTGAGTCTATAGAGACAAAAAGCATAAGGTCATCAGCATACGCTGAAATTTTTGCTTTCCCTATGGGTGAAGGGGACTCCATGAATCTCCTCCGATTGCCGGATTAGTAAAGCCAAGGGTTCAAGTGCAAGATCGAAGAGAAGTGGAGACAGTGGGCATCCCTGGCGAGTGCCGCGTTGAAGGGGAAAAGGCTGAGACTTTAAAGCATTGGCACATATACTGGCTGTAGGCTGTGCGTACATGGTGCGAAGACAACGGAGAAAACCTTCCCCGAATCCGTACCAGCGGAGGACTGCAAACAGGAAGGGCCACTCTAAGCGATCAAAGGCCTTCTCAGCATCAAGTGAGAGGCCAACAAATGGGCGATCAAGATTAACTGCGGTAGTCAGTACATGGCATAGAGTCCGAGCATTGTCGGCAGTTGATCTACCAGGAATGAAACCGCATTGATCTGGGTGTATTAAGGTAGGCATCCTATCCGAGAGCCGGGTAGAGAGAATGGTGGCAAATATTTTATAGTCCGCGTTTAGGAGGGAAATTGGACGATAATTAGCTGTTAGTTGCGGGTCTCTCCCCTCTTTCTCAAAGACTACTACATTTGCTATGGAAAAGGACCCAGAAGGAGAACCCTCCTCGGCCAGAGCAGAAAAATAAATTTTCAAAACTGGAGCTAAGTCAGCGTGAAAAGTTTTGTAGAATTCAGCAGGGAGACCGTCTGGGCCTGCGGCTCGACCTGAGGCACATTTCTTGATAGCAGAATGAATTTCTGAGACAGTAAATGGTGTGTCCAAGGCCACTCTATCTGCGTCAGATAGGGTCGGTCTTTGTACCCCTGAAAGTAAGCGTTCAAATACATCTGGCTCAAAATCACATTCAGATTGATAAAGCCGAGTATAAAAATCACGAAAGAGTTCTAAGATTTCGGTATCTTTAGTGACCAAGCCCCCCCCCCGACGGATTACGGAGGGCGGTAACACGCTTGGCTTCTTTTTGACCTTTTAGGGCATTTGCTAATAATTTGCCAGCACGATTATTTTCCCGATAATATAACCCTTGTTGTGATTCGATATTTTTAACAGCAGCAGTGTACAAAAGCTGATTGTATTGAAAACGCAAGCGTTGTAAACGGAGTAAAATACCTGGGTCAGTACGGGACGTGAGGAGACGCTCCCCAGCTTGTATCTGCTGCTCTAGAGTCAGTAAATGCTGCTTTCTTTGTTTCCCCTGCCGAATTTGATAGCTAGTTATAGTGGCGCGGATAGATGCTTTAAAACCCTCCCACCAAGCCCAGCTCGCTGTGTCATGGGGTGAGTTAAAATGAAAATAATCTTGGATAGCGGCCTTTATATCAACCTGAAAATCTTTTTGACCCAGTAGGGATCTATCAAAAAACCAAGCTCGGGGAGAATCGTCCCGCGCAGTGACACGTAATGATAAAGATATGGCAGCATGATCTGAAATATGGAGAGGATGAGTCCTAGTCGTGTCTACTTGAGAAATCAGTGCTTTGGAAATGAGAAAGAAATCTATTCTAGATTGGGAGTGATGGGGGGCAGAAAAGAAGGTGAACTCTAAGTCGGAGGGGTGAAGTAGCCTCCATATATCTACCAGCGCAAGATCTTGCATCAGAGCTGTAAGGGTAGCAAGACTCTTGGGTGGACTACTCGTTCTAGGCGGCTGTCTATCTATCAGAGGGTCTAACACTTGATTAAAATCACCACCAAGTATTAATGGAGTATTGGCAGAGGCCTGTGCCAACTGCGCAATACTTGCATAGTAAGCAGGGTTGTCCACATTCGGGCATAAATGCAAATACATGTAAATTCACTATCTCCAACCTTAAGATGTACGCGGGCCCATCTACCCTCCTTGTCAGCGCTAGTATCAATTACAGTAGCTTGCAAAGATTTCTTAACCAGAATGGCTACCCCGCACCGTTTGGAAACGGCGGGAGAATAGGCAGCCACCATGTAAGGCTTAACATTGAGTTTCAGTGTTTCAGCAGAGTTTAAGTGCGTTTCCTGAAGAAACGCTAAATCAGCATGCTCATGGCTAAGATAGCTAAGGATTTTCTTTCTCTTGATTGGACTATTAATGCCCTTTACGTTGAGTGATAAGATTTTACATAAAGCCATTCAGACAAGTTAAAAATTCTGAGCATGATAGCGCACATAATTTCACAATGTCCCTCATATTGACTGTATCTGGCTGTACATATGGCATAAAAGAAAATAAGCTTAGATAATACAATGAAGCGCCCCACATGAAAAAAGAAAAACCGCAGCGCGGTAGAGAAGAAGCAGAACCCCAAAAATTACTGGCGACCATGTGTCTGCGGGGAGAAGCCCCAGAGAAGGCCGAAATTGAAAGAATACATAACCTGTAGGACTGTGCGTGCTCCGAATCCGACCGAGGCACACATCATGGAGGGATAGGAGACCACATAACAAAAGTCATAGAAAGAAAGAAAGAGAGTCCAGGCAGTCTCTGTACTGAACTATGACCGCCGCATCGGGCCCTTCAAAATGGCGGACAGAGCCGGCAAATAAAAGTCCAAGTCGTTGGATTAGCGCATCTGCTCTGCTTCTTTGGAGTCTAAAAATGTTGATAGTAGATCAGGATCTTCGAATGTCCTGGTTTGGTTGTGGAGAGTCACTCGGAGCTTCGCGGGATACAACAGGCCAAAGCGAGCCTGTAGCTGTTGAAGTCGAGGGCGAAAAGCAAGGAGTTTCTTCCGTCGGTCGACTGTGGGCTTTGCCAGATCAGGGAAGAAGGAGACTTTGTGACCTTCAAATTCCAAATGATGGTTCGCCCGGGCAGCATTTAAAATTTGTTCCACTTGTTGATATCGTAGCAAGCGAAAGATAATAGGCCGGGGGGTCGTTCGGTTGAGCGCCATGTGGGTAGGAACACGGTGTGCTCGATCGATTTCCAGTTCTTTATGAAAGGTGATCTTCAGCAAGGAGGGAAGAGTTTTGAGCAGGAATTCTCTCATATCTCCCGCTTCCACCCCCTCCGGTATTCCAATGAGCCTCACATTGTTGCGACGGGCTCGATTATTGCTATCTTCTAACTCCTTTTGAAGATTCTGTATCTGGCGCTCAGCCTTGTCCATTGTGCCCAAGCGCACCGCGTGCGAGTCGAGGACCCCCGCCATATTGTCCTGCCGTAATGAGAAACCTTCAAGTCGGTCCTGGAGCACTCCAAAGTCTTCTCGCAGGGCTCTAAGCGCTTCTCCATTGGACTGCACCAATTCCTTCACGCCGCGTATTTCCTCTAAAATCTCCAGGTGCATTTCGGGGTTCTCCCGAAATGGAACCATCTTCTGTGGGGAGGACACCTCTGTTTTGGAGCGTTTTCCGTGAGAAGAAGAAGGAGACCCGAAGTCCAAGCGCGCTGGTTTATGGGCCGCCATCCCCCCCGAGGTACCCCGGTCAGCCCGGAGCGAAATAGTAAGTTTGTATAGGTATTATGTCAGGATTCTAAGTAGGCCTCTCGGGAGCTTCAGCGCGAAGCGTCTTACCCGCTGGACATCAGGCTCCGCCCCCCCTACTTTTATTCTTTATATTGAGTTCCGTTAAGTCCCATTGGTGCCAAATGGAACCATGATAAAAAAACATCTTCTAATTATTAACTCCAGTGTAATGCAAGTGAACATTTCTTTTTCCTACTATCCCTAAGCAAAGTTCTGCTTTCTGGAATTTTTTTACTGAAATAAAAAAATTTGTTAGTGAAAACTGTTAGCCCAGTTTAGTAAACATACCCAACTGTTTCTATTTCTCTATTGTTGCAGAGCGTGGATTCTTGGGGTTTCAGTTTAATTGTTATCTAGCTATATCTATTATTAGTATGCGGCAATTTGTTATGTATTTGGTAAAGGTCTATTTGTGTTCAACGTATGTGACAGAGGTTAGAATGGAGTTTCTGCATGGGATCTATAGTAAGTTGGCTTGTTGAATTTTCCCAGTTGATGTACTAATGTTCTAGAGCCCACTGCAATATTTGCAGTGCCGCATGTTTCAGGGTATGTTTCTTATTGTGTGAGTTCTGGTCCTTTGTTAGGTGAGGGGAACTTCCATGGATGCAAAATATAGGGGGCTAACTGGTTAAACCATGGTTATCTGAGATATTCGGTGGCACTAAACTGTTTAATACCGCTGAATATCCCCTCATATGGGGTTTGAACACCTAAATGCTAAATGCTTAGCATTGGGGCATTCCGGGGTGGAGTGGGGGCGGCACCAAAGGTTAGCCAGTCAGGGGCGATATTGAGCTGCTGGCCAGTTAGCCCTAACTGGCTCAAGTTAGGACAACTGAATGGTTGTCCTAATTTTATCTGTTTTTTGCAATCCAGCCAGTGGCTGAATATCGCTGCTGGTTGGATTGCAAAATAATAATTTATCCAAACTGGATATTCAATGCCAGTGGTTGGATATACGCCTTGGCATTGAATATCTGGTTCAAATTTGAAGCAGCAACAGCCAGATGCTTTTATTGATCTGGCTGCTGCTGCTGAAAATGCCTCCCTTATGTGGATCGTTCACAACCACGAATAACGGGGATGTACATCCAGCCTGGACGTACAACCCTGCTATCTGTGGAAATGGCTATGCGGGGGAGGGTGGAGGGCATAGCGGGGGCAGAAAGATTGTGGGTCATCACCCAGAAATACAGGGCTGATTCTGAGGTTGGCCCTGTAGATCTGGGGGATGCTCATTAGATGCGGGACATATTCCACCTCAGAGGTGGAATAAGTCCCCCTGGATGCAGTGCTTCGGTGGTGGTTGGTGGGGAAAAAGGAAGATAGGGGCGCAGGAAGTTCCCCATGGCTAGAAACTGGCCAATGGGAGGCTGGATCAGGGGTCCAGCTATGGGGAAAGAAACCTTTTTGCTGGTGGCTGGGGATCATGGCTCCTTAATGGAGCCTCAGTGCCATGGCAATGGGACGCCATGGCACAGCATCTCCATTCAGAAGCCTGGTTGAGTTAGCCATGTATGTGGCTGGATGTCTGGGGTGCTTGAATCAGGGCACATCCCAGACTTCCAGCCAGTATGCCGTGATTCTGCTCCTGTGGGGATGTCTAGCCCCCATGGGAGCAGAATCGGGTTATCTCCAGACCATCCGGACGTCCGAACATCCGGACGACCCAGATACGCACATCTCAGAATGTGCCTCCACATGTTTGCAATTAATTCCATGATGCATTAGTCACAGAGTAAGTGGTCAGAATAATTTTTTACAGTGCTGGGTTATACATTTTGTTGAGTATAATCAGCAGCTGGAGTAGAGCAATAGCTTGGTAGTTAAAACATCAGCCTAAAATCAGGAAGGACAGGGTTCAAAGCTCCTTGCTGCTCCTTGTGGCCATAGGCAAGTTCCAAACAAAATTAAGGAAGAGGAGGCCTTTTTTGGTAGAACAAAGCTGTGAGCACCAACTTTTAAAAAGGATATGGAACAGCTTTTAAAACTAAATCTTTGAGAAAAGCTGACAGTTGCCCTAGATTGCATACTTCAGAATAATGTATCTTGAAACAGGGAGTTATGGCACCTCAATAGAGAGGTAGCAATAAAGGTAAAAGTAGTTCAGGTACCTTTAAGTAAAAAAACAAAACAAAACATATACAGTTGAAAGATTCCAAATTACACCTGTCAGCTGAATTTTTTTAAGTGCCATTAAGTCAGTGCTGACTCCTGGCAACCCAGCACCAGAAGTAGATTTGCAAGGCCTTTTCTTTTGAGGCAATGGAGGGTAAAGTGACTTGCCCAATGTCACAAGAAGTGGCAGTGGGAATTGAACCCTTATTTCTTGGATATTAGGCTATTGCTCTAACCCAGTGGTTCGCAACCCAGTCCTTTGGGACCCCCAGGCCAGTCAGGATATCTACAATGAATATGCATGAGTTGGATCTGCATGGACTGCTTTCACTGTATGCGGATCTATCTCATGCATATTAATTGTGGATATCCTGATTGGCCTGGGGGTCCCAAGGACTGGGATGAGAACCACTGTCTAAACACTAGGCTACTCCTCCATTCCATCAACTGATTAGCAGGCTGTTAATATGAATAACAATCATGCTTAAAAAATACTTTGAAATATCTATATACAAATACTTTTTTTTAAAGTACTGTCAAGTCAATGCTGACTCCTGGCAACCCAGCAGCCCCTGGGTTTTCTTGGCAAGGTCTGACTGGAAGTAGATTGCCAGGCCTTTTCTTCTGAGGCAATGGAGGGTAAAGTGACTTGCCCAAGGTCACAAGGAGTCTAGGGGCCTGATATTGGAATGACATTTACACAGTTTCAGCCCAGTAAACCATGTAAATGCCTTAAATGGGAATATTTGATGGCAGCTACATGGCTAATACCATCGAATATCCACGTCTTTGCCCCCTACATACCCCATGCGGTTAGCATCAGGGCATGTTGGGGGTGTTCCAAAGAGGAGCGGGGGCAAAGAATGGTGGTAACGGGGTAGTGGCAATATTGGACTGCTATGGTTATGGTTATTTATTTGATATACCGCCCTTCTTTGGAAGTCAGAGCGCATCACAATTTACAAAATATTAAAAGATGGCACAAGGCCAGAAAGTTTGAAAATAAATTACAACATAAGACAGGAAAGCAATAGTAAGGGGGAAGGACAGAGAGAACACATAAATAGACATACTTTGGAGACCAGGATCAGACATGAGGGGAGGGGAGGTCAAAGACTAGGGAGAAGAGGTGGGTTTTTAAATTCTTCTTAAAAGTAACGTGGTGGGGTTCTAGTCTGAGGGAGGGAGGTAGGGAATTCCACAGAGCGGGACCTATGAAGAAGAATGCAGAGGAGCGAGTGGATTGGAGATGGGCACATGAGGGAGAGCGATGAGCTTGACTCTGACGGGTAGGGACTGTCTCTTGTATGTTGGCTACCTCCTGTTAGGTCAGCTGTGCAGCGCTGCGTGCGTGGTGCTTTACAAGTGATGAATAGTAGTAGTAGTAGAGGGCAGGAGAATGCAATTAACATGAAATGAGCGGGGGATATGCCTGAGGGTGTGGAATGAAATGAGATCTGCCAAATATAGGGGAATGCTAGAATGGAGAACCTGGTGGACCAAAATGAGGATTTTAAACTGAATGTGAAAAGTGATGGACAGCCAATGGAGACGAGTGAGGAGAGGTGTTACATGATCTTGTCATGTGGCGTGTGTAATAAGACAAGCGGCGGTATTTTGGATTCGTTGTAGTCTATGTAATTGTGACTGGGGAAGGCCGGTAAGAACAGAGTTGGAGAAATCGACACGCGACATAGCTAATGACAGAAGGAGAGTGGTAAGAGCTGGTGGGGTGAGAAAGGGGCGGATTGCACAGATCTGGCGGAGGAAGTAAAATGACATTTTGGTGGTGTGAAATGTAGGCCTGGAAAGAGAGATCAGCGTCAAAAAGAACACCCAGGTATCGAAAGGAAGTGATGAGAGGTATTGATGAACCAGAAAAGGAAGGGGCCACCTGTGGGGAAGGGCTACCATGAGTGAACCAGATGCAACAGTCTTAGTTAGGTTAAGATGCAGGCAGTTTGAAGTGAGCCAACTAGTGACAGTGGACAGACAAGAGTTTAGAGTAGAGAGGTCTGGATGAAGGGGGGAGGTGTGGTGGAGAAGTAGTAGATCATCTGCATAAAAGAAAGCGGAGATGCCAAATTGCTGAATCAAGAGAGTCAGTGGAGCTAAGAAAAGATTGAAGAGAAGAGGTGCTAAAACAGAACCCTGAGGAACCCCACAGGGGAGGGGGAAAGGGTCAGAGGAAGAAGTAGAGCCAGAGGGTGAAAGAACCGTGCAGGATCGGGAGGAGAGGAAAGAATAGAACCATCGATAGACTGTGCTGCGGAGACCTGCATCCCGGAGACGGGAGAGGAGGAGAGAGTGGTCAACTAAGTCGAAGGCTGCAGATAAATCCAAGGACACCACCACCACCTCCACTACCGGTTAGTGCTCCATGGCTAAAACTAGGTGAGCTTTTGGCTTGCCTAGTCTTAGCTGTGGATGCTAACGGGGTAGCAGTCCAGTATCGCTGCTGCCTGGTTAGGCTGTGTAGCTGTTTTCCCATGGTGCCTAAACCAGTTAGTCAATGCCATCGGTATGGCATTAAATATCTGGGGTTAAGGGTAAGTGCGCAGGGCTATGCACCAATGTGGCGCTTAGCTCACCTAGCTCAATATCGGGCCCTAGAAGTTTAAAAAATGTGATGGGAGAGTTACACTAGAATATCAGTGAATAACAAGGTAGACATCATTTGGGGTGTGCAGCCAAAATGTTAATTTTGTTTTCATTTTTTATTTATTTTCGTCTCGTATCATTTTCCCTTTATAATGCATGCAGGAGCAAATAGTGAGAGTAGGAGCGAGGTAGTATTTGGTAGTACCACAATGTTGCCACTAGGGGTTAGTGGTGCCATTTTGCAAATCTACTGTGTGCCAAGCAGAAAAGAGTGTGTCTCAGTGGTTGAGTTGCATAGAAATTAAGGGGGCTTGTTTTGGACCTGGTTTGGATGAGTCCATAATTTATATATGTATTTCCATTTTACATTGGGAATGCATGTTTATGTAAACAAACTTCCCCAATGGGTTCTGCACCAGCTCAGAGGCATGCACAGAATTTTAAAAAGCTGTTTGTTTTAGTATATCTCTTTAATCCTCCAATTTTTATTTCTGCCTTAGATGATTAAAAAAATGCACTTATACATGCTGTTTTCTGAGATCAGGGATTATGGGGGTCACCACTTAACAGTAAAAATCCCACGTCGCTGTCTCCCTATCCATTTACGTATGCAGTTCAAACTTCTCTTATTGCCCTTCAAGTGCATGCACTCTGTAGCTCCTCATTACCTCTCCTTGCTTATCTCACCCTACAACCTTCCTCAGGAACTCAACTGGTCAGACAAATCACTCTTATCTGTTCCTTTCTCTTCTACTGTCAACATCACACTCTATTCATTCCATCTTGTTGCGTCATATGCCTGGAATAGACTACCCGAGTCTGTTCATCAGGCTCTTTTTCTGTTCTTATTTTTATCCATGCTAAAACACAGCTCTTCCAAGCTGCTTTTGAAACCTGACCCTCTTATTCTCCTGTTTAACACCCTTATGTGTTTTATAATTTCCCTTGAACCAGAGCTGGCCCTACACATGTGAGAGCATGTTGTTGGCACAGGACCTCTCTTGACAGGAGGCTCTGCGCCAATTGCATGCTGTACCCATGCATGGTCTGAGCCTCCCTTTGCCCATGCTGCTGCTTTAACAGGCGAGCCAGTGAGGGACTGGCCTGGGGCTCAAGAAACAGGAAATGTTCATACTAACTTTAGAAATGCCATGGTCTGGTAACTCTTAAGGCAGCACAGCCACAGGAACAAAGGAAAATGCTCCCCCAACTGAAAAAGTAGGAGATGAGTGGTGACTAGTGCTGGGGAGAGGCAGACTGGGACTGCAGAGGATGGGAGGTGGGTGGGGGATGGGAGGACTAGAAGGGAGCTAGAAGGATAGGACTGGGACGGGAACCAGGGTTAAACGGTTGGAGAGGGGGACTATGATTGTTAGGGAGCTGACACAGGATGGTATTGGGATTGGAAGAGGGCTAGACAAGGGGGGCTGGGACTGGAAGGGAGCTGACACTGGTGTGGTACTGGGACTGGAATGGGGCTAGCCAGTGAGTGAGAGGGACTAGGCTGTAAGGGAGCTGACACTGGGGATGATACTGGGACTGGAAGGGGGCTAGACAGTAGAGGGGACTGAGACTGGAACATAGCTGACTAGGGATGGTATTGGGACTAGAAAGGGTCTAGACAATGGGGAAGTTAGGCTGGGACTGGAAGAGAGTTGACACTGGGGATAGTACTGGGAGTGGAAGGGTGCAGAGGGATAATCATAGAGATTTGAGGTGGCAAAATCAGGTACTTGGGAAGGCTAAGTGACAGCAGAGAAAGGATAGGATCATGGGGGACAGCACTAAAGGACTCGGGCAATAAGCAATGTGGGGGAAAGCACGAGAATAATCAAGATTAGGTACTTGGGGGAGGGAGAATTCAAAGGACTAGGAGGCAGAGTCATGAAAGAGAGATGGGAGACAATGGAGACAAGAGACTGAATAAGAATTTGGAGACAAAAGCACCTAGTAATTGCTAGATATGAGGGAGGTGTGAGGTGGAGGTAAGATAATAGGAAAGAAAGGTTGAGGAGGCTGAGACCTGATGTGAATGACAGCATAACTGTGGTGCTTTCATTCTGAGAAGAATCATTTGGAACCCAAGAGCTTGCCCTATATGCCTCAAGTTAGTTGCTCTTCTAGGGTACAAACTGAACAAAATTCACCACCGCTCCCTCAAAGAATCAAATAGCCCAGGAACAAATGAATCACAGTGGGCTCTGGTAGATTGTGACCTGTAATGCAGAGATACCCTATACATCAAGAGATATCCCTGCACAATGCCTTCTCTGCCTTGGATAATGAGAGTGCTCAATCCGTGGAAACTGTAGAGCCCTTAAATGAGAAAGTCAATGCCCAATCTAAAGATAATGTACCAAATACGAAGAAAAAAATTACAAAACAGAAACTACTACTATTTGGAGATTCCACCATCAGAAACACCAACTTGGGAACACAGTTCAAAGGAGAGAAGGTCAAATGCCTCCCAGGCTCTTCAGCCAACAGGAATACGTACCAAATTGTTGGTATAATTGGTGCAGAATGTGAGCACTCCAAAACTGATGTTGTCATCCACTTGGGTACAAATGACCTGGCTAGAAACAGTGCCTCTGCAGTTCAAAGGGACTTCCAGTCTCTGGGAGAGAAACTCAAGCCCATTGTTAACACCATAGCATTCTCAGAAGTTCTACCTGTTCTTGGTAAGGGGGCAGAAAGGCTGCATTGCATAAACAACTTTCATGCATTGCTACAAACCTGATGCAAACAAGAAGGATTTAGATATATAGGTGACTCCAGAAACAGATGGATCAACAAGAGACTATACTGTGCTGATGGACTACATCTCTCCATCACAGGGAAAAGGATCCTAAAATTCAGGCAGTATGTGGACAGGCATTTAAACTAGGGAAATAGGGTGACGGATGGAGAAGGACAAGTTGAGGACGTCACTCCTAGCAGAAGCAGAATGACATTGGAAACAGCCACACTTTTAAAACACAAATCAAAGGCAAGTGGGAAGAGATGTGTAGAACAACATCCATGCAAAATACAAGCAAGCCAAACAACAAATGCTGGAAAAAAAATGAGCACAAATACTTGAAGCCTAGCCAACAAAGTTTCTGACCTGAAAGCTCTAATGGTGAAAATGGACTTGGACATTGTGGCCATTACAGAAACATGGTTTAATGAGTCACATGAATGGGATATAGTCATAGCTGGCTGTAATCTATGAGGACTCTCGTATTTAGAAGAGATAGAGAGGGTAGAAAAGGAGGAGTAGCCCAATATGTCAAAAGCAATATTAAAGCTGCTTAAATGCAGGGGACATGTGGAAAAGAAAAAGAGCTGTGGATTGTGTTGGAAATAGGTGATGGCACTGTTATCCATACTGGTGTAGTCTACAGGCCTCCAACTCAAACTGAAGAAATGGATAGTGAATTGATTATTGATATTGTAAAGATAGCCATGAAGGGGGAAGTGATCATATTGGGTGACTTTAATCTACCCGATGTGGATTGGAGTATTCCTTCTGCAAATCTGGAAAGAAGTAAAAAAAATTGTGGATGCCTTCCAAGATGTATTGCTTAGACAAATGGTGATGGAACTGACAAGGGAGTGCTCGATACTGGATTCAGTGCTCACCAACGGAGATAGCGTGTCAAATATCTGGTTGGGTGCCCATGGAGCAGCAGTGATCATCACGTGGTGCGGTTTGAGATAAAAGCCAAGGTGGAGTCCAATCACAGCAAGCTCAAAGTTGTAGACTTCAAAAACACTGACCAGTAAAATGGCCAAGTACTTGAAGGAGGAGTTGGTAGCAGGGGCGGCCCAAGGGGGGTGCGGGGCCATGTGCGGAGATTAATTGCGGGGCCTCATTTGCATAGGGAGCCTCATTTGCATAAATACTTGCACAATGTTAACATACATTTTTAGTAAACATGCTTCTTAATGAGTGTCTGGATAAAGAAAGACTAATAGATTTCTACGTTACTATATTCCAGTGCCAACCGCCAGGTCCATTAGGAAGTACTATAAACACTGACCTTTTAGAACTCATAGCAAATCCACCATATCATAACAGCTCTGCCAGGACTCACAAAGCACCAAACCCTACCTATCAAAAGGCAACACTGCAAATATTAAACCAATACATCTCAGAGAATACCAATGCATCTCCTACTGGGGAAAGAGAACAAGTGACATGGTCAAATAGAAACTACATGAACAGAATACCTCAGCTTGGTTAAAATGCAGAATATAGACCGTCACCAAAGAACAAGGGATCACAATTTAGAAATAGGAAGACAATAATTAAACTGGGAACCCCAAAAGCCAAACTTGGGATGTACAACAACACTGGAGAAATAAAACTATAAATTAATTTCCTCTTGTACTAAACAAAACACAAAAGATGTTAACAATGCACATTTCCCAGAGCTGATATATTCCAGTTAATAAATTCAAAATAAAAAAGTATTTTTCTACCCTTTGTTGCTTGTGCATTTTCTTTTCAGTTGCAATTGCTACAGTCACTTTCTTCTGGTTTCTTTGTGTCTTCTGCGAGCTATCCATTTTCCTTTCTTCTCTTAGATTTTTTTCCAAATTTTTTCTCTATATCTGCTTTAACATACTGATCTTTCCCCTTTTGCTCTTTCCTCCATTTCTTTCCTTATTGCTTTATCATCCACTCAAATTTCACCCTTCCATTCTCAATCTACACTTACTCTTCCAATACCCGGCCCTTCATAGACTTTTCTTCCCTCCCACACAAAATATATTTTCCCCTCTCCATTCTCATTTCCCATCCCTTTCTAGTCCTCCCCCCAAAATCAGCTCCTTTATAGTTCTAGACCCACCCAGCATCTGCCCCCTTCTAGTCCCAGTCTCCCAAGCTTCCACATCAGCCCATTTCCAGTCCTAGCCTCCCATATGCTGTTTTCCAGTTCCATTCCAGCTCCCCATCAGCCCATTTCCACTCCAAGCTCCCCATCAGCCCATTTCCAGCCCTTTTCCAACTCCCATCAGCCCACTTCCAGTCCTATTCCAGCCCCCATCAGCCCATTTCCAGTGTCCTATTCCAGCCCATCACCCATTTGCAGTCTACGTTCCCCCCATCAGCCCATTTCTAGTCCTATCCTAGCTCCTCATCAGCCCATTTCCAGTCCTAGCCCCCATATGCTCTTTTCCAGTTCCATTCCAGTCCCTCATCAGCCCATTTCCTCCACGCTCCCCCATCAGCTAATTTCCAATCCTAGCCCCCTCGTCAGCTCACTTCGCCCTATTCCAGCCCCATCAGCCCATTTCCAGTCCTAATCCAGCTCTTCATCAGCCCATTTCCAGTCCAAGTTCCCCCCCATCACAGCCCATTTCGTCCATTCCCCCCCCCCTCACAGCCCATTTGTAGTCCTATATCCCCCCCCACCATCACAGCCCAATTGTAGTCAGTTCCCCCCATCACAGCCCATTTCCAGTCTGTTCTCCCCCCCACCACAGCCCATTTCCAGTCTGTTTCCCCCATCCCAGCCCAATTTGTCCGTTCCCCCATCACAGCCCATTTCCAGTCTGTTAGCCCCCACATCACAGCCCATTTCCAGTCTGTTTCCCCCATCCCAGCCCATTTTCAGTCCGTCCGTCCCCACCATCACAGCCCATTTCCAGTCCTATCCCCCCCATCATCACAGACCATTTGCAGTCCTCCCCCATCACAGCCCATTTCCAGTCCTATCCCCCATCTCAGACCATTTGCAGTCCTCCCCCCATCACAGCCCATTTCCAGTCCGTTCTCCCCCCTCCCCCCCCACATCACAGCCCATTTCCAGTCTGTTTCCCCACCCCCATCCCAGCCCATTTCCAGCCCGTTCCCCTCCCCTATCACAGCCCATTTCAAGTCTGTTTCCCCCAGCCCCGCCCATTTTCCGTCTCCCCCCAACACAGCCCATTTCCAGTCCGTTCCCCCCCCCCATCACAGCCCATTTCCAGTCCGTTCCCCCATCACAGCCCATTTCCAGTCTGTTTCCCCCCTCCCAGCACATTTTTTTTCTCCCCCCATCACAGCCCATTTTCATTCCGTTTCCCCCCCCATCACAGCCCATTTCCCGTCCGTTCCCCCCCCCCCCCATCACAGCCCATCCAGTCCTAGCCGCCCCCCCGAAGAGCCCCGCGCCATCTAAGGGGCTGCAGAGGGAGCCTGGGAAGCCCGCGCGAGGCCCCGGCTCCCTCTGCACAGCCCGCCAGCATGAAGAACCTTTACCTTCCCGCTGGCGGCTGTTTCAATGAAGCCGCGAATGCCGGGAAAGGTTAAAGGCAATGCCCTTTAGCCTCTCGCGGCATTTGCGGCTTCATTGAAACAGCCGCCAGCGTGAAGGTAAAGGCTCTTCACGCTGGCGGGCTGTGCAGAGGGAGCCGGGGCTTCACGCGGGCTTCCCCGGCTCCCTCTGCAGCAGTCCATTGAGCGAGAATGTGGTTTGCGCGGGGCCCACTGAAGCGCGGGGCCCTGTGCGAACAACATTCTTGCTCAATGGACGGGCCGGCCCTGGTTGGTAGGGTGGGAGGGGATAATGGAAGTGGAATTGCTATGGGCTAAACTAAAGGAGGCAATAAAAGGGGTAACAGATACATATGTAAGGAAAATAAATAAAGACGAGGTAAAGGAAACCTATTTGGTTCTCCAACGAAGTGGCTGAACAAATAAAGGCAAAAAACACAGCTTTCACAAAATTCAGAAGTTTGCAAATAGAGGAACAAAGAAAAGAATACAGGATCAAACTAAAAGAGACAAAAGGAGAAATAAGGATAGCAAAATCAAAGGCAGAAGAAAAGATGGCTAAGATATGATGTGGTGACAAAACCTTTTTCAGGTATATTCGGGAGAGGAGGAAATCAGAGGTGGAATTTTGGACTCAAAAGCAAAAGGATCTGTAGAAAGTTTGACACTGAAAAAGCAAACATGCTAAACAAATACTTCTGCTCTATTTTTACTAAAGAAAATCCTGTGATTGACAAATTTACAAATGGGAATGGAGTAGATACCACACCATTCACAGAAGATAATGCGTTAGAACAGCTTGCAAAACTAAAAATGGACAAAGCCATGGGACCGGATGGGATATATCCCAGGATACTGAAAGAGCTCAGAGAGGTCCTTGCAGGGCCGTTAAAGGATGTTTTTAATACATCTTTGGAGACAGGAGAAGTTCCACAGGACTGGAGAAGGGCTGATGTGATACCTCTTCACAAAAGTGGTAATAGGGAAGAAGTGACAAACTACAGGCCAGTAAGCCTTACCCCGGTGGCGGGAAAAATAATGGAGACACTCCTAAAAGCGAATAGTGGACTTCCTTGAAACCAACAGGTTGCATGATCTGAAGCAACGTGGTTTTACCAAAGGACAATCTTGCCAAACAAATTTGATTGAATTCTTTGACTGGGCCACCAGAGAACAAGGACATGTGATGGTTGTGATCCACCTAGATTTCAGCAAAGCCTTTGATACTGTTCCTCATAGAAGGCTCATCAATAAACTCAACAGCTTGGGAATGGGTCCCAAGGTGGTGAACTGGATCAGAAATTGGTTGACTGACAGACGACAAAAGGTTGTGGTAAACGGAACTCACTTGGATGAAAGGAAGGTGATTAGCGGTGTGCCTCAGGATTCGGTCCTGGGACCGGGAACTGTTTAATGTATTTTTATTTATTTATTTGCTTATTTTAATACACTGTTTTATCCAGCTAATCAAAGCAGTTTACAGGGAACATAAGGCTCATACTGCTAGAGTCAGTTTACAATGAATAGTTCACAAGGAACAGGAACATATTGAACAATAACATTAATCAACATTATAACAGTCTTTTACGTCAAGTTCAGGCCATTAGGGTGCAGTGATGTTACAACAACTATTTACAGAGATTATTTGCAATAAGATGGTATGCTATATTACAGATATTTGGCATTTAAGAACCTGGGGTATGATTATGTGGTGAGGTGAGCGTGGGTTATATGAGATGTGGTTTCTTATGTGTTTAGGTTTTCCATTGTGGGTTGGTAGTTTTCTGCAAATAGGAAGGTCTTGAAGTGCTTTCTGAATGTCGTTAGTTCTTTTATTTCATGGAGTTTGTTGGGTAGTATGTTCCATAGGGCTGGGGAGAAGAACATGAATGACCTGTTAATATTTGATTGGATTGCATTTCTGAGCGTCTTAGGGATAATTAATAGGTTCTGCATGTTATCTCTTCTCCTTCTTGTTCCTTACTGCATCTTTATTAGTTTATGAAGTTAGGTCGGTGCTATATTATTTACTGTTTTGAATGTGGTCATTAGAGCCTTGAATTTGATTCTTTGTATCACAGGCAACCAGTGTAGATGGTACAGGATGGGGGTTATGTGTTCTGATCTGGCTACCTCATTATTGTGTGTGCTACCGTGTTTTTTGCTATTTGTAGGAGTTTCAAGGTTTGTTTGGGAAGTCCTTGGAAGATCATGTTGCTAAAATTGAAGTGTGGGCATATCAGTGCTTGGGCTGTAGTGCGGAAGTCTTAGATAGTAGAGGTCTTAGATGTTGAATCATTCTGGTTTTGTTGTAGATTTGTGTTGTCATGTTAATATGCTTGATCATACTGAGGTTTTGGTCTAATAGGATCCCCAGGTAATTTATTTCCTTTTTGACTTCTAGAGAGGCATTGTTTACTTGTAGTTGTTGAGGTGGAGAGAATGGTTTGTTCCTGGTGACGAATAGGACTTCGGTCTTTTTTAGGTTTATTGATAGGTTAACTGAGTTGAGCCAGTGTGAGACTTCATTGAAGCAGCTGACTATTTTCTCAAAGTTTGGATTCGAGGTTTGGACTGTTGTGAAAAGCATGTTGTCGTTAATATATTCTGTAATCCATGCTGTGTGATATGATAATGTTGCAGATAGGCTGAATATAGATATTGAAAAGTAAGGCAGATAACGCTGAGCCCTGTGGGACACTTTGGGTCTGATATTTGTGAGTGATATTGCTGAAGGACTGAATGGAAAAGTCTGTCTTTTTTCAGATGACACAAAAATTTGCAAGAATGGACTCCCCTGAGGGAGTGGATAGCACGAGGAAAGATCTACAAAATCTGGAAGAATGGTCTAATGCTTGGCAGTTAAGATTTTTATTTATTTTATTTATTCATTTATTTATTTAACAGGTTTTATATACTGCTTTATCATTTCAATCAAAGCGGTTTATATTGAAACTTAAACTTGGTAATGTACTGTACATTAAACAGGGACATTGATAACTTAGATTTTTCTGAGGCAATGGAGGGTTAAGTGACTTGCCCAAGGCCACAAGGAGTGCTAGTGGGAATCGACTACTACTACTACTGAGTATTTGTATAGCGCTACAAGATGTACGCAGCACTGCACAGACATGTAAGAAACAGTCCCTGCTCATCAGAGCTTACAATCTAGTCAAGACAGACAACACAAGAGAAACACAAAGAGATCAGGTGAATCAAGATCTGAATGTGGCAGTGAAGAGGTGAGTTTTCAATATGGATATGAAAAGGGTCAGAGAAGGCGCCTGATGTACAGTGCAGTGTCATGCACCTGGGAAGGAGAAATCCAATAGGGGGTGAGAGGTTGGTGTGCATGGACCAGGAGAAGGACCTCGGAGTGATTGTTTCTGAGGATCTCAAGGTGGCGAAACAGTGCGACAAGGCGGTGGCAAAAGCCAGAAGGATGCTGGGTTGCTTTCAGGGAGGAATTACCAACAGAAAGGAAGAGGTACTAATGCCACTGTACAAGTCGCTGGTGAGGCCTCACTTGGAATATTGGGTTCAGTTCTGGAGACCATATCTCACAAAGAATATAAAAAGACTGGAAATGGTTCAGAGGAAGGCAACCAAAATCATTTGGAGCCTGTGTCAAAAGACTTATGAGAAGAGACTTGACAACCTAAATGTGTACACTCTGGAGGAGAGGAGGGACAGGGGAGATATGATTCAGACCTTTAAATACTTAAAGAGTATTAATGAACAAACAAACTTCTTCCAAAGACGAAGAAGCTGTAAAACTAGAGGGCATTACATGAAGCAGCAAGGGGATAAAATGAAAGGCAATGTCAGGAAATATTTTTTCACTGAAAGGGTGGTGGATGCTTGGAATGCCCTCCCGATGAAAGTGGTGGGGGCAAATACAGTGACAGAATTCAAAATGGCATGGGGTAGACATAGTGGATCCCTTTATAGCAACAGGATAAAATCAAAATAAGCATAACTATCTCTTATATCTCAGTAAATAGGGGTGCCCTACACGGAGCAGTGGGTATAGCCCTAAACAAAGGCATGGGGAGGGGTGGACTGCACAGAGAGGCAGGTGCACCTACTCTTGCCGCCTTGCATATACAATGTAACTATGTAAATTTCTTTTGTGGCCTGATAGCTTCACTGTTGCTGATTTCTGGATTTTTACAACTCTGGCATAGTCTAGTCCAGCCTGCACACAATGATATGAATTCATGGCTACCAGAATTTCTCATTTTATAGTTTCCCTCTTTATTACTAATAAGATCATAGTACTGACCAAATAAGTTCAGTTGTTATGCAAATGAGGCCCTGCAGATATGCAAATACTTATGAGGCTCTGCAATGAGTCTCCGCACATGGCCCCTCACTACCCTTGGCCTGCCCCTGCCTCGAATTACCCTTGCCCCCTGTTTGTTCTGCTTGTCTCTCTTGAATAGATTGTAAGCTCTTTCTATAAGGGACTGTCTCTTATGTATTTGTGCACAGCACTGCGTATGCCTTGAAGCGCTATATAAATGATTAGTAGTAGTACTAGGGGAAGGAGGGAGGAGGATCCACTATAGGCGGTATATCAAGTAAATAAAACTAACAAAATATGTGTCACTGGTGGGAAGGAGTGAGGGGGGACTGGATGGTTGCAAGTGGGGAAGTTTGTTCCTACCAGCTTGGGGACAACCATGGGGTGTACCTGGGGTCAAGGATGCGGGTAGGGGTCTTCCAGACTTGTGGTGCTGCACCGTTTACCTACAGTATCTGTGCAGGTACAGTGATTTTAGGAGGCTGCTCCCACATCCAGTTGGGGGCATTTTCCATGTTTTTTTTTAAATACATGTAGCTTCTTAAAAACACTACTCCTTGCTGATAAGGCCCGATTCTGTCCCTCACGTAAATCCCCTCTATGCGTCAGGTCTGAACCAGACGCACAAAGGGAATCATGATTCTGATCCCGCGGGGCATATCTAACCCCGTGGGATCAGCATCACAAACAGTCCTGCATGTGCAGGCCGGGACTACGATTCCGTCCAGCCTGCACGTGCAGGACTGTCTCCGGCTAACTTAGGGCTTTTAAATGGAGCTGCGGCGCCATGGCATCATGTTGCCATGGCACTGCAGCTCCATTTAAAGCCATGATGCCAGTCGCCTGAAAAAGGGGTTTATTCAAGCAGCCTGACCCCCAATCTGGCCTCCTAAGGCCAGGATCAGGCTGCGGGGAATAAACCCTGGCCCCCCTGCCCCATCTGCACCCCAGGTAACTCAAAAAAATTTGTCCAGGGAAGTTATTCCACCTCCGAGGTGGAATAACTTCCCCAGACATTTTGTTGGCCCTGGACGTACAGGGCCGACATTAGAATTGGTGACTGCCCACTGCCCTCCCAGACTCCACACCCGGGCCGCCCACTCCCCGCCCGCATCTAACTTCCCCGCACAACCGGCGGGGATGTTATTCGTGGCTCAGAATAACCCCCATATTATTTATTCCTTCAAGAAGTAGAAAGACTAGGGGATAAGCATGAAGCTACTATGTTGCACATATAAGACTAATTGTAGTAAATATTTTTTCACCCAATGCGTAATCAAACTCTGGAGTTCATTGCTGAATGATGTAGTAAATGCTGAGTTTAAAAGAGATTTTGACAAGTTCCTAGAGGAAAAGTCCATAAACCATTATTAAAGTGGACTGGGGAAATCGCCTGCTTACCCTCTGATAAGCAGATGGAATCTGTCTACTTTTTGGGAACCTGAAAAATACTTGTGACCTGGATTGACCACATTTGGAAACCGGATACTTGATTTGATAGACCTTTGGTCTTACTCAGTATGGCATATCTTATGTTCTTATGTTCCTACAAATATTTTATGTTTAGCAGAACTTCTTATAAAATACTATCCTACCTCTTCACATCCTGGGTTGGACATAGAAATTCCTCTCTCCACGTACATTCTAAAATGCCACTTTAAATGAATTAGAAACATTAACCCCACGTCACATATAAATTGTGTTCGGACACTCATATGAAGTGTCTCATTAAGCTGTTTTTGGGACAGAAGAGAAGCTTGTAAAGGGCTCTGTTGGAATCTGCAGGGAAAGTAGGGGAAGCATAATCCTTAGACATACATTCAGCAAACAAGGTATCACCATTCCTGCAATTATGCCAAGAAGGGAGGGAGAAGGGAGGTATGGGGAACAGCTAAGTTTGCAGAGGAAGAGGTGATGGGGATTAATGTCCTGGATGAATATGATGCAATAGAACAGAGGTTCCCAACTCCAGTCCCGGAGGGCCAAACACCATTCAGGTTTTCAGGCTGTCCCTAATGAATATGCATGAGATACATTTGAATACAATGGGGGCAGTGCATGCAAATGAATATCATGCATATTTATTAGGGACAGTCTGAAAACCTGAATGGTGTTTGGCCCTCCAGGACTGGAGTTGGGAAACTCTGCAATATAATATGGTAGGAAAGATGGTGAGGGAAGAGGGTATGATTAATTGTATGGCATGATTCTTTATTCTGTAATATATTTCTTCAATATATAATGGTTGTCATTTTGTGTAATTTGCTTTGGAGTTGGGAAAAGATGGAATATCTGATTGGTAATACTGCCCTTGTATTAAGTTTACAGTAAGTTCTGCATCTCTGAATGACGGCTCTCTGCATTGTAGGAGAGGGAAGGAGTTTGCTTATGTTCTCACTGAATAGCACATCAAAAAACTCATTTGATCAGTACTATTACTTTGCCTCTTTACATTCTTTCAGAAATGTCATGTAACCTGGAGATCTTGTAGTAATAAGTGATCATCTGAAAATGGGAAGCAATGAATTTTTGGATGTCCCGTTGAGACGCTTTCATTTCATGGTGTCAGCATTGCTAGCATATGACTACATCTGATGTTAGATGACTTCATTGCACCAGGGTATATCCAGTAGTTCAGTCTTGTACCCGAGAGAAAAACACTTAAGGGCATAGAATATTTCATTATTTGATAGGATGAGCAGTTCCAGGCAATGGGGGTGGAGAGGATCCTTTTTAAGGACAGCATGTTCAGGTTAAACTGTCTTGTTCTGGAAACAATGGTCAGCAAACTAGCTGCAAGCATTTTCCTTTTTACTGGACTCTTTTTTTATACCATTTTTTCAGAGTTATGCGCCAGACAGTGTATGACTAAAATGGAAGCATACATCACAGGGAAAAGGAGAGAAAATGGAGGGCCGGCAACATGGACAGTCACTGTAGTTCTCTGTTATGGTTTCCATGCAGTCACTTTGCAGCCCATAGCCTGTAGGCTGGATTGAGAAGTGAAGGGAAGAATATTTGCATTGGTCTTTACTGGAGAAGATGTAGGGAAGATACTCATGCTAGAAGTGATATTTAAAGGTGATGGATCAGAGGAATTGAAACAAATCTCAGTGAACCTGACAAACTAAAGAATAGCAAATCAACAGGGCAGGATGGCATATATCCCAGGGTGCTGAAAGATCTCAAAAATTAAATTGAAGACTTTCTAGTAGTAAATTGTAAACTATCATTAAAATTATTCATAGTGCCTGAAGATTGGAGAAGGGCCATCGTAATGCCGATTTTGAAAAAGGGTTCCAGGGGTGATTTGGGAAACTACAGACCGATGAGCCTGACATCACTGCTGGGGAAAATGATCAAAACCATTATAAGGAACAAAATTATTGAATATATATATTATATATATATATATATATATATATATATATATATATATCGATATTTATTGGGGCAAAGATAACATGAATTCAGACAAGGGAAATATTGACTCACAAATCTACTAATTTTTTGAAGGTGTGAATAAACAGGTAGATAAAGGTGAGTTGATTGATATAATGTATCTGAATATTTAAAAAGTCTTTGACAAGGTCCCTCTTGAGAGACTCTTGAGGAAATTAAAAAGTCATGAGATAGGAGGCAATGTCCTATTGTGGATTGGGAACTAGTTAAAAGATACTGTAAAAAAACACAGGGAGGTGCTGAATAGACAATAGTGAATAGTGAAGCACCCCGGGGATCTGTATTGGGCTCACTTCTTTTTCATACATTTATAAATGACATGGAAATAGCATCCAAATGGCAGATGAAATTTAATGTGGACAAATATAAACTTATTCATTTAGGAAATCACAAAGTAAATGATAGCTACATGATGTAAGCTTCCACTTTTAGGAGTGGTAGCTTACAGGAAAACCATCTAGGCATCATTGTGGATAATATGTTCAAATCCTCTGCTTTGTCTGCAATGGCAACCAAGAAAGGTAAGAGAATTCAAGGAATTATAACGGAAGGAATGGAGAATAAAGCAAAGGATGTCATAAGAACATAAGAATGTAAGGTCCATCAAGCCCAGTATCCTGTTTTCAACAGTGGCCAATTTAGGTCATATGTACCTAGCAGTTTCCCTAAAAGACACAGGTTCCACAATGCTTGGGTCAAGGTACAGGGTCAAGCATTGATATCCTGGGTCCCCTTTTAATAATGGTTTATGGACCTTTCCTTCAGGAACTTGTCCAAATCTTTTTTAAACCCAGATACACTAACAGCCTTCACTACATCCTCCGGTAACAAATTCAAGAGTTTGATTACATGTTGAGTGAAAAAATATTTTCTATTTGTCTTGTCTTAAACAGTCAACCCTGTAGCTTCGTTGCATGTCCCCTAGTCTTTTTATATTCTGATAACATAAACATTTGATCTACGTTTACCCGTTACACTCTGTTCATTAATTTATAGACTTTTATCATATCTCCCCTCAGCCGTCTCTTTTCCAGGTTAAAGAACCCTAACCTTTTTAGCCTTTCTTCATAGGAGAATCCTTCCATCCCCTTTACCATTTTGGTGGCTCTTCTCTGTACCTTTTCTAATAATGCTATATCCTTTTTAAGATACGGTGACCAGAACTGCACACAATATTCAAGGTGCGGTCACACCATGGAACAATACAGATGCATTATAATATACTTTGTTTTATTTTCCATTCCTTTCCTTATGATACCTAGCAATCTATTTGCTCTCCTGGCTGCCGCTGCACACTGGGCAGAGGGTTTTAACATGTTATCCACAATAACACCTAAATCCTTTTCCTGGGTGGTGGTTCCTAATGTGGAACCTTGCATCGTGTAACCATAGTTTGGGTTGTTCTTCCCTAGGTGCATAACTTTGCACTTGTCCACATTAAATTTCATCTGCCATTTTGATGCCCAGTCTTCCAATTTATCAAGATCCTGCAATTTTCCACAATCCTCTTGTTTTGTGTCATCTGCAAATTTGATAACCTCACTCGTTATTCCCTTTTCCAGGTCATTTATGAATATGTCAAAAAGCAGCAGACCCAACACAGATCCCTGGGGTACATCACTATTCACCTTTAACCATTGTGCTACACCTCTGTTGCTGTGTTTTCAGGTCAGCGTGACTAATTAAGGCTAACGCTCATTAACGTGCCACGGCTCCCTCTATCGCACAATAACCCGAAATGCTACCTTAAGACCGGAACGCCCACTACCTTATATGGCATTCGTCACAGTAAGACTGCAACTAATGCCGGTAACATTACGACGGTTTAGTAAACTTACCCCTTATAGACCTTAAATTGTGAACTCCTAATAACAATGATGATTTTACCTATTAATTGTACTGTAATATTTATTTTGATTAATCCCAATGGATACAAGACGTCCTGGTACTGAGTAAACTTCTATAAGAGGAATGTTGAATGTATATTGTGCTCACTAGTTTATAAAGTGAAACCCTGTTTCATAAATAACTAAAGAAACTTTACCATAAAACAACAGTGTTGCATAGCAAATGTATGCAATGAGTGAAAATGATGCTATGGCATCTGTGTCGCTTTAAACAGCCTCACATGATTCAAGACGTCCTAGCAATGTGCAATATAAGCTTCATTAGGAGGAATTAAAAAAAAATGTATATAAGAATTGTGTACCTCAGTATATATTTGTAGCCTCTTGAAGATCCTTTCTTCTGACTCGCAGCAATGGACAGTGACTGTGGGACACCTGCACTTGCGCTGTAAAAATAAACACCTAACCGCGGGAAAAAATGACGTCTACTGGCTTGTGATTGGTGAGGGAGCCATATAGATTTCTTTCCAGCAGTACCAGTCCCTTTTGGTAGTCCTTAAAGACTCGGTCCTACAGACTTTTCTGCTACTAGAGATAGTCCAAAACTTGTTGCTAATTGCAGAAACACAGCCACCAGTCTGGTGTACTCCCCAGTGCTTGCTGGACCCATAAAAAGAAAGGGGTCCAGATAGTGCATGATGGATATAGATCCTGCGCCCGCTGAACTGCCTAGTGTACAAAGTTGGCAAATACCTCAAAACAAGGGCAATATCACAGAGCAGCCCATTGTCATGCATTTGTCCATATGGAACTTACCCTGAAAATGAGATCCCAATAAATGAAAAGAACTGGGATGGTGGGACACAAATGAAAAACTGAATTTACATCCTTCCTGGCCATGAGGGCACCCCACCCCACACTCCTCAGCAACAAGTCACCGAATCAAAGGAGGCATATTATACTGATAAAGAATGGGGCCTAAAAATAAATTCACACTTTTTGCACTGGGATGGGATAAGTTGTGAATCAACCCAAATTTTCCCAGGTTTTTCTTTGGAACAATGCCCAGTGGTGACACAACCAAATCTGGTAAGAGTGAGTACATAAGAACATAAGATATGCCATACTGGATCAGACCAAGGTCCATCAAACCCAGCATCATGTTTCCAATAGTGGCCAATCCAGGTTACAAGTACTTAGCAGGTTCCCAAAAAAAATAAAAACCCATAGGTTGCACAATACTTGTAGTGGGACAAGCAATGGGTTTTCCGGGTCCTCTTTAGTAAGGATCTATGGACCTTTCTTCCAGGAACTTGTCCAAACCTTTTCTAAACCCAGCTACACACTAACAGCTTTTACTATATCCTCCGGTAACGAATTCCAGAGTTTGATTACGCGTTGAGTGAAAAAATTTTCTGTTATTAGTCTTAAATGGGTTACACTGTAGCTTCATTGCATGTCCTCTAGTCTTTCTACTTTTTGACGACATAAACAATCAATCTGCATTTATCCATTCCACTCCATTTATTAATTCATAGATCTCTATCATATCTCCTCTCAACAGTCTCTTTTCCAAGTTGAAGCGCCCTAATCTTTTAAGCCTCTCCTCATAGGCATATTCTTTCATCCCCTTTACCATATTGGAGACTCTTCTCTGTACCTTTTCTAATTCTGCTATATCTTTTTAAGATGTGATGACCAGAATTGCACACAATACACTGGTCAACAAATTTTTACAAAAGTCATATTACTGAAATAAAAATAGTCATTTCTTATCAATTTTTATATGCTGAACACGAATATGACAGTGAAATTGCAAAGTTGGCTCTAGGTTTTTTGTAATCTACAAGAATTAATGTTTACATCCACGAAATGCATGTCAATAGTAAATATAATAGGCCTTCGGTTAATACCTGTAAAAAACCAAGTCATAGACTACTTCTTAGATTTTTTTCGCCTGTCTCTTGTACAGCTGTTTGGGAGCTTCTCTGGGGAGTGTCCAGCAGTAGTCAGCCAGCATTGTAGTGGACCACTTTCCCTGGTATCTTTGCTCCATCATTGCAATATCCTGGTGAAAACGTCCGCCCTGTTCATCACTAACCATACCACAGTTGTCAGGAAAGAAATTGAGATGAGAATCAAGGAAATGGATCTTTAGAGACATATTGCAGCCAAGTTTCTGATACTGCATCAGCATGTCTTCTACTAGCTCCTTGTAGTTTTCTGCCCTAACATTCCAGAGAAAGTTTGTTGACACTAGGTGAAAAGCATTCCATGCTTGTTTTGCATCACCCTGCAGCAAGTTGTCGAACCGGTCATCTTTGAAGTGCTCTCGAATCTGAGGACCCACAAAAACTCCCTCTTTAATCTTTGCTTCACTGAGTTGAGGGAATTTTTCATGCAGGTATCGGAAAGCTGGCGAAGTGCGGTCCATGGCTTTCACAAAGTTTTTCATCAAACCTAGTTTGATGTGAAGGGGTAGTAGCAGGATTTTGTGAGCCTCAACCAGAGCTAGGTGCTGGATATTCTTCTCTCCAACTGTTACATTTTGTCTGTGATTCCATTCCTTCTGCAAGTAGTGCCAATCCCTTGCTCGGCTATCCCACTCACATAAGAAACACATGTATTTTATATAACCCTGCTGCAGTCCCATTAAAAGGGCAACTACCTTCAAGTCACCACAGAGAAGCCAGCTGTACTTGTTATAGTTAATGGAAGTCAGCAGATGCTTTAAGTTATCGTATGTCTCTTTCATGTGGACGTTATGCGCTACTGGAATAGATGGAAGACGGTTTCCATTGTTCAAAAGCACAGCCTTCAGACTCAGTTTCGAAAAGTCTATAAATAGTCTCCAGTCTTGTGAGTCATGAGTGATTTTTAAGGCATTCATGAGGCTTTCAATATCGGAACAGAATACCAGATTACTTTCCTTTCTGAAGAAAGGTTCCAACTGCTGGTGACGCTTTCGATATGGAGTAATGTTGACATCTTCTAGAAGATTCCATTGTTGGAGTCTTGATCCTAGCAATTCTGCCTTGTTCTTGGATAAGTCCAAATCATGAACCAGGTCATTTAGTTCTTCCTGTGTTATTCTGTGTGGAGTTGATGATGCATCACAGTGAAAACCTGGTCACTGCATGCTGACGGACCAGGAGAACAGGTCGGCTCACCCTTGTCCTTATCAGATGAATCAAGAGAATATTCTGATGGAGGTTCTGGAATAGGAAGTCCCTCACCATGTGGAACTGGTCTCAATGCAGATGGAATGTTTGGGTAGACTATGCTCGACTTCTTTTGCTTCGTTATTCCGCTGGAAAGAGGAGGAACCAAGCAGAAGTAATAGTCATTTATGTGGTTGCTTGGCTCTCTCCATACCATGGGGACTGCAAATGGCATTGATGGTCTTTTGCAATTCAACCACTGTGAAAGCTGTGTTGTACATGTAGCGCAGCATATATGCGGGGCCCAAGGCTTGTCTTGGTCACCAATCTTGCATCCGAAGTAAACATGATGTGCCTTCTTCAGCTGAGAAGTGATACTTTTCTTCTAGTTGGCAAATGTCACTTCCCCGCAAATGTAGCAGAAATTTTCAACGGTATTAACGCACTTTTGCACCATTACTGTTCTGTATTGTACCTAAACGGCTAAAATTATAGGATTAATAAAAGTTACATGTAACAGTAGCTTAAACGGTCTCGCACACAGTCTGAAATATTTTAAATGTTCAACCTTTCCGACTTCGTATAGTACACTGCCGACGTCAGATGGCTTCAGCAGCCGTCTGGCAGTAGTATTGCATTGCATCAGAAAATGATGCAATCAACTCTGGATGATGTGTGCATGCTAGTATTATGCACTGTGGTGCAATCTTTCAAGTCTGATGTTGGATGTTGTTGATGTCCTACTGGATAAATTTACACGGTGAAACGTCAAAAATGAACTACATGCACTATCTTCAAAACGAGAGCCAATAAAATATTTTTAATGTTATATTCGTGTTCAGCTCACCAAGATACTACAGATTAAATCCTTTTAAAGTCAGTAATGATTTCAATGTTGACCAGTGATATTCAAGGTGTATTCACACCATGGAACGATACAGGGGCGTTATAATATCCTTTGTTTTATCTCCATTCCTTTCCTTATGATTCCTAGCATTATATTTGCTTTCTTGGCCACTGCTGCATACTGGACTGAGGGTTTCAATGTGTTATCCATGATGATGCCTAAATCTTTATTCTGGATGGTGGTTCCTAATGTGGATCCTTGCAGCGTGTAACCATAGTTTGGGCTGTTGTTTCCTAGGTGCATAAGTTTGCACTTGTCCACATTACATTTCAGCTGTCATTTGAACATCCAGTCTTCCAAGTTATCAAGGTCCGCTTGCAATTTTTTGCAGTTCAAAGGGACTTCCAGTCTCTGGGAGAGAAACTCAAGCCCATTGTTAACACCATAGCATTCTCAGAAGTTCTACCTGTTCTTGGTAAGGGGGCAGAAAGGCTGCATTGCATAAACAACTTTCATGCATTGCTACAAACCTGATGCAAACAAGAAGGATTTAGATATATAGGTGACTCCAGAAACAGATGGATCAACAAGAGACTATACTGTGCTGATGGACTACATCTCTCCATCACAGGGAAAAGGATCCTAAAATTCAGGCAGTATGTGGACAGGCATTTAAACTAGGGAAATAGGGTGACGGATGGAGAAGGACAAGTTGAGGACGTCACTCCTAGCAGAAGCAGAATGACATTGGAAACAGCCACACTTTTAAAACACACATCAAAGGCAAGTGGGAAGAGATGTGTAGAACAACATCCATGCAAAATACAAGCAAGCCAAACAACAAATGCTGGAAAAAAAATGAGCACAAATACTTGAAGCCTAGCCAACAAAGTTTCTGACCTGAAAGCTCTAATGGTGAAAATGGACTTGGACATTGTGGCCATTACAGAAACATGGTTTAATGAGTCACATGAATGGGATATAGTCATAGCTGGCTGTAATCTATGAGGACTCTCGTATTTAGAAGAGATAGAGAGGGTAGAAAAGGAAGAGTAGCCCAATATGTCAAAAGCAATATTAAAGCTGCTTAAATGCAGGGGACATGTGGAAAAGAAAAAGAGCTGTGGATTGTGTTGGAAATAGGTGATGGCACTGTTATCCATACTGGTGTAGTCTACAGGCCTCCAACTCAAACTGAAGAAATGGATAGTGAATTGATTATTGATATTGTAAAGATAGCCATGAAGGGGGAAGTGATCATATTGGGTGACTTTAATCTACCCGATGTGGATTGGAGTATTCCTTCTGCAAATCTGGAAAGAAGTAAAAAAAAATTGTGGATGCCTTCCAAGATGTATTGCTTAGACAAATGGTGATGGAACTGACAAGGGAGTGCTCGATACTGGATTCAGTGCTCACCAACGGAGATAGCGTGTCAAATATCTGGTTGGGTGCCCATGGAGCAGCAGTGATCATCACGTGGTGCGGTTTGAGATAAAAGCCAAGGTGGAGTCCAATCACAGCAAGCTCAAAGTTGTAGACTTCAAAAACACTGACCAGTAAAATGGCCAAGTACTTGAAGGAGGAGTTGGTAGCAGGGGCGGCCCAAGGGGGGTGCGGGGCCATGTGCGGAGATTAATTGCGGGGCCTCATTTGCATAGGGAGCCTCATTTGCATAAATACTTGCACAATGTTAACATACATTTTTAGTAAACATGCTTCTTAATGAGTGTCTGGATAAAGAAAGACTAATAGATTTCTACGTTACTATATTCCAGTGCCAACCGCCAGGTCCATTAGGAAGTACTATAAACACTGACCTTTTAGAACTCATAGCAAATCCACCATATCATAACAGCTCTGCCAGGACTCACAAAGCACCAAACCCTACCTATCAAAAGGCAACACTGCAAATATTAAACCAATACATCTCAGAGAATACCAATGCATCTCCTACTGGGGAAAGAGAACAAGTGACATGGTCAAATAGAAACTACATGAACAGAATACCTCAGCTTGGTTAAAATGCAGAATATAGACCGTCACCAAAGAACAAGGGATCACAATTTAGAAATAGGAAGACAATAATTAAACTGGGAACCCCAAAAGCCAAACTTGGGATGTACAACAACACTGGAGAAATAAAACTATAAATTAATTTCCTCTTGTACTAAACAAAACACAAAAGATGTTAACAATGCACATTTCCCAGAGCTGATATATTCCAGTTAATAAATTCAAAATAAAAAAGTATTTTTCTACCCTTTGTTGCTTGTGCATTTTCTTTTCAGTTGCAATTGCTACAGTCACTTTCTTCTGGTTTCTTTGTGTCTTCTGCGAGCTATCCATTTTCCTTTCTTCTCTTAGATTTTTTTCCAAATTTTTTCTCTATATCTGCTTTAACATACTGATCTTTCCCCTTTTGCTCTTTCCTCCATTTCTTTCCTTATTGCTTTATCATCCACTCAAATTTCACCCTTCCATTCTCAATCTACACTTACTCTTCCAATACCCGGCCCTTCATAGACTTTTCTTCCCTCCCACACAAAATATATTTTCCCCTCTCCATTCTCATTTCCCATCCCTTTCTAGTCCTCCCCCAAAATCAGCTCCTTTATAGTTCTAGACCCACCCAGCATCTGCCCCCTTCTAGTCCCAGTCTCCCAAGCTTCCACATCAGCCCATTTCCAGTCCTAGCCTCCCATATGCTGTTTTCCAGTTCCATTCCAGCTCCCCATCAGCCCATTTCCACTCCAAGCTCCCCATCAGCCCATTTCCAGCCCTTTTCCAACTCCCATCAGCCCACTTCCAGTCCTATTCCAGCCCCCATCAGCCCATTTCCAGTGTCCTATTCCAGCCCATCACCCATTTGCAGTCTACGTTCCCCCCATCAGCCCATTTCTAGTCCTATCCTAGCTCCTCATCAGCCCATTTCCAGTCCTAGCCCCCATATGCTCTTTTCCAGTTCCATTCCAGTCCCTCATCAGCCCATTTCCTCCACGCTCCCCCATAAGCTAATTTCCAATCCTAGCCCCCTCGTCAGCTCACTTCGCCCTATTCCAGCCCCATCAGCCCATTTCCAGTCCTAATCCAGCTCTTCATCAGCCCATTTCCAGTCCAAGTTCCCCCCCATCACAGCCCATTTCGTCCATTCCCCCCCACATCACAGCCCATTTGTAGTCCTATCCCCCCCACCATCACAGCCCAATTGTAGTCAGTTCCCCCCATCACAGCCCATTTCCAGTCTGTTCTCCCCCCCACCACAGCCCATTTCCAGTCTGTTTCCCCCATCCCAGCCCAATTTGTCCGTTCCCCCATCACAGCCCATTTCCAGTCTGTTAGCCCCCACATCACAGCCCATTTCCAGTCTGTTTCCCCCCTCCCAGCCCATTTTCTGTCCGTCAGTCCCAACCATCACAGCCCTTTTCCTTTCCGATCCCCCACATCATCACAGTGCATTTGCAGTCCTCCCCCCATCACAGCCCATTTCCAGTCCTATCCCCCCATCACAGACCATTTGCAGTCCTCCCCCCATCACCGCCCATTTCCAGTCCGTTCTCCCCCCCCCCCACATCACAGCCCATTTCCAGTCTGTTTCCCCACCCCCATCACAGCCCATTTCCAGCCCGTTCCCCTCCCCTATCACAGCCCATTTCCAGTCTGTTTCCCCCAACCCAGCCCATTTTCAGTCTCCCCCCCATCACAGCCCATTTCCAGTCCGTTCCCCCCCCCCCATCACAGCCCATTTCCAGTCCGTTCCCCCATCACAGCCCATTTCCAGTCTGTTTTCCCCCATCCCAGCCCATTTTCAGTCTCCCCCCATCACAGCCCATTTTCAGTCCGTTTCCCCCCCCATCACAGCCCATTTCCAGTCCGTTCCCCCCCCCCCCATCACAGCCCATCCAGTCCTAGCCGCCCCCCCGAAGAGCCCCGCGCCATCTAAGGGGCTGCAGAGGGAACCTGGGAAGCCCGCGCGAGGCCCCGGCTCCCTCTGCACAGCCCGCCAGCATGAAGAACCTTTACCTTCCCGCTGGCGGCTGTTTCAATGAAGCCGCGAATGCCGGGAAAGGTTAAAGGCAATGCCCTTTAGCCTCTCGCGGCATTTGCGGCTTCATTGAAACAGCCGCCAGCGTGAAGGTAAAGGCTCTTCACGCTGGCGGGCTGTGCAGAGGGAGCCGGGGCTTCACGCGGGCTTCCCCGGCTCCCTCTGCAGCAGTCCATTGAGCGAGAATGTGGTTTGCGCGGGGCCCACTGAAGCGCGGGGCCCTGTGCGAACAACATTCTTGCTCAATGGACGGGCCGGCCCTGGTTGGTAGGGTGGGAGGGGATAATGGAAGTGGAATTGCTATGGGCTAAACTAAAGGAGGCAATAAAAGGGGTAACAGATACATATGTAAGGAAAATAAATAAAGACGAGGTAAAGGAAACCTATTTGGTTCTCCAACGAAGTGGCTGAACAAATAAAGGCAAAAAACACAGCTTTCACAAAATTCAGAAGTTTGCAAATAGAGGAACAAAGAAAAGAATACAGGATCAAACTAAAAGAGACAAAAGGAGAAATAAGGATAGCAAAATCAAAGGCAGAAGAAAAGATGGCTAAAGATATGATGTGGTGACAAAACCTTTTTCAGGTATATTCGGGAGAGGAGGAAATCAGAGGTGGAATTTTGGACTCAAAAGCAAAAGGATCTGTAGAAAGTTTGACACTGAAAAAGCAAACATGCTAAACAAATACTTCTGCTCTATTTTTACTAAAGAAAATCCTGTGATTGACAAATTTACAAATGGGAATGGAGTAGATACCACACCATTCACAGAAGATAATGCGTTAGAACAGCTTGCAAAACTGAAAGTGGACAAAGCCATGGGACCGGATGGGATATATCCCAGGATACTGAAAGAGCTCAGAGAGGTCCTTGCAGGGCCGTTAAAGGATGTTTTTAATACATCTTTGGAGACAGGAGAAGTTCCACAGGACTGGAGAAGGGCTGATGTGATACCTCTTCACAAAAGTGGTAATAGGGAAGAAGTGACAAACTACAGGCCAGTAAGCCTTACCCCGGTGGCGGGAAAAATAATGGAGACACTCCTAAAAGCGAATAGTGGACTTCCTTGAAACCAACAGGTTGCATGATCTGAAGCAACGTGGTTTTACCAAAGGACAATCTTGCCAAACAAATTTGATTGAATTCTTTGACTGGGCCACCAGAGAACAAGGACATGTGATGGTTGTGATCCACCTAGATTTCAGCAAAGCCTTTGATACTGTTCCTCATAGAAGGCTCATCAATAAACTCAACAGCTTGGGAATGGGTCCCAAGGTGGTGAACTGGATCAGAAATTGGTTGACTGACAGACGACAAAAGGTTGTGGTAAACGGAACTCACTTGGATGAAAGGAAGGTGATTAGCGGTGTGCCTCAGGATTCGGTCCTGGGACCGGAACTGTTTAATGTATTTTTATTTATTTATTTGCTTATTTTAATACACTGTTTTATCCAGCTAATCAAAGCAGTTTACAGGGAACATAAGGCTCATACTGCTAGAGTCAGTTTACAATGAATAGTTCACAAGGAACAGGAACATATTGAACAATAACATTAATCAACATTATAACAGTCTTTTACGTCAAGTTCAGGCCATTAGGGTGCAGTGATGTTACAACAACTATTTACAGAGATTATTTGCAATAAGATGGTATGCTATATTACAGATATTTGGCATTTAAGAACCTGGGGTATGATTATGTGGTGAGGTGAGCGTGGGTTATATGAGATGTGGTTTCTTATGTGTTTAGGTTTTCCATTGTGGGTTGGTAGTTTTCTGCAAATAGGAAGGTCTTGAAGTGCTTTCTGAATGTCGTTAGTTCTTTTATTTCATGGAGTTTGTTGGGTAGTATGTTCCATAGGGCTGGGGAGAAGAACATGAATGACCTGTTAATATTTGATTGGATTGCATTTCTGAGCGTCTTAGGGATAATTAATAGGTTCTGCATGTTATCTCTTCTCCTTCTTGTTCCTTACTGCATCTTTATTAGTTTATGAAGTTAGGTCGGTGCTATATTATTTACTGTTTTGAATGTGGTCATTAGAGCCTTGAATTTGATTCTTTGTATCACAGGCAACCAGTGTAGATGGTACAGGATGGGGGTTATGTGTTCTGATCTGGCTACCTCATTATTGTGTGTGCTACCGTGTTTTTTGCTATTTGTAGGAGTTTCAAGGTTTGTTTGGGAAGTCCTTGGAAGATCATGTTGCTAAAATTGAAGTGTGGGCATATCAGTGCTTGGGCTGTAGTGCGGAAGTCTTAGATAGTAGAGGTCTTAGATGTTGAATCATTCTGGTTTTGTTGTAGATTTGTGTTGTCATGTTAATATGCTTGATCATACTGAGGTTTTGGTCTAATAGGATCCCCAGGTAATTTATTTCCTTTTTGACTTCTAGAGAGGCATTGTTTACTTGTAGTTGTTGAGGTGGAGAGAATGGTTTGTTCCTGGTGACGAATAGGACTTCGGTCTTTTTTAGGTTTATTGATAGGTTAACTGAGTTGAGCCAGTGTGAGACTTCATTGAAGCAGCTGACTATTTTCTCAAAGTTTGGATTCGAGGTTTGGACTGTTGTGAAAAGCATGTTGTCGTTAATATATTCTGTAATCCATGCTGTGTGATATGATAATGTTGCAGATAGGCTGAATATAGATATTGAAAAGTAAGGCAGATAACGCTGAGCCCTGTGGGACACTTTGGGTCTGATATTTGTGAGTGATATTGCTGAAGGACTGAATGGAAAAGTCTGTCTTTTTTCAGATGACACAAAAATTTGCAAGAATGGACTCCCCTGAGGGAGTGGATAGCACGAGGAAAGATCTACAAAATCTGGAAGAATGGTCTAATGCTTGGCAGTTAAGATTTTTATTTATTTTATTTATTCATTTATTTATTTAACAGGTTTTATATACTGCTTTATCATTTCAATCAAAGCGGTTTATATTGAAACTTAAACTTGGTAATGTACTGTACATTAAACAGGGACATTGATAACTTAGATTTTTCTGAGGCAATGGAGGGTTAAGTGACTTGCCCAAGGCCACAAGGAGTGCTAGTGGGAATCGACTACTACTACTACTGAGTATTTGTATAGCGCTACAAGATGTACGCAGCACTGCACAGACATGTAAGAAACAGTCCCTGCTCATCAGAGCTTACAATCTAGTCAAGACAGACAACACAAGAGAAACACAAAGAGATCAGGTGAATCAAGATCTGAATGTGGCAGTGAAGAGGTGAGTTTTCAATATGGATATGAAAAGGGTCAGAGAAGGCGCCTGATGTACAGTGCAGTGTCATGCACCTGGGAAGGAGAAATCCAATAGGGGGTGAGAGGTTGGTGTGCATGGACCAGGAGAAGGACCTCGGAGTGATTGTTTCTGAGGATCTCAAGGTGGCGAAACAGTGCGACAAGGCGGTGGCAAAAGCCAGAAGGATGCTGGGTTGCTTTCAGGGAGGAATTACCAACAGAAAGGAAGAGGTACTAATGCCACTGTACAAGTCGCTGGTGAGGCCTCACTTGGAATATTGGGTTCAGTTCTGGAGACCATATCTCACAAAGAATATAAAAAGACTGGAAATGGTTCAGAGGAAGGCAACCAAAATCATTTGGAGCCTGTGTCAAAAGACTTATGAGAAGAGACTTGACAACCTAAATGTGTACACTCTGGAGGAGAGGAGGGACAGGGGAGATATGATTCAGACCTTTAAATACTTAAAGAGTATTAATGAACAAACAAACTTCTTCCAAAGACGAAGAAGCTGTAAAACTAGAGGGCATTACATGAAGCAGCAAGGGGATAAAATGAAAGGCAATGTCAGGAAATATTTTTTCACTGAAAGGGTGGTGGATGCTTGGAATGCCCTCCCGATGAAAGTGGTGGGGGCAAATACAGTGACAGAATTCAAAATGGCATGGGGTAGACATAGTGGATCCCTTTATAGCAACAGGATAAAATCAAAATAAGCATAACTATCTCTTATATCTCAGTAAATAGGGGTGCCCTACACGGAGCAGTGGGTATAGCCCTAAACAAAGGCATGGGGAGGGGTGGACTGCACAGAGAGGCAGGTGCACCTACTCTTGCCGCCTTGCATATACAATGTAACTATGTAAATTTCTTTTGTGGCCTGATAGCTTCACTGTTGCTGATTTCTGGATTTTTACAACTCTGGCATAGTCTAGTCCAGCCTGCACACAATGATATGAATTCATGGCTACCAGAATTTCTCATTTTATAGTTTCCCTCTTTATTACTAATAAGATCATAGTACTGACCAAATAAGTTCAGTTGTTATGCAAATGAGGCCCTGCAGATATGCAAATACTTATGAGGCTCTGCAATGAGTCTCCGCACATGGCCCCTCACTACCCTTGGCCTGCCCCTGCCTCGAATTACCCTTGCCCCCTGTTTGTTCTGCTTGTCTCTCTTGAATAGATTGTAAGCTCTTTCTATAAGGGACTGTCTCTTATGTATTTGTGCACAGCACTGCGTATGCCTTGAAGCGCTATATAAATGATTAGTAGTAGTACTAGGGGGAAGGAGGGAGGAGGATCTACTATAGGCGGTATATCAAGTAAATAAAACTAACAAAATATGTGTCACTGGTGGGAAGGAGTGAGGGGGGACTGGATGGTTGCAAGTGGGGAAGTTTGTTCCTACCAGCTTGGGGACAACCATGGGGTGTACCTGGGGTCAAGGATGCGGGTAGGGGTCTTCCAGACTTGTGGTGCTGCACCGTTTACCTACAGTATCTGTGCAGGTACAGTGATTTTAGGAGGCTGCTCCCACATCCAGTTGGGGGCATTTTCCATGTTTTTTTTTAAATACATGTAGCTTCTTAAAAACACTACTCCTTGCTGATAAGGCCCGATTCTGTCCCTCACGTAAATCCCCTCTATGCGTCAGGTCTGAACCAGACGCACAAAGGGAATCATGATTCTGATCCCGCGGGGCATATCTAACCCCGTGGGATCAGCATCACAAACAGTCCTGCATGTGCAGGCCGGGACTACGATTCCGTCCAGCCTGCACGTGCAGGACTGTCTCCGGCTAACTTAGGGCTTTTAAATGGAGCTGCGGCGCCATGGCATCATGTTGCCATGGCACTGCAGCTCCATTTAAAGCCATGATGCCAGTCGCCTGAAAAAGGGGTTTATTCAAGCAGCCTGACCCCCAATCTGGCCTCCTAAGGCCAGGATCAGGCTGCGGGGAATAAACCCTGGCCCCCCTGCCCCATCTGCACCCCAGGTAACTCAAAAAAATTTGTCCAGGGAAGTTATTCCACCTCCGAGGTGGAATAACTTCCCCAGACATTTTGTTGGCCCTGGACGTACAGGGCCGACATTAGAATTGGTGACTGCCCACTGCCCTCCCAGACTCCACACCCGGGCCGCCCACTCCCCGCCTGCATCTAACTTCCCCGCACAACCGGCGGGGATGTTATTCGTGGCTCAGAATAACCCCCATATTATTTATTCCTTCAAGAAGTAGAAAGACTAGGGGATAAGCAATGAAGCTACAATGTTGCACATATAAGACTAATTGTAGTAAATATTTTTTCACCCAATGCGTAATCAAACTCTGGAGTTCATTGCTGAATGATGTAGTAAATGCTGAGTTTAAAAGAGATTTTGACAAGTTCCTAGAGGAAAAGTCCATAAACCATTATTAAAGTGGACTGGGGAAATCGCCTGCTTACCCTCTGATAAGCAGATGGAATCTGTCTACTTTTTGGGAACCTGAAAAATACTTGTGACCTGGATTGACCACATTTGGAAACCGGATACTTGATTTGATAGACCTTTGGTCTTACTCAGTATGGCATATCTTATGTTCTTATGTTCCTACAAATATTTTATGTTTAGCAGAACTTCTTATAAAATACTATCCTACCTCTTCACATCCTGGGTTGGACATAGAAATTCCTCTCTCCACGTACATTCTAAAATGCCACTTTAAATGAATTAGAAACATTAACCCCACGTCACATATAAATTGTGTTCGGACACTCATATGAAGTGTCTCATTAAGCTGTTTTTGGGACAGAAGAGAAGCTTGTAAAGGGCTCTGTTGGAATCTGCAGGGAAAGTAGGGGAAGCATAATCCTTAGACATACATTCAGCAAACAAGGTATCACCATTCCTGCAATTATGCCAAGAAGGGAGGGAGAAGGGAGGTATGGGGAACAGCTAAGTTTGCAGAGGAAGAGGTGATGGGGATTAATGTCCTGGATGAATATGATGCAATAGAACAGAGGTTCCCAACTCCAGTCCCGGAGGGCCAAACACCATTCAGGTTTTCAGGCTGTCCCTAATGAATATGCATGAGATACATTTGAATACAATGGGGGCAGTGCATGCAAATGAATATCATGCATATTTATTAGGGACAGTCTGAAAACCTGAATGGTGTTTGGCCCTCCAGGACTGGAGTTGGGAAACTCTGCAATATAATATGGTAGGAAAGATGGTGAGGGAAGAGGGTATGATTAATTGTATGGCATGATTCTTTATTCTGTAATATATTTCTTCAATATATAATGGTTGTCATTTTGTGTAATTTGCTTTGGAGTTGGGAAAAGATGGAATATCTGATTGGTAATACTGCCCTTGTATTAAGTTTACAGTAAGTTCTGCATCTCTGAATGACGGCTCTCTGCATTGTAGGAGAGGGAAGGAGTTTGCTTATGTTCTCACTGAATAGCACATCAAAAAACTCATTTGATCAGTACTATTACTTTGCCTCTTTACATTCTTTCAGAAATGTCATGTAACCTGGAGATCTTGTAGTAATAAGTGATCATCTGAAAATGGGAAGCAATGAATTTTTGGATGTCCCGTTGAGACGCTTTCATTTCATGGTGTCAGCATTGCTAGCATATGACTACATCTGATGTTAGATGACTTCATTGCACCAGGGTATATCCAGTAGTTCAGTCTTGTACCCGAGAGAAAAACACTTAAGGGCATAGAATATTTCATTATTTGATAGGATGAGCAGTTCCAGGCAATGGGGGTGGAGAGGATCCTTTTTAAGGACAGCATGTTCAGGTTAAACTGTCTTGTTCTGGAAACAATGGTCAGCAAACTAGCTGCAAGCATTTTCCTTTTTACTGGACTCTTTTTTTATACCATTTTTTCAGAGTTATGCGCCAGACAGTGTATGACTAAAATGGAAGCATACATCACAGGGAAAAGGAGAGAAAATGGAGGGCCGGCAACATGGACAGTCACTGTAGTTCTCTGTTATGGTTTCCATGCAGTCACTTTGCAGCCCATAGCCTGTAGGCTGGATTGAGAAGTGAAGGGAAGAATATTTGCATTGGTCTTTACTGGAGAAGATGTAGGGAAGATACTCATGCTAGAAGTGATATTTAAAGGTGATGGATCAGAGGAATTGAAACAAATCTCAGTGAACCTGACAAACTAAAGAATAGCAAATCAACAGGGCAGGATGGCATATATCCCAGGGTGCTGAAAGATCTCAAAAATTAAATTGAAGACTTTCTAGTAGTAAATTGTAAACTATCATTAAAATTATTCATAGTGCCTGAAGATTGGAGAAGGGCCATCGTAATGCCGATTTTGAAAAAGGGTTCCAGGGGTGATTTGGGAAACTACAGACCGATGAGCCTGACATCACTGCTGGGGAAAATGATCAAAACCATTATAAGGAACAAAATTATTGAATATATATATTATATATATATATATATATATATATATCCATTGTTATTGGGGCAAAGCTAACATGAATTCAGACAAGGGAAATCTTGCCTCACCAATCTACTAATTTTTTTGAAGGTGTGAATAAACAGGTAGATAAAGGTGAGTTGATTGATATAATGTATCTGAATATTTAAAAAGTCTTTGACAAGGTCCCTCTTGAGAGACTCTTGAGGAAATTAAAAAGTCATGAGATAGGAGGCAATGTCCTATTGTGGATTGGGAACTAGTTAAAAGATACTGTAAAAAAACACAGGGAGGTGCTGAATAGACAATAGTGAATAGTGAAGCACCCCGGGGATCTGTATTGGGCTCACTTCTTTTTCATACATTTATAAATGACATGGAAATAGCATCCAAATGGCAGATGAAATTTAATGTGGACAAATATAAACTTATTCATTTAGGAAATCACAAAGTAAATGATAGCTACATGATGTAAGCTTCCACTTTTAGGAGTGGTAGCTTACAGGAAAACCATCTAGGCATCATTGTGGATAATATGTTCAAATCCTCTGCTTTGTCTGCAATGGCAACCAAGAAAGGTAAGAGAATTCAAGGAATTATAACGGAAGGAATGGAGAATAAAGCAAAGGATGTCATAAGAACATAAGAATGTAAGGTCCATCAAGCCCAGTATCCTGTTTTCAACAGTGGCCAATTTAGGTCATATGTACCTAGCAGTTTCCCTAAAAGACACAGGTTCCACAATGCTTGGGTCAAGGTACAGGGTCAAGCATTGATATCCTGGGTCCCCTTTTAATAATGGTTTATGGACCTTTCCTTCAGGAACTTGTCCAAATCTTTTTTAAACCCAGATACACTAACAGCCTTCACTACATCCTCCGGTAACAAATTCAAGAGTTTGATTACATGTTGAGTGAAAAAATATTTTCTCTTATTTGTCTTAAACAGTCTACCCTGTAGCTTCGTTGCATGTCCCCTAGTCTTTTTATATTCTGATAACATAAACATTTGATCTACGTTTACCCGTTACACTCTGTTCATTAATTTATAGACTTTTATCATATCTCCCCTCAGCCGTCTCTTTTCCAGGTTAAAGAACCCTAACCTTTTTAGCCTTTCTTCATAGGAGAATCCTTCCATCCCCTTTACCATTTTGGTGGCTCTTCTCTGTACCTTTTCTAATAATGCTATATCCTTTTTAAGATACGGTGACCAGAACTGCACACAATATTCAAGGTGCGGTCACACCATGGAACAATACAGATGCATTATAATATACTTTGTTTTATTTTCCATTCCTTTCCTTATGATACCTAGCAATCTATTTGCTCTCCTGGCTGCCGCTGCACACTGGGCAGAGGGTTTTAACATGTTATCCACAATAACACCTAAATCCTTTTCCTGGGTGGTGGTTCCTAATGTGGAACCTTGCATCGTGTAACCATAGTTTGGGTTGTTCTTCCCTAGGTGCATAACTTTGCACTTGTCCACATTAAATTTCATCTGCCATTTTGATGCCCAGTCTTCCAATTTATCAAGATCCTGCAATTTTCCACAATCCTCTTGTTTTGTGTCATCTGCAAATTTGATAACCTCACTCGTTATTCCCTTTTCCAGGTCATTTATGAATATGTCAAAAAGCAGCAGACCCAACACAGATCCCTGGGGTACATCACTATTCACCTTTAACCATTGTGCTACACCTCTGTTGCTGTGTTTTCAGGTCAGCGTGACTAATTAAGGCTAACGCTCATTAACGTGCCACGGCTCCCTCTATCGCACAATAACCCGAAATGCTACCTTAAGACCGGAACGCCCACTACCTTATATGGCATTCGTCACAGTAAGACTGCAACTAATGCCGGTAACATTACGACGGTTTAGTAAACTTACCCCTTATAGACCTTAAATTGTGAACTCCTAATAACAATGATGATTTTACCTATTAATTGTACTGTAATATTTATTTTGATTAATCCCAATGGATACAAGACGTCCTGGTACTGAGTAAACTTCTATAAGAGGAATGTTGAATGTATATTGTGCTCACTAGTTTATAAAGTGAAACCCTGTTTCATAAATAACTAAAGAAACTTTACCATAAAACAACAGTGTTGCATAGCAAATGTATGCAATGAGTGAAAATGATGCTATGGCATCTGTGTCGCTTTAAACAGCCTCACATGATTCAAGACGTCCTAGCAATGTGCAATATAAGCTTCATTAGGAGGAATTAAAAAAAAATGTATATATAAGAATTGTGTACCTCAGTATATATTTGTAGCCTCTTGAAGATCCTTTCTTCTGACTCGCAGCAATGGACAGTGACTGTGGGACACCTGCACTTGCGCTGTAAAAATAAACACCTAACCGCGGGAAAAATGACGTCTACTGGCTTGTGATTGGTGAGGGAGCCATATAGATTTCTTTCCAGCAGTACCAGTCCCTTTTGGTAGTCCTTAAAGACTCGGTCCTACAGACTTTTCTGCTACTAGAGATAGTCCAAAACTTGTTGCTAATTGCAGAAACACAGCCACCAGTCTGGTGTACTCCCCAGTGCTTGCTGGACCCATAAAAAGAAAGGGGTCCAGATAGTGCATGATGGATATAGATCCTGCGCCCGCTGAACTGCCTAGTGTACAAAGTTGGCAAATACCTCAAAACAAGGGCAATATCACAGAGCAGCCCATTGTCATGCATTTGTCCATATGGAACTTACCCTGAAAATGAGATCCCAATAAATGAAAAGAACTGGGATGGTGGGACACAAATGAAAAACTGAATTTACATCCTTCCTGGCCATGAGGGCACCCCACCCCACACTCCTCAGCAACAAGTCACCGAATCAAAGGAGGCATATTATACTGATAAAGAATGGGGCCTAAAAATAAATTCACACTTTTTGCACTGGGATGGGATAAGTTGTGAATCAACCCAAATTTTCCCAGGTTTTTCTTTGGAACAATGCCCAGTGGTGACACAACCAAATCTGGTAAGAGTGAGTACATAAGAACATAAGATATGCCATACTGGATCAGACCAAGGTCCATCAAACCCAGCATCATGTTTCCAATAGTGGCCAATCCAGGTTACAAGTACTTAGCAGGTTCCCAAAAAAAATAAAAACCCATAGGTTGCACAATACTTGTAGTGGGACAAGCAATGGGTTTTCCGGGTCCTCTTTAGTAAGGATCTATGGACCTTTCTTCCAGGAACTTGTCCAAACCTTTTCTAAACCCAGCTACACACTAACAGCTTTTACTATATCCTCCGGTAACGAATTCCAGAGTTTGATTACGCGTTGAGTGAAAAAATATTTTCTGTTATTAGTCTTAAATGGGTTACACTGTAGCTTCATTGCATGTCCTCTAGTCTTTCTACTTTTTGACGACATAAACAATCAATCTGCATTTATCCATTCCACTCCATTTATTAATTCATAGATCTCTATCATATCTCCTCTCAACAGTCTCTTTTCCAAGTTGAAGCGCCCTAATCTTTTAAGCCTCTCCTCATAGGCATATTCTTTCATCCCCTTTACCATATTGGAGACTCTTCTCTGTACCTTTTCTAATTCTGCTATATCTTTTTTAAGATGTGATGACCAGAATTGCACACAATACACTGGTCAACAAATTTTTACAAAAGTCATATTACTGAAATAAAAATAGTCATTTCTTATCAATTTTTATATGCTGAACACGAATATGACAGTGAAATTGCAAAGTTGGCTCTAGGTTTTTTGTAATCTACAAGAATTAATGTTTACATCCACGAAATGCATGTCAATAGTAAATATAATAGGCCTTCGGTTAATACCTGTAAAAAACCAAGTCATAGACTACTTCTTAGATTTTTTTCGCCTGTCTCTTGTACAGCTGTTTGGGAGCTTCTCTGGGGAGTGTCCAGCAGTAGTCAGCCAGCATTGTAGTGGACCACTTTCCCTGGTATCTTTGCTCCATCATTGCAATATCCTGGTGAAAACGTCCGCCCTGTTCATCACTAACCATACCACAGTTGTCAGGAAAGAAATTGAGATGAGAATCAAGGAAATGGATCTTTAGAGACATATTGCAGCCAAGTTTCTGATACTGCATCAGCATGTCTTCTACTAGCTCCTTGTAGTTTTCTGCCCTAACATTCCAGAGAAAGTTTGTTGACACTAGGTGAAAAGCATTCCATGCTTGTTTTGCATCACCCTGCAGCAAGTTGTCGAACCGGTCATCTTTGAAGTGCTCTCGAATCTGAGGACCCACAAAAACTCCCTCTTTAATCTTTGCTTCACTGAGTTGAGGGAATTTTTCATGCAGGTATCGGAAAGCTGGCGAAGTGCGGTCCATGGCTTTCACAAAGTTTTTCATCAAACCTAGTTTGATGTGAAGGGGTAGTAGCAGGATTTTGTGAGCCTCAACCAGAGCTAGGTGCTGGATATTCTTCTCTCCAACTGTTACATTTTGTCTGTGATTCCATTCCTTCTGCAAGTAGTGCCAATCCCTTGCTCGGCTATCCCACTCACATAAGAAACACATGTATTTTATATAACCCTGCTGCAGTCCCATTAAAAGGGCAACTACCTTCAAGTCACCACAGAGAAGCCAGCTGTACTTGTTATAGTTAATGGAAGTCAGCAGATGCTTTAAGTTATCGTATGTCTCTTTCATGTGGACGTTATGCGCTACTGGAATAGATGGAAGACGGTTTCCATTGTTCAAAAGCACAGCCTTCAGACTCAGTTTCGAAAAGTCTATAAATAGTCTCCAGTCTTGTGAGTCATGAGTGATTTTTAAGGCATTCATGAGGCTTTCAATATCGGAACAGAATACCAGATTACTTTCCTTTCTGAAGAAAGGTTCCAACTGCTGGTGACGCTTTCGATATGGAGTAATGTTGACATCTTCTAGAAGATTCCATTGTTGGAGTCTTGATCCTAGCAATTCTGCCTTGTTCTTGGATAAGTCCAAATCATGAACCAGGTCATTTAGTTCTTCCTGTGTTATTCTGTGTGGAGTTGATGATGCATCACAGTGAAAACCTGGTCACTGCATGCTGACGGACCAGGAGAACAGGTCGGCTCACCCTTGTCCTTATCAGATGAATCAAGAGAATATTCTGATGGAGGTTCTGGAATAGGAAGTCCCTCACCATGTGGAACTGGTCTCAATGCAGATGGAATGTTTGGGTAGACTATGCTCGACTTCTTTTGCTTCGTTATTCCGCTGGAAAGAGGAGGAACCAAGCAGAAGTAATAGTCATTTATGTGGTTGCTTGGCTCTCTCCATACCATGGGGACTGCAAATGGCATTGATGGTCTTTTGCAATTCAACCACTGTGAAAGCTGTGTTGTACATGTAGCGCAGCATATATGCGGGGCCCAAGGCTTGTCTTGGTCACCAATCTTGCATCCGAAGTAAACATGATGTGCCTTCTTCAGCTGAGAAGTGATACTTTTCTTCTAGTTGGCAAATGTCACTTCCCCGCAAATGTAGCAGAAATTTTCAACGGTATTAACGCACTTTTGCACCATTACTGTTCTGTATTGTACCTAAACGGCTAAAATTATAGGATTAATAAAAGTTACATGTAACAGTAGCTTAAACGGTCTCGCACACAGTCTGAAATATTTTAAATGTTCAACCTTTCCGACTTCGTATAGTACACTGCCGACGTCAGATGGCTTCAGCAGCCGTCTGGCAGTAGTATTGCATTGCATCAGAAAATGATGCAATCAACTCTGGATGATGTGTGCATGCTAGTATTATGCAATGTGGTGCAATCATTCAAGTCTTATTTTGGATGTTGTTGATGTCCTACTGGATAAATTTACACGGTGAAACGTCAAAAATGAACTACATGCACTATCTTCAAAACGAGAGCCAATAAAATATTTTTAATGTTATATTCGTGTTCAGCTCACCAAGATACTACAGATTAAATCCTTTTAAAGTCAGTAATGATTTCAATGTTGACCAGTGATATTCAAGGTGTATTCACACCATGGAACGATACAGGGGCGTTATAATATCCTTTGTTTTATCTCCATTCCTTTCCTTATGATTCCTAGCATTATATTTGCTTTCTTGGCCACTGCTGCATACTGGACTGAGGGTTTCAATGTGTTATCCATGATGATGCCTAAATCTTTATTCTGGATGGTGGTTCCTAATGTGGATCCTTGCAGCGTGTAACCATAGTTTGGGCTGTTGTTTCCTAGGTGCATAAGTTTGCACTTGTCCACATTACATTTCAGCTGTCATTTGAACATCCAGTCTTCCAAGTTATCAAGGTCCGCTTGCAATTTTTCACAATCCTCTTGGGTTTTAACAATTTTGAATAATTCTGTATCATCTGCAAATTTGATTACCGCATGCATTATTCCCATTTCTAGGTCATTTACGAGTAATCAAAGGGACCTTTCAATTCTTACAAGCTCCAGCTCTTTTTTTAACTTCTCAACTACAATATCTTGCAGGAGCTGTGCCGATTGTATATTATGAAATCTGTGAGCTAAAGGAGGCACACAGAATGGAGTGAGAAATCCTTGCCCAAAACCCTCATCTAACAGTTACAATGCAGGTCGATTTGGTAGCCTTGAAGCCAATAGCGTATTCCAGTGCTCCAAAATTGGAAGGGGTCCTTGTCAAAGGACAACTGCTGGGAATGTACCTGCTGCTTGAAATGGTCCCCCTCTTGTGGGTCCTGCTCCATATGTTGAACATCGAAAGGCTGCATGTGTTCCTCTACACAATGAGCTTTTATGATGAAAATAGCACACTGGACACCCACAAAGATCTGTGTTACAATATATTTAAAGCATGCTTTTTCCTTGTCCAACACTATGTGACCATACAGGACAGGTGAACAACATCCCAATATAAGCTGTCTCTTGATAATCCCATCTGCCCCCTATTTCCCCCCTTCTGCATTCTGTGTGAAGGGGACTTAAGCTCCCCAAATTGGCTATATCTGCCATGGACTGGCCATCTTCCAAAAATTAAATTGATCTGGCATCATCTCAGCCAGACATATGTTGATGTCTCAATATCTTCAGGCATCTGACTTATCCTTGGCCAGATTCTTGCAAAACTCATCAGAATAGAGCCAAACCCAACCCCCTTATGTCTTGTGAGCCCGCAATATCATATAGGAACACTGGAGTAAGCCTGAGTACAGGGAAAGCTTGGCACGACCTAAAATACTTATAAAAACGTTAAAGGCTAAGATTCAATTGTTAATAGTCTTCAGCACCTTGTATCATCCCTTTCTGTTTTCCTCCTTGCCATTTTCTCCCTTCTTCTTGTCACCAACCTCCTGACCCTTGGCTAAAAGGGCAAAAATACCTACCATACACATTTCCTTTGCATCTCTTTTACATGTAGTTTTCACAAGATGTGACTGTCTAAAGGTGCTATCAAGCTCTACGCTATGTATGCCCTCTTTGTGCTTGAAGGGTTTCCTCTCTGAAGCTACTCTTCCTCAGACTGGTTCAGATCATCAGCACCTGTATGTACCTTGCAGGCTCAACCACTGCTTCATCTCAGTTATATTCATCTGATGAGGAGATGTCTGAGGAATCCCATGGATTTGAGATGTTCCATATCTGAACAGCTTTATTGTCCCCTAACTGACATAAGCACTTTTCCTGATGCATTCTCTTCACTACATTGGGCAAATCCCTCAAGAATTTGCAGTCTTGATGTGGGCTTTGTCTCTCTTCTCTCACCTCACTCCCTTAGCTGTAAGGGCATTGCTGTTCACTACAGTAACCTCCTTTCCTAGATACTGACCTGATTCCAGTGCTGCTGCCACATGCTGCTCAAGACTCCCATCATCATTGTTGCTCTGGTCTTCTCTCAGTCCAGAGTTCGTCTTCACCTCCAGTTCTTCTCTTTGCACCACCACCTCTTCCCTACTGCTATCATTCTGGCCTGTTCCTCTCCTGGGGTGGTGCCCCATCATTGCTGCACTAGATCATTGCCTACCCCCAATTTCTCATTGGCCCCTCCTTTTTCCCTTTACAGGCCTTGCTCCCATTGGCTGACTAATCTCTCCGTCTTCCAGGAACCTGAAAATCAATAATATAGAGTTCCTGGCTCAAAAATGACACTCACCAATTAGCCAAACCAACAACTCATGAACGTCTTAGGCCACTAATATATTTAATATTGAAAAAATTGTTTAAAAATAGGGAGACCATCAGTAGGGACGTGGATCATGACGTGTTTTTAATGATCACACATTCATCCCTCCATTTCATCATCAGTCTCCCCATTTCTATTTTTTATTTTTGCATTTAAAGTTCCTTCAGTCAATGTTTTCATGGGTACTTATCTTCAGTTATTAGCAGGGCACCTTCCCTTGCTGAATCACAGATGTCTTATTCACTCTGGTCTCTTTGGGTCAATTTTTTTTTTTTTAGATAATGTTCAAGCTTAGGATAACTCTTTCAAAATGCCCCCCCCCCTCGCATTCATAGTTCATGGTTAGTGCTGCTGAATATTCCCAGTTGCCACCATGCATGCTCCGATGTTTATCGGTTGGCATTGTGGTGTTCCGGGGGAAGTACCCGGTTATGGCAAAGCATTGAAAGTAAGGCTCAGCAAAGGCTAGTATAATTTCACCATGGCAGTTAATCGGGCAGTGACTGAATATCGCCACTGCCTGGTTAGCTTTCTGGAAATTCAGGCAACCCAGATATTCAGTGCCAGAGCCTGGATATGACCCTGGCATTGAATATTTGAGTTTAAGTTTCAGTGGCAATGGCTGGCCACTGAAACAGCATTAGCTGTACCATTGAATTTTCCGCCCATCATGCCTTAGATTTAAAAAAAAAAAATCACAGGAAAAGCTGTGATTAGAATCCATTTCCACTTGAAACTATTTGATTTGGCAAAACCTTTGGGCAACCATAAACCAATCTGAGTTGTGGTGGTGTTAATAGCATTCTAATAGCATTGTTCTATGGAAATGAATGTATGTATACAATAGTTAACGTGAAAAATAGGATGTTTGCTAATACCGGTATGCTGCCAATTGTAACTGTAACAGATGTCTTCCCTCATCATTATTTGAAGCACATTCAGACCTTCCATTGTGGGCTTTGAATTCACAGATGCATTTTGTTTGATGTTAGCATTCAAGTTGGATTACTCTCACTAGCCAAGTAAAATAATTGTTGATTTTCCAAAACAGATGGAGGTTATTATGCTGTTCACTGGTTCTTAGCCAGTCAAGCATCTTACTATTTTCTTTGTGTTTCATGACCCCTACTCATTTTAGAAGAGCAGAATATACAAATTAAATGATGTCCTATGCTCACACTTTTTTTAAGTACCTTTGAGTCAATGCTGGCTCCTGGCTACCCAACAATCCCTGGGTTTTCTTAGCAAAATATGACTGGAAGTAGATTGCTAGGCCTTTTCTTCTGAGGAAATGGAGGGTAAAGTGACTTGCCAAAGGTAAGCCAGTGGGAATCAAGCCCAGATTTTTTGGGTTGTTGGCTGTTGCTCTAATCACTAGGCTACCCTCTTCACTCCTTGTACACATTTTGATTATTTAAAGGACAAGTATATATTAAGCTGGAAGTTGTGAGAACAATTTTATAATAAGGTGTCTAGTTTTAGGCATCCAGAAAGTGCTTATCTTGTGTCTCTCGTATAAATGTTCAGGTGCCTATTTTTCTTTACAAAAAAGAGGCTTAAGTGGCAGAAAGCACATGTTAAATCTGAGGGCTATGTTTGCTAACCATGTTAGGCTTTTGCAGATAACGCGGTGTATCAGTGCAAATAACACCGAGTTAGCTTCAAAGGTCATGCGGTATCTGTTGGGGATGTGCACAGCATTCCCCATCAGATACCACAAACAGACATGGGGAAAGCAAGGTCTGACAGCCACTGGGATGCAGCAAACGACACCCATTGAGGTGACATTGGCTGTACCAGTGCTGTCTGCAACTCGAAGGCTTGCTGCGCGCTGTGGATGCACACGGTAACCACGTGATGCAGACATGCCCACTCTCTGCCCTCACCCCGCCCACACATGCAGCTAAAGCATGTTCTACAGATAGTGCAGAAAATCAATGTGCTATCTGCATTAGTTATTAACTACTACTATGTAATGGCCTTGTCAAGCCTATCTGCCACATTCTTTCTCTGTTCTGGATGATTTATTAGATTTGTTACACTCAAACAACTATGAAATACCGGCAATAATAAAAAATATTAAAACTTTGCAGAAAATAGAAGTTTCACATAGTGTATGTTTTTCATACACTGGTCCAATATAGTATATTGTCTGTCTTCAGAAAAGATAGGATTCAGTTCCAATATTCATTGACATAAACATACTGTATGATGCTATTGAAACTGCAGTTTTCATTTAAAACACTTTATTATGATATAATATAGTTTGTCAATAGTCCATTCTGATGGCAGAATATGATACACGTGAAAACACTTCTGATGCAGTGCATCGATATTGCACCATTGAAACACCTAGAACAGAATGCTTGACAGCAATTAGTTTCAACAACATATTAGCCCAGCATATGAAAAACATACAAGGCCGATATACGCACCAATAACTCTGACACTAAGTAACTTACAGTTATCTAAACCTATTTTCTAAAGTTTACAAATACTTTTATTTGCAAAATAGTAGCTATTACAGCATTATAAGCTACTTACTATTTTTTGTGATCTTTTTATATTGAGCCGCCAGTACCGTCAAAATCAGAAAACTTTGAATACCTATTAAACTAACTAGATCTCAGATAAAATATCTGTATATAATGCTTTTTGACATAGCAATAATAGCTAAACATAGTTCCATTGAATTTATAACCATTAATTAGTAAACAGTTGAGTAGTAAGTATGGAAACCTTATGTATGGAAAACATACGCTGGTCTAAAGCGGGTTAACCGCTAATGTGGTTTAGTAAACAGGCCCCTTAGCGTGGCCACTAAATGCCAGTCCCTGGATTTCTATAGAGCTCATGTAAGTTATAGTATCTTATCACTTTGTGTGTAAATTTGTGCTCCACCCACATTGCATCCACCGCGAAGCTGTATGGGGTTTATATGCATAGTTATGTGCTGCTGCTTACACATATAAGTCCTTGAAAAATAAGTGATTTACGTACTTAAATGGAACATACCTTTATGCAGCCCCTTATTTTTTGCCTCCATACTAATTCCCTTGCCTTGCTGTCTATCCTATTTCTCTATAAAGTATCTATATATCCTTTTGTTGTTTTATTTTAGTTAATATTCAAACTGCCTTCTTTCTATTTAGTATCTTTGCAGATATAGACATTTACACCACGAATAAATAAATGATGGGCCCGATATTGAACTATCCAAACCTTTGAAAGGCTATGTGCCAATGGGCGCATAGCCCTCGCTGCCAACCTCCAAACCAGATATTCAATGCTGAGGTACCAGCATTGAATATCCGGTGATCTCTGACAAAGTCGGTAGCCACCGAAGCTAATCATGCAGCCATGATATTGTCTGCTGCCCGGTAAGTGATCGGCGCCTTAAAGATAGGCAAGGGTTTTTCTTACCTATTTTTAGGGCGCAGATCTCTAACCAGGAGCAGCAAATATTGCTGCTGCATGGTTAGCGCCAGACTCCGCTTAGCTGGGAATATTCAATGGCACTAACCGTATAAGTGCCATTGAATATCCCTAGGTAAGACATTTACATGGTTTACTGGGCTTTAAACCATGTAAATGCCTTTTGAATATCGGGCCCGATATTTTTACATCATAGCCCCACAATTCTATAAGAAGAACCGACTGATCAGAATTTAAGATTTTCTAAGTGGCATGTTTACTACAGAGCGATAAGGGTGACCAGTTAGCAAGTGTTAATGGCAGCGTTATCCTGCGGTAGAGGCCGGGGTGGAGAGTAGACGTTCCAGCAGTAAGGGCGCTTGGCTCCACTTAACAGGACACTAGGCGTTAAGGTGCCAAGCATGCACCTTAACACCCCAAAATGGCAGTCACCTTAACACAGGATAAGGGAGCCCTTGTGAAAATCACATTTTAGCTGATGGATGTGTCAGATCAATATGTATCCTACAAGTTGGTCAGTAAGTGGGATGAGCATGTGTGAGACATCTGTACTGCATCACTGAAGAGTGTCCATGTAATCTGCTGTAATATCAGTGTGTGGCATAGGATTGGGAAGAAGTGTCCCCTGGCAGATCCAGCATCACCATGATGTGGGCATCAAAATGTTGACTGAGTAGAAGTGGTGACGTACAGATCATTCACATGAGAGGTGTGAGTGATTCATCCTTAATGATTAAAATGCTCCTGTGTGGGCCATAGTGTAGCAGCTGGCAGGAGAATACATGACTGTGCATAATGGACATATGCTGATGGATGGGCTGGATGGCCGTAGATAGTGCGATATGGCCTTGCTGATCCGATATACCTGATGTGACCGCACAAGTGCAATTGTAGTGTGTTGTGAAAAAATAGTAGCTGTGCCACAGGGAAATTCCAATACCAGCTATTTGGGTAAGACAACTATCTCAACTTTTCTAACTACCATACAATCTTCCTGACACATGTGCATATGACAACTGGACAAGTGTCTTTCATATTGGCCATATGGAGCAAGTAAGGATGTGTGATGATCCCTGCAGGTAGCCATCCCAGGAGTGAGATGTACCTGCATGTACTGCATATATGTGATGGAGCCAAAGATGTTCAGTCATAGTTATGATGAAATATTCCAATCATGTATAACTCATGTGTCATACATCTGCAGGGTGAACTTGTCCGACCCTTTGCAATGGGCTACAGCAGAACCAAAAAAGTCATGCTGTCAGATCGGCATGATTGCAATGGGCATGTTTTCAGACCCAATAAAGTATAAGAATGTGTGTCCTGCAGAACCCAGACTGTTTCTGGCAGTATATTGAAATATGTTTCCCACAGCCACAAAAAGACCAAGTGGGATACAAACCCTGGTCTATTTTTTACTGAGCCAGTGCTCTAACTATTAGCCTACATCTCCACACCTTTCTCCACAGCAATGTCAAGAATCAAAGAGACTGCAGGTCCCTGCTTGCAATGGCCAAAACACAGGACATGAAACAACATGGCTGGCACATTCTGAGACAGTGGTGCACAAAACCTAGTGCCTGCCTACAGCGGCACATATGCAGTACATACTGCACTGGACACTCGGTATTGTAGCTGCATAACAGAGACACAGTTACAGAATACATGTTTTGTCCAAAGGCCAAGCCACATGTGAGGTCAAGATGTGCATCCCTCCACTGTATCTCCAACGCCAAACAACAGTTGCATGCATAGATCTGCTGTGCCACAGTATGGCACAAACCCCTGAGGCAGCACATGTACAGGGCGTGCAGTCCCTTGTGACCTGCAGTACACTGCAAGATAGGTACACCTGCACATACACCTAACTCAAACCATATTCATGACCCCTGTGGTCCATTGCAGACCATCCTGCCCTTCTCAGGGTGCCATGCACACATATCCCACCATCATAGAAGACAAGAAGTACTGGACAATGCTCCAGTGATCACAGTTACCACTATGGCTACAACTGGGACTCTGTTAGCCCCTCCATTACCCATGATGTACCACACAATCTGAGCAGATATATGCAACTGAAGCCCATATGGAGAATGCAGCGATCCATCAAATCAGCTCTGTAATATGCAGTAACATTATGTGCTTCCTGCACATAATAGCTGCCATAAGGGCAAGTGACCTGTTTCAGCAGTCACCCTAAATGTGAGGAAGTCACACATCACCTGGTCCCAAAAGCAAGCCCTATAACAGATGGACTCTCCAGGTTCTGGAGCAGAGTTTTATCACTGCTAGTGTGCTACAGATACCTTCTGCAGTGTGTGATAATAGCCATTTAGTATTCTGTACAATTGCAATACACTTTGAGTTGTCTGTCTTATGTGGGCTTTGTCATCTGCTCTAGGTGGCCAGGCACTCTCCTTATAGCATCTCAAATCAGTCCCTTAGATTGTGGCAGCTGTTTCCAAGGAACCTGAATGTGGTGAGGGTTGTCCAGGCAGGAAAGGGAGGCGGGAGGCGGGGGGGGGGGGGGGAGGGGGTACAGGGTGCGCTAACACCATGCAGCAGGGTCTACAGTGACCATATTTATCAGCAGGTTAGCAACAGTCAAAAACAGCTGCTAGCCTCACTTTCTAGGAATTCTAATTAACTAGATCAATCACAGGCAGCCTGCAAATGTTGGATAACCCTGGCCTGTGCCCATTCTGCTAATCATCACACACTGCATGACCACATTGGCTTTGTACAAACAGCATGGACATCCAGCAGGCTGTCCAGTGACTGGACTGTGATAAAAGAAACAACACCCATATCAATGTAACTTGACCCTAAACAGCACCATGTGGATACACAGCCATGACATGGTCATAGCTCGGTCAGAGTGAGAGTGGCCTCTCAGCATGAACAGATGTGCACAACCCAGGCCATGACCGTGGCAGACCCATGCTAAGATGGCTCAGCCATTGACCTTACCTCTGACATCGTGTGCACACTGCTCTGTTTTAGGCAATACTCAGAATCCTCTGCTCCTCATTATATACACTTTTATTTTGGACTTGGGGACAGCTTATGCAATGTAAGGCACAGTGGAAAGTGGGCCAGAGACAGGCTGTGAGTGCATGCTGGCCCACAGTGGCCTTCATCTGTCACATATCCAAATGCAGTGTCCCCCCCCCCCCCTACACAGCTCTTGGCAGTGAGTTCTTGGGATTGAGCCTAGTTCCATGCCTTTACTCGCATATAATGTCATGTCCCTAGCCATGGACACTCCAAACCTGGCTAGTGTAGCACATGCAATCTCCCACGCTGCAGACCATTGCCTTCCCCCACAAGAGTGCATGGAAGCATGGCAGGTTGGACATGGGGTTGGATGTTGGAACAGTTGCTGGCGACACATACGCTATCATTCCCTTCCTCCTTGTACAACATCCTTGTGACTGCCACATTCGGTGCCCATGGGGAGTCAGTGAGGCTGTCATGCAGGCCCTCTAATATAACACATACAAACACTGAGAAGGCCCGCATAGCTTCTGGCCATGTGAACATAGGCTTTGGCCAGCAATGCCACCTATGAAGAGCACATTTTAAACATTTATGGTACTGTTTCCCCCACCCCAACATTCACCTCCAGGCACTACCTTCCCATTTGGTGGCAGGCAATGCAGAGGTCAACATGACATACTGTGCCACATTTCGGCAGCTGGAATTGTGCACACACCATTCAGAGGTCAGTGTCCCACTGTCACAATCAGGCACACAGGTGCATTTAGACTCTCATTTGGGGTAAAAGGTAATGTTGATTAATGATCTGTAGACAGTGTTGAGATGGTGTTTATTGTGTGCAAATTTGCCTGATATGAACATGCCTATATGTGCATACACTGCATGGAGCAGAATCCCCTGGATTGCACTCTGTGACTGCAGCATGGAACAAGAGCAATGTGCATGCAGGTAAATCACAGAATCCTTCCACTGTCACCAACTAAGTGAATGAGTTAGACATTCACAGAAGCCTGCACTCCACTTGAGCCTAGTTCCTTATAGGCTAAAGCTGCACCATGTAGGCCGGCAGTGTTGTCACGGATACAACTGGTATGGCACTTGGCATTAATCTGGCCTCTCACCTGTGGAAACTGGTGTGTCCTGAGGCCTGGAGGCTTAGTCAGAGGTGAGAGTTGCAACACATAAAACATGTCCCCCCTGCTCACTCCAGTCAAACTAGCAGGCGATGTCAGGCAGTGTCATGTTGGGAAGTAAGTATACGGGAATGCTTTGGGGATGGGCCTCGACGATGATGTAACTGGGAAAGCGTTGCAGTGTCACAGCCACAGGTTGCAACTACTTAATGAAAACTAACCTTCCGCTTGTAAATGTCTCACACAGTATGTAGGGTTGCTGTATAGCTGACCAGAAGCATGTTGTATACATAGCCATAAAGCCTGGGCACCACGTGCACACACAGTGCATTGCTGCAGCTCACACTCCTCTGGAGACACTCATACCTACCCCCCCCCCCTACACACACACACATGCACTGGACCCCACTGTCCAAATGTGGTGCAGGTTGGCATTCTTATCTGCCCCTTAGGCCTCCTTTGATGCTCCACCATTGTCAATGCTTGCTTAAGGTGCAGGTGCTATTAGCATGCTCTGCAATGCTCAGGCACTGTCAACGACCGCTCAGTGTACCAGTGCTATTAGCATGCTTTGCCATCCATCTGTGGGTGGCACTGCTTCTCAGTGTGGCAGCTGAGGGTGTGGACTCTTTCTGGACGAAATGTTGAAGGTTGTATACGCTGATACAATTCTGGAAATGTAGGATAAAGTTAACCCACCTGGACATACCATTCCTGATCCACAGTTAGATTTTTAACCGGTGACCCATCTCTCATACACACACTGACCATGTGTTTGGAGCCACAGAGCAGCCATGTGGGTTCATCAATGCATGGGTATATATGTGTTCATTGTCAGGATGCATGAGGGCATGAGTTTGGATTTGCCTATGTCTGCTTAGATCTCTGCAGGCTCTATGCCATACTTGTCTGTATGGTGTGGGAGAGGGGCATCTTGTTAGGTCTGTATGTTATACTGCCTTTCTATGCTGCTGCTTCAACTGACATTCATGTCTTACATATGGGATCTGTCCAGTCAAAGAGCCAGGCCATGATACATGAACACACACATTCCAGACCATGGGTGTCCTAGTAGAATGACCAACGTACCTATTTCCTGGTGTGTGCTTGTGGGGCAGTCATGGAAAAATCTTATATTTTGCAGACTACCATAGCTGATTTGGATTCACATGTGGCTCAGATGGTTGTAGCTGACTTAATACTTACTTATAGAGGGGTTACCGGTACATGCACTAATTATGCTTATCAATTGGCAGGTGAGGGAGCAGGGTAGTCATTTTTCCTCTAACATGGACTGGTATCATATTGCATTGTCTTCCTGCTTCAGTAGTGTATTATTCTCTCCACATGCACATATCCACTCAATATATGCAAGTAGGGGTCATCCTGATCCCAGCACCAGCCCATCCACTCAGCAAACTAGCAGGTACCAGGGTCTACCAATCATGGTGGACAGCATGCTTGTCAATCCCTCTCTCCCTGACATTGTGGCACAGCTGCTGCTTCAGTGCTGCAGGCAACCTTATTGAAGTTGCACACATGCAGCTAGTCACACTATGCCACTTCTGCCCGCCTCCACCGGGGGATGTGGAAATGCATGCAGCTGCCTTAGACTTCGGAAGGGAGGAATCACCATGTGCTCCACTGTACCTGCTATTGATATGCTTGCCATCCCACTGAAGGGGCAACTGCAGCATTGCACTTGGCACACAGAGCCAGGATGCAGATTTCGTCTGCAGCAGGCCACAGCCGCTGTGACTGCTATCCCTACCTACACACTACAAAAGAACTTGAAGCTTTTTTGCAGCTGTGCACAAACATGTAAAAGCATTCAGGCTTATGTTTTATATTTTATGGGGGTCATTCTGAACTCTGTTTAGTGAGTCTGGACATCTGATCCAGATGTCCAGACACGCTAAACGGCTGGGCAGCCTGCCAGGGACAGAGCTCCCCATATGAACAGGCAATTTGTATGGGGAGCTCTGTTCGTGGGAGGGAGGGGGCAGTGCAGAGCGAGGGCGGGCGGTGGGCAGAGAGTGACCTCGGACACACAGGGCCGATTCTGAGGTCAGCCCTGTATGTCTGAGGTTGCCCACAGAGACAGGGGACTTATTCCACCAGCAGAAGTGGAATAAGTCCTCCTGAATGTTGGGGGACTGCAGCACCGGGCAGAGACAAGAGGTGAGAGGGTGCAGGAGGTTCCCACAGCCTGACTCTAGCCATTGGAGGCCAGATCAGGGGTCAGACTGTGGGGAAAGAATGTTGTCTTTGGCTGCTGGAGATCACGGCTCCTGAATGGAGCCACAGTACCATGACAATGGGATGCCATGGCACTGCAGCTCCATTCAGGAGCCTGGCTGTGCTAGATGGGGATCGGCAAGATGTGCAGCCAATCAGAATCGGGGCACGGCCTGCACGTTCAGCCCAGTAGAGCCAATTCTGATCCTGCAGGGGCTAGATGTGCCCATGAGATCAGAATTGGGTCTGCCTCTGTATGCCCCGATTCTGATTGGCCAGCCAGGGACTGATTGGCCATCCAGGGACTGGATGGCCAATACAGAATCGACCCCTGAGTTATTATTTTTATTTGGTTTCCAATGAACTGCAAATTATCTTTTAAGGGGTAATCTCTTGATGGAATAGACTGTGGTTCAAATTTCATTGTCTATCTTAAATGGAAGAACTAACAATAAGAACATAAGAACATAAATGCCATACTGGGTCAGACCAAGGTCCATCAAACCCAGTATCCTGTTTCCAACAATGGCCAATCCAGATCACAAGTACCTGACAGGTTTCCAGAAAGGTACATAGGTTCCATAATACTTGTCCCAGGGGAAAGCAGTGGATTTTGTGGGTCCTCTTTAATAACGGTCTATGGACTTTTCTTACAGGAACTTGTCCAACCCTTTTTTGAACCCAACTACGCTAACAGCTTTTACTGCATCCTCCAGTAATGAATTCCAGAATTGATTCCGCATTGAGTGAAAAAATATTTTCTCCTGTTACTCTTAAATGGATTACATTGTAGCTTCATTGTGTGTCCCCTAGTCTTTCTACTTTCTAAATTAAGGGACGTGCTTGGGGTGGGTGGGAGATGGAGAGGATAGGTAGGAAAAATACTAACTACCTGCCTGTTTTGTAGGGCTGTTTTGCTGCCTCAGGAACTGGAGGCCTTGAACATATTAAAGGAATCATGATGTCAAAGGACTACCAAGGTATTTTGGAGCGAAACATGCTACCTAGTGTCAGAAAGCTAGGTCTGGGATGAAGGTCATGGGTCCTCCAGAAGGACAATGATCCAAAAGTACAAAAGAATCGTTAAAAAGGTAAAAATGTACTGTTTCAATTTGGAAAGAGATGAAATCTGCCATTGGTAAAAGGAATCCTGGAAATATTCATGAGCTGGAACAAATCACAGTTGAAGAGTGGGAGAAATTATCCGTAAACAGATGTATGAAACTTATAAATGGCTACATGAAATGTTTGGAGGCTGTTATCACTGCCAAGGGTTGTGCAATCAAATGTTAGTGAAGGGTGCCGTTAATCCTGTCCAGATCAAATTTTGTTTCTTTCTCAGAAATTACTATGTCTAAGGGGTATGTTTACTTAACAGCTCTAACGTCGCAGCGGCGACGTTATCGTGCGATAAGTAACGTTATTGCGCGATAGTGTAACATTACCACATGATAATGTAACATTACTGTGTGATAATGTCACTTATCGCACGATAACGTCTCTGGCGGCATTAAGGTGCACAGAGGGTGAAGTAAGTCATTCCAGAGGGTAGAGAGAAGGGGTCAATGGGCAGAGAGTGTGTGTGTGGGGGGGGGGGGGGATAGGTTTCAGGCACACTAACGCAGTGAAATCAGGGTCTGAAAATTAACGCCAGTAAAAAATTTGTGTTAGAGGCACATTTGCAGGAGAGAGAAACCATTTCAGTCAGCAATGTACAGCAAAGGCAGGGAGACCAAGAGAAGTGATAGTAGTGATACATGTGCAGCAACAGCATAGTGCCCAAGTACGAAAGGGCACTATGGTGAGGCTGCAAATGGGGTACAAGGGGCTGCAGGTGGTATATGCAGTGGGGCAGCTGGGGCACAGGGTGGACTAGACAGATGCCTAGGTGACACATAGGAATGTAGAAATGGAAAACCAGCAAGACAGCAACTGAACAAGGGCAAACATGTCCACGAGTGTGTATCCCACAGTGCCACAATGGACATTACCCAGCAAGTACCCCAAAGGGCACATACAATTGGCAGGCAGTGCCGGGGGGAAGCGTGGATGTCTATGCAGGCACCCCTACCCCATATCACGCACCATAGGCAGCTGCCTACCGGCACACTGGATGGCCTGGGACTGCGCACCACCAGCACCACCGGCATAAGGGCATGTCAGCATGGTGGCAGAGGGGTGCTGGTGGTGGAGGGGGTAGTGGCATCTGCCCATAGCAGACCAAGGCCAAGCCCTGTTCAGGTGGGTGGTGTGCAGTGCAACAGACAAGGTCTGTCTGATGAACAGTAATGGTATCCCCTGGGAATGACCTGCCTCTGCAGCAACAGTTTGGTGCAGTGCACACAGCCAGTGTGTTCAGGGGCAGAAGGTCACAGGTTCAAGTCCCAGCTGTGGCTCCTGCAGACCATGCCCCCAACTTTTACCCTACAGAGCACATACATCATAAACTTGTGCACTCACTAGAGCAGAGGTTCCCAACTGTAGTCCTGGAGGGTCAAACACTCTTCAGGATTTCATGCTGTCCCTAATAAATATGCATGAAATGCATTGGTATGCAGTCCCCCCATTGTATGCAAATGTACCTTATGCATATTCATTAGGGACAGCCTGAAAACCTGAATCTTACTTGGCCCACCAGGACTGGAGTTGGGAACCTCTGCCCTAGAGCATCGGCCAACAGGGGCACAAACACCCACACCCACAGGCTCCACTATCCAAAGCCTCATGGACAGATAGGCTGTTGGGCCCTGCACGGAGCAGCAGCTACCAATACTAGCACCTGCATCCTTAGCAATGCCTGCACTGTGCCCAGGACTGGTGTGGCAGCCAGGGCTGCCAACCACCTCTATCTTTGCACAATGCTGAAACAGGTATGGGAGTGTGTGTATCTCTACCCAGTGTTTTGTGGCTCTCTACACCATACTGAGTCGCCAATGCTTGCACTGTCTCCAGTGTTAGCCTGCCAATGTGCATAATGAGGAGCAAGGTATTGTGGGTATGGCCCGGACACAGCGGTCTGGGCAGGATGCATCTGCACAGGGCATAGGGCAATGGCTAGGACATTGTAGTGCCCGACCACCACCTGCACAGACAGGGTGGCCACAGCATGTCATGTTGGGAGGTCACTCTCACCCTGACTGAGCAGTGACCATGGCATGGCTATGTTCCCCAATAGTGCAATACAGTATTTTTCTCAAGTGGTATGTATGAGGTTTTTTTTCTGAGGACAAATCACTGACATACTTGCTTGGTGTGTGTGTGCTCACATCCCATTTTTGGGTGCACACAGTTCTTCTAGGAACATGCACTAGCTAGCAGACTGTCTGCAGTTAGCATGTGTATGGCTGGAACACCGTGCGGTGGGTGGAGACTGACTGTGCTCTCTGCTGGTGAATGGCAGATAGTGTTGGGGGGCAGATGAGCTTTTCCAGAACTACTGCCTGTCTGCCAGTGCCCTATGTGATGCATACAGATCTGCATTGACTGCACTGTAGGGTGCCTATTCCCCAACAGTACTGGGGTTGATAGTCCCCTCTACTGCTACCATTGCGGAGATGTAGAATGTGGATCTGTTGGTGGGAGATCCTGTCCCCCACCCTGACCCACAGAGAGTGGGTTGGGTGGTGCTACATAATCTGCTTTTGGGTCCAAACACCACCCTTCTCTTATAACATGTGACCATGGCAACCACACAGGATATGCACTATTCTGGGTACATCATAGTCCACAAGGGCTAAACGTGACTGGAAAATACAGACGGACACAGGTGTATCCTAGGTGTGTCTGCAAAGACTATCTATCACACACTGGCACTGATAGGGACCTACAGCACAGCCTATCTCAGGTAAGCCAGGTGCTACGGACCTGGTGCTGGGTGCCCCACCTCACCCTCAGGATGAGCACAGGAACCACACAATGTCACAGTCTGTAGCTACTCTGTGCCAGTAACACACACAGTCAGTTCCCCCTACCAGGCCAGGGTGCTATAGAGGCGCATACCCCATCTTGTGATCAGATGTAGGCTGCTGATCTGCATGTGCAGTGCATCATGGATACGGGTGGGTTTACCCTATCCTGGTAACCACAGCAGACAGTTTATGTGGTGACCTGCAGTCTTTCTGTAGCCAGCCAGCAGTGTTGGACACAATAGAGTTGTAGCCCACTGGTTACTTCAATGACTGCAAAGGCAGAGGTCATGGGTTTGATCCCACAGTGGTGTTATTTAATAAGGCTGTCTGAGGCTTTTCCTTTTAATTTAAATCAGTGCTGTCAGCAAAAACACCCTCACAGTGCCGTAGTCTAAGGTGCCTCATAAGGCGCTCTATAGGGCACCCTATAAAGCACCCTATAGGGCACATTATAAGGTGCCTTGGCAGACAAGGCACTTTATAATGTGTCCTGTGGAGTGCCTTATAGGGCACCTTATGCAGCACCTTAAGTTATGGCACTGTGAGGGTGTTTTTGCTGATTTAAATTAAAAGGAAAAGCAATCATTTAAATTAAAAGGCAATGCCTCAGACAGCCTTCTTACATAACACCACTGTAGGATCAAACCCATGACCTCTGCCTCCACAGTCATGGCAGTAACCAGTGGGCTATGTCTTTATAGCTTCTAACACTCCGCTGGCATGAACTTAGGGTTAACGCGCGTTAACGTGCCACGGCGCCCACTATCGCATGATACCGATACCTTGCAACCTTCCCTCCGGAATGCCCACTACATTATATGGCATTATTCACATTAACACTGCAACTAGCGCCGGTAACTTTAAGATGTTTTAGTAAACATACCCCTAAGTTGTATAGACATTTTTTTTGTTATATACCTTTGAACATACTATTAAAATATGATGACATACAGTTGGAATATTTCCAATTATTTCTCAAGATATTGTACATAACATACCTAAAATGCAAGGGTGTCAATAATGTTGACAACAACTGTATAAGAGCCTACCTAAATCTAACAGAAGTTAAAGTAAAACCTATAAAGCAAGCAGCTGTTTGCCTGCTTAAAGCCCACCTGAATCAAACAGAATTAATTTAAAATAACCCTACAGAAATCTTATATTTGCCTGTTTTCTATTAAAGTCCTATCTGCATGAAGTTAATTTATAATGTCTAAAGCAAGCTGAGAACTAGTTTTGCTTTTTTAATGAAATCACAAACAGACTTTTCCAAATCTAAATCCACAAGCTCCCCTCTCTCCCAAGTTTAAGTCACCAGGTTTGCCAGCACAGTAATGATCATTTACCCACAGAGGCTTTGCCTGCTCTTAGCTTTCCTTCAGAAAAGGGAATTCTGGCTATAAAGACATGCATAAAAATGAAGCATTTTAGCACAGTTCAAAATATATCTCTAATCAGCATTTACTCAATTAGAAAATACAAGAAGAAGAAATAAAGGTTTCATCCATTTGTTCACCGTAAGTATATTTCACTAGGCTAAGACCTAGACATAAGGGATCATCACTTCAAAACAATCAGATTTCTATCCTGTCATATTTTACAAAGGAACCATCTCAATATACATTATATTGCTACAGAATAAGCTCCAGAAGGGACATCTGCCAATGACATGACCATCTGCTTCTGTCTCAAGCATACAGAGCCTGTTTTCTCCAGATACAAGCAGGGTTATGCAGCTACACTGTAAGTGCTGTCCGTTAACAGCGCTCGTGCCCGGCTCTCCCCATGTAAGTTGCTTCCTGCCCTGCGTTCCCACTGTACCTCTTCAGTCTTTCTGTTCTGCAAATAGTGTTTTATGGCTCTCCCCTCCTCCGTCGGAACTTTTCATTTTCTTTGATTTCACTTTTTCTTTAGTGCCATTCTCCGGGCAGTTCCAGTTAAAAAAAAAAAAAAACACCTTGCATTGGTATTGCGGTTTTTTCAGTGCTGTTTCTTGTCTCTACTTTAAAAAAGAAAATCTGACAGTGCACCGCAATGCTGGAGAACATCTAGTGGCTTCTTTTTTCCTCCATCCTGAAGTTTTTCTCTGGTCTTCATAAAAAAAATGTTAAAAATCCAGGGACGCTGAAAGGAGCCAGCAGTGCAGTTTATTAAAAAAAAGAAGAGGAAGAAGATGAGCAGCAAGGACCTGTGCTTCCAGAAATAGAAGGCTGTTTCTCCTGGTCAAGCCTTCTCCTTCAGCATGTCTTCTGCTTCTGCATCAACTCCAATCCCATCAGGCCCAGACAAGGCACGATTGGGACCTGAAGGGGCCACTGTGCATCTGGAGGTAGATCTCCTACCGGTGCCAGTGTTGATAAAATTGATCCAGAGCCTCAAAAATTAGACCAGAGGTCAGACTCCATTTCCTCCCAACCTGGTCTCTGCTGTACACTCCCCCACAGCTGGATTCGCCAGTAAGTCAGAAACAAAGGGCTAAATCAAAGCATAGCCACAAAAGCGGCCCTGCCAGATCTCACAGCTCTGAGGTGTTGAAAAGGCTGCAAGTGTAAGTCATCAGAGACCTCCTCCCTCACAACCAAGAAAGTAAGACATCATTCGGACCCCATCCCGACCCCATGTCCAGTACCTTTTCGGCTGGACAATACATCCATATCTAGGGACCCATTCCTACAACTACTATGCCTTTCATCCAGGACAATGCATCACTCCTATTGGCTTCTCCTCCTGTTGAATGCTTACTATCCACACAGGTTCCCTTTTACCAGCGTCCACCAGCTTCCCCATGGGAGCTCCCCACCCTTCAGAGATTGCCGAGCTCCAGAACCTTTCAGTGATGATGCCTTCTCAACAACAAGTCCAACCTACTTCCACTAGTAGGATTCAGCGTTCTCCATCCTGGGAGACATTGAGGTAACAATATCTTCAGCGATAGAGCATAAACCTCTTGAAGATTTACCTTATCCAAAGTTTCGCCAGAAGCTATCTAGGGTGCTAGCCCTTAGTGCTTATCAAACTCTCACTAATAAGAAAGACTTTCAGTCCATCTTAATGGCTTGCAGTACTCTGAAGGAGATCCTTGCCATGCAGGACCTTCTTGCATCAGCATGGAACATACAGGAATCGGGACATGCTCATCACCTTGCCTTAAATGCAAGGAACTACCTGCACCAGGATTCCAACATCAACAACCCCCTCATCAGTCTGTCATCTCTGAGGCGGTCCTCAAGAAGGCTAAGTTTTCCAAAACTCATGCCCAAACTCCACCAGGAAAAGATCAATGGATTTTGGACTCAGTCGGCAGAAAGACTTTTCAGAGTGTTATGCTAACTCTGAAAATACTAGCTCACCAACTTCAAATTCTTCAGTACCATCATGATCTTCTCGTGCAGATGCCGGACCCAGTTTCTATGCCAGGGTCAGAAGATCAGATCCTTCAAGACAACCTGCAGGAGTGCCTCTATCACATAATTTGGGCTACCTATGATGCATTTGATTCAGCTGCCCAGACTACAGTTACATCCATTTTTGCCAGACGCACAGCTTGGCTCCGAGTTTCCCGTCTCAGAAAGGATCTTCATGACCAATTGGTAAATGCTCCCTGTCAAGAGATAGCCTCTTCGGTTCTAAAGTGCAGGAAAGTGTTTCAGAGGTGAAAGACCACTCCTCCACAGTTAGGAAACTTTTAGCCCAGCCATCAGAGCAAGCCCAACAATCCCGCTATCCTACCCACTCTCAGTACAGGAAAGCTTACCATTACCAGTATGTCTAGAAGTATTACCCTAGGCAGCATTTTCAACCTTATTCTCAGCCTCCACCTCAACATCCTTATCCTAAATGTCCCATACAAAGAGACAGGAAGCAACCTGCTGTCACCTCAGTGCAATCCACTAAGGCGACCCCCAGTTTTTGACTATCTAACTGTAGGAGGATGAGTACAACATTTCCAGGATGCCTGGCATGGCTTCACCACAGATTAATGGGTTCTTTGCATCATCACATCTGTTTACAAACTCAATTTCATGGCTACCCCCCCTTGGGGATTGCTCCTGCCAAGCAAAATTCTTTCCCTTCACCTGCCCATTATGGAAGAGGCCTTACTCTGCAGCCATGCAATTGATCCTGAACCAGATTCAGAACACAACCAGGACTTCTACTCCCAGTTCTTCCTCATCTCCAAAATGTCTGGAGGCCTTTGCCCTATCCTCGATTTCCAGGACCTCAACCTGTAAATCAAGAAAGAAAAATTAAAGATGGTGTCCCTAGCCACCATTCTACCTCTCTTGTGTCAGGCCGACTGGCTCGCCTCTCTAGATCTCAGAGACACCTATACACATATTCCCACTCACCCTCAACATTGGACATACCTTAGGTTCCGATTCAAGGCAGAGCATTACCAGTACAGAGTTCTACCCTTTGGGCTCTCATCAGTTCCACGAGTCTTCAGGAAGTGTCTGGCAGTTGCTGTGGTACACCTTCAAAAACAGGGCCTCTGTGTTTATGACTACCTGGATGACTGGCTCATCTCAGGTCCTGTATAATAAATAAACAATACTCCACTAGTCACATACAGAACTACTGATCTTTAGGAACGGGTCTCAGACTGTACTAGGGTAAGACCCAGGAGGTAAACCTCTTCTGTGGTCATTCAAACCCGTTTCTCGCATCAAGGACCCTCTTGTTCCCAAAATTTTCAGAAAAAGCCTCACAGGGCCATTAAACGTTGCTACCTTATGATTGACAAGTAATGATCATCCAGTAATATTATGCAAGACTCTTCATTAATTGGCTACTTTGTAAAGACTCAAGCCTTAAGCATAATTCAAACTTGTCATATAATTTGAAATAGGACTTATCTCGAGTCCCTTAGTCCCGACGTCAATCCCGCGCGCTGGTACGTTTCACCGCACTTCAGCGGTTTCTTCGGGGGATCCGCTTCTTACATCAGAACAATGGCATGTATAACCTTTTGGCTGTAATCTTACTATTTTTCTTTTTCGGCCTATTCGGCTCTTAAAAACTAAAGAGAAACAAAAGTGATGTTAGATCAGTATTCCTCCAAAAAGAAAAATAGTAAGATTACAGCCAAAAGGTTATCTTCCTTCCTGCAATCTACCTTCCCAGAATCCAGAACCAGTTAGCAGACTCCCTCATTTGGTGCCTCGATCCTCACAAGTGGTCTATGGTTCCCAATGTTCTCTTTCCCATTTTCAGGCCTGGGGGTCTCCCAAAGTGGATATCTTTGCATCAGAGCACAATGCCAAGTGTCTGCTCTACTGCTCCCTTCATCGCAGTCTGAGCAGATGGGCAGCAGATACCTTCCTCATGTCTTGGACAAATCATCTCCTCTATGCTTTTCCATCATTCCCTCTTATTTCTCAGATGCTATTCAAGGTTCATGCAGACAGAGAGACTCTGATCCTCATCGTCCCTTGATGGCCCAGACAGATGTGGTACTCGCATTCCCTTGCAATGGCTTAACATGTACCCTGGTCTAACCACTTCATCCCTTCCTCCTAATGCAGCAGGAAAGTCATCTCCTCCATACCAACCTGTAGTCACTTTCTCTAGCCGCTTGGAAGTTGACCGGCTAGCTACTTCTACCACTCCATGCCTCCTGATGTCCATGAGATATTTCAGGCATCTCGACACTCTTCAACACAGCGCTTCTACAGTTCTAAATGGACTTGTTTTTACCACTGGGCTTTATCACAGGTGTTAGACCCCATCACATGCCCTCTCAGTCAGGTTCTTACATATCTTCTTCATCTGTCTAACTATGGATTAAAGACTTCGTCAGTTCATTAGCATCTCTATGTCATTGCTGCGTAACATCGTCATGAGGATGGCAAACCAGTTACCAGGCATCCTCTAGTGTCCCGCTTCATGAAGGGCCTCATGAATACTAAGCCTCCTCTGAAGGCTCCAGCATGAGACCTCAATGTTGTTCACTCAGAACTCATAAAGCCCACTTTTGAGCCCCTGGGATCAGCCTCATTAAAACACCTGATTTGGAAAACTATTTTTCTCATTTCTGTCACCTCAGCCAGACATGTCAGCGAACTCCAGGCTCTGGTACATTATCCCCATCAGAACATAAGAACATAAGATATGCCATACTGGGTCAGACCAAGGTCCATCAAGCCCAGTATCCTGTTACCAACAGTGGCCAATCTAGGTCATACGTACCTAGCAGTTTCCCCAAAAGACACAGGCTCCACAATGCCTATACTGGGTCAAGCATTGATATCCTGGGTCCCTTCTTAATAATGGTTTATGGACCTTTCCTCCAGGAACTTGTCCAAACCTTTTTTTAAACCCAACTATATTAACAGCCTTTACTACATCCTCCGGTAACAAATTCCAGAGTTTGATTACACGTTGAGTGAAAAAATATTTTCTTTTATTAGTCTTAAACAGCTTACCCTGTAGCTTCATTGCATGTCCCCTAGTCTTTCTATATTCTGATAATGTAAACAATCGATCTGCATTTACCTGTTTCACTCCATTCATTAATTTATAGACTTCTATCATATCTCCCCTCAGCCGTCTCTTTTCCAGGTTAAAGAGCCCTAACCTTTTTAGCCTTTCTCATAGGAGTATCCTTCCATCCACTTTACCATTTTGGTGGCTCTTCTCTGAACCTTTTCTAATAACACTATATCCTTTTTTAAGATACGGCGACCAGAATTGCACACAATATTCAAGGTGCGGTCTCACCATGGAACGATATAGAGGCATTATAATATATTTTGTTTTATTTTCCATTCCTTTCCTTATGATACCTAGCATTCTATTTGCTCTCTTGGCTGCCGCTGCACACTGGGCCGAGGGTTTTAACATGTTATCCACAATGATGCATAAATCTTTTTCCTGGGTGATGGTTCCTAATGAGGAACCTTGCATCATGTAACCATAGTTTGGGTTGTTCTTCCCTAGGTGCATAACTTTGCACTTGTCCACCTTAAATTTCATCTGCCATTTTGATGCCCAGTCTTCCAATTTATCAAGATCCTCTTGCAATTTTCCACAATCCTCTTGGGTTTTAACAACTTTAAATAGTTTTGTGTTATCTGCAAATTTGATAACCTCACTCGTTATTCCCTTTTCCAGGTCATTTATGAATATGTCAAAAAGCAGCGGACCCAGCACAAATCCCTGGGGTACACCACTATTCACTTTTCTCCATTGGGAAAATTGGCCGTTTAGCCCTACCCTCTGCTTTCTATCTTTTAACCAGTTCCTGATCCACAATAGTACACTGCCTGCTATCCCATGACTCTTTAGTTTTGCCAAAAGTCTGTGATGAGGGACCTTATCAAAGGCTTTCTGAAAGTCCAGATACACTATATCAACCGACTCACCTTTGTCCACCTGTTTAGTCACACCTTCAAAAAATCATAACAGATTATTAAGACAAGATCTTCCTTGTCTAAAGCCATGTTGGCTGTCTCCCATTAGTCATGGGTAACATCCCTACATCTTCCTCAGTAAAGACCGAAGCAAAGAATTCATTCAGTCTCTCCTCTATTGCCTTGTCGCCTCTTAGTGCCCCTTTAACCTCTCTATCATCTAATGGACCAAGTTTTTTTGCTACAAATGTACTTGAAAATGTCTTTATTTAGCATTTTTGCTTCTGCAGCAAGCTTCTTCTCAAATTCTCCCTTTGCCTGCCTTATCAATGCCTTGCATTTGACTTGCCAATGCTTGTGCTTGTGCTGTTTCCAGGTTTTGTCATTTGGCTCTTTTTTCCATTTCCTGAAAGATGCTTTTTTGGCAATAACAGCCTCTCTGACCTCTTTAAACCTTGCTGGCAGTTTTTTGGACTTCCTTCCACTTTTCTTAAAGCGTGGAATACAGCTGGTCTGTGCTTCCAAGATAGTATTTTTCAACAACATTCAAGCTTGATGTAAGCCTTTAACCTTTGCAACTGCTTCTTTTAGTTTTTTCTTAACTATTTTCCTCATTTTATCATAGTCTCCCTTTCGAAAGTTAAAAGGTAGTACTGTGGATTTCCTTACTATTCCTCCTCCACTAATTAAATCAAATGTGATCATGCTATGATCACTATTGCCAAGTGGCCCCAACACCCTTATCTCTTGCACTAGATCTGGTGTTCCACTAAGGACTAGGTCTAATATGGCTTCCCCTCTGGTTGGTTCATGAACCAGCTGCTCCAAGAAGCAGTCATTTATTTCATCTAGGAACTTTATCTCCTTAGCATGTCCTGCTGGGACACTGACCCAGTCGATACCGGGGTAATTGAAATCTTCCATTATTATTACTGCGCTGTAACATTTGTTAGCTTCTTTGATTTCTTTGAGCATTTCATCATCCATTCTGACCAGGCAGTCGATAGTACACCCCCACTGCCATCGCCTTCCCCTTTTTACATGGAATGTCAATCCATAGAGATTCTACAGCAAATTTTGTTTTCTGCAAATCTTTAATCCTTTCTGACTAAATGCCCTCTCTATCATAGAGGGCAACCCCTCCAGTAATTTGATCAGCTCTATCATTACGATATAGTTTGTACCCAGGTATCACATTGTCCCACTGGTTGTCCTCCTTCCACCATGTCTCTGATGTTCCAATCATATCTAACCTCTCATTTAGTGCTATATATTCTAACTCTCCCATCTTATTTTTTAGACTTCTAGCATTTGCAAACATTTTAGAGGCTGTATTTTATTCATATTAATCTGGCTATTGGTAGGCATGGGTAGTTTGGGATCTTTAAGCTCTGTCTGCTCCATACTCGAGGGCATTTGGGCTACTTTACTCTTTTTTGGAACCTCTCTACTTTTGGCAGTATCCTTCAAGGATACATTCTTCCAAACCATGCACTCTTGGGCGACTGTCGGCTTTCCCCTATTATCTAGTTTAAAAGCTGCTCTATCTCCTTTTTAAAGGTTAATGCCAGCAGCCTGGTTCCATCCCAGTTAAGGTGAAGCCCATCCCTTTGGAAGAGCCCCTCCTTTCCCCAGAATGTTCCCCAGTTCCTAACAAATCCAAACCCCTCATCTGTGCACCATTGTCTCATCCACGTATTGAGACTCTGGAGCTCTGCCTGTCTTTTGGGTCCTGCGCATGGAACAGGAAGCATTTTGGAGAATGCTATCGTGGAAGTTCTGGATTTCAACTTCCTACCTAAAGGCCTAAATTTAGCCTCCAGAACCTCCCTACCACATTTTCCTATGTCATTGGTACCGACATGCACCAAGACAGCAGACTCCTCCCCAGCACTATCTAAGACCTTATCTAGGTGTCGCGTGAGGTCTGGTACCTTCACACCAGGCAGGCATGTTACCAGGCGATCCTCACATCCACCAGCCACCCAGCTATCTACATGCCTAATGATCGAATCACCAACTATAACGGCTGTCCTAACCCTTCCCTCATGGGCACATGGCCCTGGAAAAACGTCCTCGGTGTGGGAGGGTTTTACATCACCTGGCGGACAGGTCCTAGTTACAGGGTCACTTCCTACCACACCAGGGCGATGCTCTCCTGTCACATGACCTCTCTCCTCCATGGCAACAGGGATGCTGCCAGACTGGAGGTGGGAGTTCAGGACTATATCCCTGTAGGTCTCGTCTATGTACCTCTCTGTCTTTCTTATTTCTTCCAAGTCTGCTACTCTAGCCTCTATAGAACGGACTCATTCCCTGAGAGCAAAGAGCTCCTTACACCTAGTGCACATGTAAGACCTCTCACCAACTGGGAGAAAATCATACATGTGACACTCAATGCAAAAGACTGGAAAGTCCCCATCTTGCTGCTGTCTGCATCTTAGTTTTAAGCTTGTGTTTAGATCTTTAAGTTCTTTACTTACTAAGGTTTGCTATGGATATTTATACTAATGAAACTGTACCTAATACGTTTAATATACCTTGTTCACCTGAAGCTTAATTAATCTCAGGTCCTTAGTGTATAACTAATTTGGATAACGAGCTTCACCTGAGAGCACCTCCTTTCCTTTAAGATGTGTAAGTACCTATAAAGCTACGAATATCCCAGGGGTGGGTGGGTGTTGGGGGGGGGGAGGGAGGGAAATAACACTTATTAAAATAGGGCTGCTACACATTACCCTGTCCTGTGCTGCTGAGGTAAGCTGTGACCAACTTCCTGGGTGATTAACAGTCCTTGCTTGGATAGAAGGAGTCTTTCAAAATGGCCTTTTGACCTGCCACCTGGTGTTAACACCTATTGAAAACGTTTCACGGGTCTCTTGCCCTCTAGGTAGAAGGCCTCTTTGTAAAGGTCTCTAGAAGACTTTATTTGTTGCTCAAAGAGTACTGACCCTGTTTTGCCTTTTATGCTAAATTATATTCTGATTTGATTTAAATTACAGCTCTTTGCTGCTGCTAGCTCTGACTTATTATGAAATTTAAACTACAAGCTCTCTGCTGGGTTCTAAATTTAACCAGAAAGTTCTCTTCTGTGTTTTAAATGTAAACTAAAAGTACTTTGCTGATACTAGGCCCTGAGTGACTATTAAATTTAAGCTACAAGCTCTCTGCTGGGTATGAAATGTAACCAGAAAGTTCTCTTTTGTGTTTTAAATTTAAACTTAAACTGCTGCTACTAGGCCCTGACTGATTTAACAAAAAAACACTGGGTTCACAGATTAATTAGAAAATTCCCAGACGTATCTACTCACAATTGCATATCTCTCTCCAGAAGTAGCAGTCCCTTTTTCTAGTCCTTCAAGACTCAATATACTCAGTATACAATATACAATATACTCAGTTCCTTCATGATAAAGTCCTGTTTCTCACCCATCCTAAATTTCTTCCAAAGATTGTCTCCAGTTTTCACCTCAATCAAACCATAGTGTTTCCTGCCTTCTTCCCAACGGCTCAGCCAAATTCTCCTGAAGAAGCACTACATTCATTAGATTGCAAATATGCATTGCTGTATTATCTGCAAGCTAACAAGCAACTTCATCAGTCTTCTCAGCTATTTGCAACTTTTAACCCTAACAACTCAGGAAGACCTGTATCTAAACAGACCATTTCCTCCTTGATTGCAGACAGTATTACTTTTTCTTGCATGCAGACAGACCTCACATCCCTCTCCACCCCTGGGCGGGTGGGACCTCACCGCCTCTATGCTACCGCAGCTACTGTTACTAATCTAGCTACAATCCACCTCAAGAGATTTGCAAAGCTTCCACAAGGTCATCTGTTCATACTTTTACAAACCACTACAGCTTGGATTGCTCCTCAGCCACTGAAGTTGCATTTGGTCAAGCTGTCCAGCAAATCCTCTTTGCATGAAGTCTCCACCGCCCAATTTTGCCAGGACCACATGTGTTAATGGACTTTTCAGTGGCCCTCAGCTTTGGACTCACCTACAGTGCTGCATACCCCCTGCTTGTATCTGGAGAAAGAGTAGTTGCTAGTTGCTTGCCTGTAATGGACGTTCCACGTATACAGCAGGGGTATGCAGCCACATTCACCCACCCAACATCCCCTCACAAAAGATACATTCCTCACCCAATGTCTGCAAAGAAATACCACTGTTCAGTACCCTGTTGACCACTGCTTGAAGCCTACAGTATATGATAGAGCCCCGCTGCCTAGCTTCTCCAGTTCAATTATCACCTGCCTGTAGTTTCTGCCAGCCCGTTCTCAGTATTTCGATTCTGTGCTCACCTGCTTTGAAATTGACTGAAGAGGCAGGCAGGGAAGCAGCACATATGCTCAGAGAAGTCCTTTGGACTTCTCTGAGTTCAGGGAGAACCAGGAACAAGCACAGTCAATTGACTGCACCTACAGTGTGGCAGCATACCCCTGCTGAATACAGAGAACCCCCGTTACAGGTAAGCAACTATGCTTTCTGCAGGAAGATACTGATTTTTCATGTGGTTGTTTGCATCGAACTCTCAGCACATATTATACTTCACTTTAGTCATTTTCTACTTGAAATCAATCGTCCTCAACTCTCACATGTTGCATTTCTAAAGGTATCTTTTGCAGATCTGTAGTTTCAAGTTTGCCTAATTAAGATAGTCATTTTTCCCAGTTGTGAGAAAGTGGGAACATTTTATTGATAAACAAAGTGATATTCTCGGATTCTGACACAGCAGAATTCAGCCAGTGATTGCTTTTTGAACAATATTATTAATCATTTATATTTGCTTCTTTTGGTTGTCTGGATTCTTTTGAAGGTTGATTTATCCCATCAGTGCTCTGTGATCATATTGGTAGAATTACACACTACTAGCATGTATTTTGTCCATTTTTCTTCCAGCATTTTACAGCTTTGCCATTATCGTATTTCAAAGCACTAGTATATAGGCTATGAATTGAATGCATATTGATACATGTGTGTGTTGTAGAAGAGTTCTGCAATCTACAGCTGAAGAAACAGCATGGAAGCACATTTATGGAAAGGGCAGAATCATTTTTATGTAAAATTGCAGTGATATTCTCAAATGTGCAGTCTCAAATCAGTAGGATAGAAGAACATAGTGTTTTCTATATGCTAATCGAGGGACCGAGGGAGAGCTCTAGATGTGGTGTATTTAGATTTCAGTAAAGCCTTTGACACTGTTCCTCACAGGCGACTTATAAACAAACTGAGCACCCTAGGGATGGACCCTAAAGTTACTGCTTGGGTTAGAAATTGGTTGGGTGGGAGGCGACAAAGAGTAAATGGAGCTCACTCTGAGGAGAAGAATGTTACCAGTGGTATGCCCCAGGGATCTGTCCTTGGTCCGATTCTTTTTAACATCTTTGTTAGTGATATAGCGGAAGGGCTGTCGGGTAAGGTTTGCCTCTTTGCAGATGATACCAAAATCTGCAATAGAGTTGACACCCAGGAAGGTGTAGATAACATGAGGAGGGATCTAGCTAAGCTTGAAGAATGGTCTAGAATTTGGCAGCTGGGATTTAATGTTAAAAAATGTAAGGTCATGCATTTGGGCTGCAGCAATCCAAGGGAGCAATACAGTATAGGAGGTGAAGTACTTTTGTCCACTAAAGAAGAGCGGGACCTAGGCGTGGTTGTGTCTGATGATCTTAAAGTAGCCAAACAGGTAGAAAAGGCGACGGCAAAAGCTAGAAGGATGCTTGGGTGCATACGGAGAGGAACGGCTAGCAGAAAAAAGGAGGTGATAATGCCTCTGTATAAGTCTTTGGTGCGACCTCATTTGGAGTATGGTGTGCAATTCTGGAGACCGCACCTTCAAAAGGATGTGAACAGGATGGAGTCGGTGCAGAGGGTGGCTACTAAAATGATTAGTGGGCTTCATTATAAAGCATATGAGGACAGACATAAGGATCTTAATATGTACACCTTAGAGGAAAGGCGGGATAGAGGTGATATGATTGAGATGTTTAAATACCTCCGTGGCATAAATGTTCAGGGAGAGAGCCTCTTTCAATTGAAAGCAAGTGCTGCTACGAGGGGACATGGGATGAGGGTGAAGGGAGATAGATTCAGGAGTGATATGCGGAAATATTTCTTTACAGAAAGAGTAGTGGATCCATGGAATAGTCTTCCAGTGGAGGTGGTAGAGATGAGGACAGTAACTGAATTTAAAAAAGCATGGGACCAGCACAGAGGATCTCTAAAGGTAAAAAGTGGACTGTTGTAGTTGTTGTTTTGGAAGGACAGACTAGATAGGCCATGTGGTCTTTTTCTGTCATCATGTTTCTATGTTTCTAATCCAGTTAAGAAAGGTTTTCTAATCTTAGTCAATAAAGTAGTACACATTTTTCCCTATAGAATATATTGTTGGCCACTTAAGTAGGCAACAGAGAAAAAAAATTGAGCTGTCAGAAAAAGTAGCAGTGCTTTGGATCTCTATCCATGAGTGAAGAGACCATTCATGAGGTTTTGTATCTCTATCCATGAGTACAGAGATCATACATGAAACCACACAGCAGCACTAGAGACATGACTTAGCAGAAGCTAAAATAGAGGCATTTCTACTAAAGTGCTTCAGACAGTGAGAGATTAGTGTGTGATTAGTGTGTTTCTACCACAGGAAGGGTGAGTGGCTGTGGTAAAAGCAGGGGCGAGGCCAAGACAGAGAGGTACTGCCACACTAGGCATGCTAGTCTCACAGTAGTAATGGCATGTGTCAGGTGCGCATGAATGCTGTGAAGATGCATGCTACATGCACTCCACATTTGCTTGCTAACACCAATGCATCCCCTTCTAGACAGAAGCACGTCACTGGAGCCACATACCATGCTGGGAGGAGGGTGGGAGCACATGTCCTCATGGCCCAGAAACACAGCAGTACCACCCTGTCGGCATGTGAGGAAGCTACTCACCACACCCAAGCAGGGAGAACAGACAACAATTCATGGTCCCCAACATAAGAACATGAGAAATGCCATACTTGGCCAGAACAAGGTCTGTCAAGTCCAGTATCCTGTTTCCAACAGTGGCCAAAACAAGTCACAAGTATCTGGCAGGTCTCCCAAAAAGGTACACAAGTTCCACAATACCTGTCCTGGTGTTAGCAGTGGATTTCCTGGGTCCTCTTTAATAATGGTCTATTGACCTTTCCTCCAAGAACTTGCCAAAACCTTTTTTAAACCCAGTTACACTAACAGCTTTTACTACATCCTCCGGTAACGAATTCCAGAAATTGATTACTCTTTGAATTGAAAACATATTTTCTCTTATTACTCTTAAATGGGTTACATTGTAGCTTCATTGCAGGTCCCCTAGTCTCTCTACTTTTTGATGGCATAAACAACTGATCTACGTTTACCCGTTCCACTCCATTCATTAATTTATAGACCTCTATCATATCTCCCCTCATTTGCCTCTATTCCAAGTTGAAGAGCCCAAACCTTTTAAGCTTTTCCTCATAGGGGAATCCTTCCATCCCCTTTACCATTTTGATGGCTCTTCTCTGTACCTTTTCTAATTCTGCTATATCCTTTTTATGATATGGCGACCAGAATTGCACACAATATTCAAGGTGAGTGGCACCATGGAATATTACAGAATATATTATAATATCCTTGGTTTTATTCTCCATTCCTTTACTTATGATTCCTAGTATTCTATTTGCTTTCTTGGCTGCCACTGCACACTGAGTGGAGGGTTTCAACATATTATCCATGATGACGCCTAAATATTTTTCCTGGGTGGTGAGTCCTAATGTGGATCATTGAATCGTGTAACCCTAGTTTGCATTGTACTTTCCTAGGTGCATAACTTTGCACTTGTCCTCATAAAATTTAATCTGCCATTTGAATATGCAGGGCCCGATTTTTGAAAGGCATTTCAATGGTTTACAGCCCCATAAACCATGTAAATGTCTCAAGTCTGGATATCCCCTGCTAACTTCCCTATGCGTCCCGATGCTATCCGGTTAGCATCGGGGCATGTCAGGGGCGTTCTGGAGCGGAACAGAGGCAGCAACAAGTGCTAATCAGGCAGCAGCAATATTGCATGCTGCCCAGTTAGCGACCTGTGCCTTAAATATAGGCGAGGAAAACCCTTGCCTATCTTTAAGGCACAGGCACATAACCGGGCAGCATGCAATACTGGATCACCCCTTTAAAAATTGGCATTGCATTGTCCATTCTTCAATCTTCAGGTACTACAGATGATTATAATGATAGTTCACATATTACTAATAGTAAGTATGCCATCTCATATTTCAGTTCTTTCAACACCTTCTGATGTATACCATCCAGTCCAGAAGATTTGCTACTCTTCAGTTTATCAAATAGTTGTAATACATCTTCCTGGTTTATCAATATTTCTTTCAATTCTTCTGGTACATCACCTTTAAATACTATTTCAGGCAAGGCCAACCTCTCTGCATCTTCTTCAGTAAAAACTAAAGCAAAGAATTCATTCAGTTTCTGCACTATTGCCTTGTCTTGCCTTAGCCCCCTTTTACTACTCTATCATCTAATAGTCCAACTGACACTCGCACAAATGTTTGCTATGAATGTACTTGGAAAGCTTTATTTCAAATTCTCTCTTTGCCTGCCTTATCAATGCCTTGCATCTAACTTTCCAGTGCTTATGTTGTTTACCATTTTCGTCATTGGATCCTTTTTCCATTTCCTGAAAGATGCTTTTTTGGCTACAACAGCCTCTCTGATCTCACCTTTAAACCTTGCTGTCAGTTTTTGGCCATCCTTCCACTTTTCTTAAAGCATTGAATACATCTGGTCTGAGCTTCCAAGATAGTATTTTTAAACAATGCCCATGCTTGATGTAAATCTTTAACTTTTGCATTTACTCCTTTTAATTTTTTCTTAATTATTTTCCTAATTTTAGCATAGTCTCCTTTTTGAAAGTTAAAAGCTAGTACTGTGGATTTTCTTGCCATCCTCCTTCTATTTAAAACCCTGCTCTTTACAGAAACCTATGAGCAGACAGACAAAGGTCTCCACCCGAACGGTAATGCAACTTCCTCCACCAACTCTATACCCACTCATATCAACTAGACATACGAGTTCATTGTACAATGTTATTAAGTATCCTCATGTTAAATGTAACCCCAATTGTGCTGTCTAAATGTTGTTAAGTGTACCCCCCCCCCAATTGTAATATGACCACTTTGATTGAAGGATAAGGTGGTATACAAATCTGTCTAAATAAATACATTTATTAAATGAAATGCAATCATTCTATGATCACTGTTGCCAAGTGGCCCTAACACCCTTTTCTCTTGCATCAGATCTTGTGTTCCACTAAGGACTAGGTCCAAAATAGCTTCCTGTCTTCTCAGTTCATGAACTAGCTGCTCCAAGAAGCAGTCATTTATTTTATCTAGAAATATTATCTCCCTAGCATGTCCTGCTGTGCATTGACCCAGTCTATACCAGGGTGATTGAAATCACCCATTATTACTGTGTTGTAACTTTTGTTAGCGTCCCTGATTTCTTTTAGCATTTTGTCATCCATCTGTTCCTTTTGGCCAGGTGTAGAGTAGTACACCCCCCCCCCCCCCTCTGCCATTAGCTTCCACTTTTTACATGGAATTTCTATTCATAGTCTACAATGCATTTTGTTTACTGCAAAACTTTAATCCTGTGCGACTGAAAGCTCTCAGAGCACAACCCCTCCATCAATTTGATCTACCCTATCATTGCGATATAGTTTGTACCAAGGTATCACAGTGTCCCATTGGTTGTCCTTCTTCCATCAGATCTCTGAGTTGACAATTATATCCAACCTTTAATTTAGTCCTGACAGATCTTTCACCAACAGAGCACAGTACAAGGGGCCAGTGAAGGACAGAGAAGGCTTAATAGAGTATAGGTGCACATCACTACACAGCACAGAGATATGGACTGAAGTAGAAGGAGGCAGGCATGTAAATCAGGGAAGCAAAGCCATAGATAGGGATTGAGTTGTAGGAGTTAGGGCACAAATTCTGCAAATTAATGCACAGGGGGCCCCTTCCTGGGGACCGCAGAGTCACAGCAATGTCCAGCATGCAAGCTCTGGAGCATCTAACCCTCTTACTCAGAGTCACTGAAAACACTTGGCAACCTAGGCTTCCATGGACAGTTGTCTCCAACCTTGCCTGAGTGGTCTACTTTGGTTGTTGTTTCCTTCACTTCGGCAGCTGTATTGTAATGAAGATCGCAGGCACGCTGAGAGCCGGGACACAGGAAATGTCCTTTGACCTCCGGCGTGCCTGCGATCTTCATTACAATACAGCTGCTGAAGTGAAGGAAACAACGCTCTTCACTTTGGCAGCTTTAATGAGCTGTTCCCGCTGTTCCTGAGCCTGCCGCGAGCTGATAAATGAGGTGAGCCGGGGCCTCTAAAGCCTGCCGCGGGGCTCTTCAGGCAGGAGGGGGGCTAGGGCTTGAAATGGCTGAGTGGAGGGGTCTAAAATTGGAAATGGGCTGGGGGGGCTATAATAGGAAATGGGCTGAGTTGGGGGGCTAGGAATAGAAATGGGGTGAGTGGGGGTGTGGGGCTAGGACTGCAAATGAGCTGATGGGGAGGACTAGGACTGCAAATGGGCTTTTGGGGGGGGTAGGACTGGAAATGGACTGAGTGTGGGGGAGCTTGGATTGGAAATGTCCGATGGGGAGGGGGCTACTTTTAGAAATAGCTGATAGGGGGCTAGGATTGCAAATGGGCTGATAGGGGCAGCTTGGACTGGAAATGAGTTGATTGGGAGGAGAGGCTAGGACTGAAAATGAGTTGATGGGGGGGCTCAGACTGGAAATGAGCTGATGGGGGGGGGGCTCGGACTGGGAATGGACTGAGTGTGGGGGAGCTTGTACTGGAAATGGGCTGAAGCTCCCCCACACTCGGCCCAATTTCCAGCCCAAACCCTCCATCAGCTCAAGGATTGGAATTGGTTTAGGGGGGGGGGGGGGCTAGTACTGGAAATGGCTGATGGGAGACCTAGGATTGCAAATGAGCTGATGGGGGAGATTGGACTGGAAATGGGCTGATGGGGGGTGGAATAGGACAGGAAATGAGCTGATTGGGGGGCTAGGACTTGAAATGGGGTGATGCGAGGGGGGGATGCAATTAGAAGGTAGCGGATGCTGAGTGGGGCTGGAACCAGAAGGGAGCTGATTTTGGGGGAGGACTAGAAGGGGATGGGGCTGGGGGAATGAGGATGGAGGGGGAAAAGATATTTTGTGTGGGAGGGAAGAAAAATCTACAAGTTGCTGGGTATTGGCAGAGTAAGTGGGGATTGAGGATGGAAGGGTGAAATTTGAGTGGATGATAAAGGAATAAAAAAGAAATTGGGGAAAGAGCAAAAGGGGAAAGATCAGTATGTTAAAGCAGATGTAGAAGATAGAATGGAAAAAAATCTAGAAGAAAGGACAAATGGATAGCAGACAATGGAGAATTAGCAGAAGATAGAAGAAACCAGACGAAAGTGACTGGAGCAATTGCAATTGAAAAATAAAATGCCCAAACAACAAGAGGTAGAAAATACTTTTTTATTTTGCATTTATTAACTGGAATATGTCAGCTCTGAGAAATGTGTATCACTAACGTCTTTGCATTTTTGTTTAGTACAAAAGGAAATTAATTTATAGTGTTGTTGTACATTCCAAGTTTGACTTTAGGGGTTCCAAATTTAATTATTGTCTTCCGATTTCTAAATTGTGATTCCTTGTTCTTTGTTTGGTGACGGTCTATGTTCTGCATGTGTAACCGAGCTGAGGTATTCTATTCTTGTAGTTTCTGTTTGACAGTGCCACTTGTTCTCTTTCCCCAGTAGGAGATGTATTGATTTAATATTTGCAGTGTTGCCTTTTTAATAGGTAGGATTTGGTGCTTTGTGAGTCCTTGTAGTGCTGTTATGATACTGTGGGTTTGCTATGGGTTCTGAATGGTCAGTGTTATAGCACTTCCTAATCTGCCTGGCAGTTGGCAGTGGAGTATGGAGTATAGTAATGTAGAAATCTGGTAGCCTTTCTTTATCCAGACACTCATTAACCCTATCCAGGCCGGTCCCGAAACTCTCGGGATCCAAGATTCTGACTAAATGGCCGAGCCCGAAATATTCGGGATCTGCACAATGAGAAAGAAAATCACTGTTATAACATATTGAATAAGACGGGTACAATTTTCCTGAAATATGCAAAAATTAACCCGGCTGCAGAATGTGTATAAAAAATTTAAGGCATGTTAAGATTATGCTAATATTATGCAAATGAGGCTCTTATGCAAATGAGGACCCGCAGTGAGCCTCCGCATATGGCCCCTCACTGCCCTTGGGCCACCCCTGACTACTACTACTACTTATCATTTGTATAGTGCTACAAGGCATACATAGCGCTGTACAGAGATATGTAAAGACAGTCTCTACTCATAAGAGCTTACAAACTAGTCAAGACAGATAACACAACTGGCGACTAGGATATATCTAGGGGAATGATAAGGAAGCGAATGGGGACTAAGATATATCTAGTGGAATGGTACGGGGCCAAGGACCAATCCTTGTGACATACCAATGGAAATGCACTATCCTCAAAATGAACTCCATTTACCTGTACCCTCTGTTGCCTTATACGTAACCAATTTCTAACCCAGTCAGTCACTTTAGAGTCCATTGCAAGGGCACTTGATTTATTTATGTCTCTGATGTGGGTCCACCAAACAAAAACAGCAGACTGCCACGTAAGCAGCAGAAGAAAACCAGTCCAGAAATGTGGCAGTAAAGGGGCAAAGAAACTTTATTAATCCTTAATGCAGGGGAAGCTGCCAGAAAACCCGACACAGGCCGTGTTTCATGTACAACTTCATTAGGGGTACTATGGCTGACTTACAGTTGCTTATGTGGGCACTTGCTACCTTCGTGCTGCTGGAAACCACGAACATGTCCTGAAGCCGCCTTTAGGTTTTACTGAAGTTTTCTTTCCAAAAACATGAAAACCGCCGTCAGGCTGAAATTCACTGTGAAATTCACTGTAAACAGTGTAAACAGTGAATTTCAGCCTGACGGCGGTTTTCATGTTTTTGGAAAGAAAACTTCAGTAAAACCTAAAGGTGGCTTCGAAACATGTTTGTGCTTTCCAGCACCACGATGGTAGCAAGTGCCTACATAAGCAACTGTAAGTGAGCCATAGTACCCCTGATGAAGTTGTACACGAAACACGGCCTATGTCGGGTTTTCTGGCAGTTTCCTCTGCATTAAGGATTAATAAAGTTACTTTGCCCCTTTTCTGCCACGTTTCTGGACTGGTTGTCTCTAATGTGGAAAAATGTCAAAGACTTTGCTGAAATCTAAATATACCACATCTAGTGCTCTCCCCCAATCTAATTCTCTGATCAACCATTCAAAGAAATTAATCATTACTTCCACATATAATTAAATTACTCTTGTTCACCTACAAAACTTTTCTTTAGTTTTCTGTGCTATTTATTGCATTTATCATTTTATTCTTTTTTTATATTGTGTGAACTATTGACAATAAAGGGAAAACCAGCAAAATTTTGTGGGGGTTTTCCTTGTCATTTCAGGTTAAAAATGGCATGAAACAACATGAGAAATATATTGTTGATATTTCCAATGTCTTTCAAATGAGTGCACAACACTAAAGAACATCCTCTCTGCAAAACCTCATTCCTCCTCTCTTATCTCTCTCTTCACCCCTCCATACAAGTCACTCTTAAAGGGCCAGTGGAAAGGTATTAGGCAATATAACACCATTCAACTGAGCTACATTAAATTCACTAAAAGTAGAACACAGTTATTTTCAAGACAGACTCAACCTGAAATTGTTTAATTCATTTAGGGGGATAGTTACTAAAGTGTGTTATGGGCATAACACACATTATGCAGCCCTTAATTATACATTAAAGGGTGAGGACGTGTGTTATTTTACCATATTGCACAATTTGCCACTATAACATGCATTTAATACTAATGAGATACAAAGCATGCAAATGCAAGCAAAACACCTCATTAGTATTCAAATTGAATAACACCGCTTGTGGTGATTACCACAAGCCATGTTATTTTTGGAAAAATAACACCAACTCAAAACTGGAGTTATTTCCCGACCAGAAGCATCGGGCCACTAACATGAAGCCCAATGTTCCAGATTGCAGTTTTAAAGAGGACATGTTCTGAAAAGGCAATCAGTGATCTGGGATCCCCTCCCTCTGGCATCACCCAGGAGTCAAGCCCCTTCCAATACACCTCCCTCCTCATAGAGACCTCAGTGCCCACACAGTCCCAGAAATAGAGCCCCCTCCCCCACAAAGACCTCCAACCCCTCAGATATAGAATCTATACCCCCTGTCCCTGAAGATCCATCTCCATCTTCTTGATCCACACAGGCCCACATTTACAAGTCCCTTGTGGTCTAGGAAAGTGGTTCTCAATCCAGTCCTTAGGGTGTACCCATCCAGCCAAATTTCAGGATATCCACAATGAATATGTATGAGATCAATTTGCATGCACTGCCTCATTGATATGAAAATCTCTCATGTATATTCATTGTCGGTATCCTGAAAACCTGACTAGATGAGTGTGCCCCGAGAATCGGGTTGAGAACCGTTGGTCTAGGGGTTAGCTGGCAGGAGAGATCCCCTCTCACTCTTGCCAGTGCCAGCACCAGCACCGGGTTGAAAATGGCAACCACGATCCCCTAGCAGTAGTCTCATGGTGATAGCACTGGGATTGGCCCTATCAGTAGTAGAGCAAGACTATCAATGGGGGACCATGGGTGCCATTTGGAACCTGACCACCAGGGACTTCTAAAGGTAGGCCTGAGTGGCCTAAGGAAATGGATAGGGTCTTAAGGGTCAGGGGTAGATTCTGTATCTGAAGAAGTGGAGTTCTTTTTTTAGGGGGGTCTACTTATTTTTATTTTATTTATTTATTTATAAATACTTATATACTGCATTTTCCCATGGATCAGGTGCACTTTACAATGAACAAAAGTATGTATGGGTGCAACATTTTACAAATACCCATTCATAGAACATGTGTAAACCTTTACAATAAAACTTATAACGTGATTACAGTGAATAACTTGATTTCATTAACTATGTACAATGCAACTTTTTACAATGAGGGGATTGGCACCTTAGTACATTGTAGCCCCTAGTCTGGATTATGACAGATATGTAATGTCCTATTTGCCTTTGTCGTTTTGTTTTACTGTGTTTGACTGAGCACCATAGTGCATCTTGAATAAGTGTTTTTTCAGTTTTTTACGGAATTCTCTAATGTCCATTAGATTTCTGACCTCGTCTGGTAGTGCGTTCCAGTGGATGGCTGCAGAGTGTGAAAATGCCTTATTGTTGGTTGATGTTTTAGCCTTTGTAAAGTCTTTCGGAATCTTTATTTTATTTGCGTTTTTACTCCTTTGGTTGCATTTTGGTGTTTCTTTGGTAATTAGTGTGCTGAGAACCGAAGGGGCTATGTTATTTATTAATTTAAAAGTTGTTACTAGGCTTTTGGAGTGGAGGAGTAGCCTAGTGGTTAGAACACTGGCTTTAGTAGCCAAACAACCAGGGTTCAATTCCCATTAGCACTCCTTGTGGCCTTTGGCAAGTCACTTAACCCTCCACTGCCTCAGAAGAAAGGCCTGGCAATCTACTTCCAGTGACACTGCCAAGAAAACCCAGGAGCTCCTGGGTCACCACAAGTCAGGACTGACTCAAAGGCACACATTGCATTTTTACTAGGATTTTATAGCTTATTTGGCAGTAGATGGGGAGCCAGTGAAGCTTTGCTAGTATGGACATTGTGTGTTCAGTTGGGTGGGTCTTCAGGATGGTTCTGGCAGTAACATTTTGTACCAGCTGTAGCCTCTTAAGGTTCTGTTTAGTAATTCCCTGAAATACCATATTTGCAAAGTCAAAGTGGGGTGTAATTATTGCTTGAATTATGGATATGAAATCTTGCAGGTGAATTAGAGGATGTAGTTGTTTCAGTATCTTAAATTTGTAGTGCATTTTTTTTTGTTGTGTTTTTGATATGGGCTTCCATGCTAAGATTCTTATCCAGCAACACCCCTAGGTACTTCACTTTGCTTTTAGTTTTGATCTCTTGGTTCTGAAGTACTATGGATGGGGGAGGGGGGGTATGATTTGTTTCTTGTCACGTATAGGACATCTGTTTTTGAGAAGTTGATGTGTAGGTTATGTTCTTTGAGCCATGTTGTTAGTTCATTGAAACACTCTGTAATTACTTGAATTGGAGGGTTCGGGATCGTAAATGGTAGGTAAACTATTATATCGTCCGCGTAAATATGGTAGTGTACGCAGAACCGCTTGAAGATATTGCAGACAGGTTGCGGGTAAATATTAAAGAGGAGTGCGGATAGGGCAGATCCTTGTGGGAGGCCCTGTTCTTGCTTGTATGTGTTTGATGTTTGATTGTTGATTCTCACAGTTTGGGTTCTGTTGTTTAGGTATGTTGTGAACCAGTTGTGAACCGTGGAGTTTATCCCTACTTGTCGAAGTCTGTTTAGCATTGTTGTGTGGTTTACACTGTCAAATGCAGCAGAGATATCTAAAAATAATAGCATAAACGCTTGTTTAGAGTCATCTATTCCTCTTGCAAGTGTGTCTAGTAGCACTGTAATTAGTGTCTGTACTCCATGATGGGGGCGAAAACCGTATTGCTGGTCATCGAGGGGGGCCGAGGTATCAATGTAATCCTGCAGTTGGGTTTGAATTACCTTTTCTATTAATTTAGCCATGAATGGTATACTCGATATGGGACGGTATGAAGTGAGTAAAGTTTTGTCAAGGCTGTTATTTTTGAGAATTGGTCTTATTTGAGTGTGTTTGAGAGTGGATGGTAGATACCCTTTTTCTAGGGAGAGGTTAATCATGGGTAGTATGAAAGAGGAGAGTACTGGCAGTGTCTTTTATATCCAGTCTACTGGGCATGGGTCTAAATGGGATGTCGTTATATTTAAGTTGGTGATTATAGTCTTGGATATTGTGTGGAAGTCTGTCCAGGAATTAGTCTGGTCTGAGTAGACCTCTTTGTGTTTTGTTGATGGGGGCGGGGGGGGGGGGGGGGTTGTAGTTTAGTTTTGTTCATGTAGTAATGAGCTAGGGTTTGTGGTGATATATCTGTCACCGTTTCATTAGAATTATATGCTTTGCTTGTTAAATTTTGTACAGGACTAAAAAGAACACGAGGATGATTCATGGATTTTGCTAGGATGTTGGAGTAGTGATTTTTCTTTGTGCTTTCTATTGTTTCTTTGTATGTTTTAAGATTGTTTATGTATTTTTCATAATTTGATGTGGATTTGGTTCGTCGCCATTTCTGTTCTATTTTTCTCAGTTTTCTTTTCAGTGATTTTAGTGTGGCATTAAACCAGGGGGCGTCCCTGTTTTTATGGTTGTTATATTTATTGTTAGGGTTTTTATGTGGTATTTTGCATGTTGCTGCATTGGAAATTATTTTGTGCCAGTTATCTATTGATTCGTCAAGATCAAATGAGCTGGGTGATAGTTGCGGTATTATTTGGTCAAGAAATTCCTCTTCATTGAATTTCTTGAATCTGCTAGTCAGGGGTTGATTTGGTTTTCTTATTTGAGTATTATCTGGGTAGGTGAGGTTGAATTTTAGCAGGTAGTGGTCAGACCATGGAACTGGGGTGCATTCCAGAGATGCGGAGTTGAATAATTTTTGCATGGGGCCCGGTAGGAATAGAAGGTCTAATGTTCTTCCTTTGTTGTGGGTTCGTCTATTTATAACCTGGTGGAAGTCCATGTCTGCTGTGGCGTCTATGAAAGGTATTGATTGAGTGTTGGGTAGCGAAGTGAGATTCAGGTCTCCCAAGTGTATTATTGGGTTAGAGTCAGTTGATGTGCCCAGCAGTCTGATTAGAGGATCTGTGATGCCTGATCTTTGGTTTGGTGGTCTGTATACTAGGCATGTTCTGAGGTGTCCGATTTTCAGGATAAGGGTTTCCATATTGTCAATGTTTTCTGAGTTTATTAGTTTTGCATTTAGGGATTTTTTTGTTATGATAAGCACGCCTCCTTCTCTCTTGTGCACTCCGTGGGTGTGAAAAATCTCATAATCTTTAATTGATTGATGTACACCAAATCGGTGTCCGTAAGCCAGGTTTCTGTTACACAGACTATGTCTGGCTTTTGTTCATTGAGAAGGTCTGTAAAAATAGGAAGTTTATTTTTCATTGACCTTGCATTTATTAGATAACATATGAGGGCCTTGTGTGCCAAATGAGAGTCTTGTGTGTTCGTTTGTAAATCTGGGGTTAGTTTTATGTTGATTAGACTACATAAGAACATAAGATATGCCATACTGGGTCAGACCAAGGTCCATCAAGCCCAGTATCCTGTTTCCAACAGTGGCCAATCTAGGTCATAAGTACCTAGCAGTTTCCCCAAAAGACACAGGTTCCACAGCCTAGGGAGTTTCACTTTGTGGTTATATTTGGTGTTTTTTGCTAAGGGTGTGAATTTGTTGTGATTTGATCTTTGTATTATGGGGATTGGTCTGTTGTGTTTATTGGTTAGTCCATTGGTCAGAGCTATAAGGGTGATGAGTATGATGCAGATGCATATTTTCCTAAATAGTAAGGAAGTTTGAGGGAACATTTTTCCAGGTTACTATCTTGTTTTGTCTCCTTATCTTTCTTGTTGGGGATTTGCCACCAGTAGTGACTTGGTGGGGAGTAAGTGTCTATGTGTGGTGTTTGCAGTGTTATGGCTATTGTGTTGTTCTAGTCTAGTGTTTAGATTGTGTTGCCTTGTATGTTTGGTTATGTGTGTTTATATGTGTTTAGACGGGGGATTGAAGGGGGGGGGTTGTTTAAGCCTTTACCTTAGTTTTTAGTATCTGTGGGTAGCTATTATGATTTTTACCTCTTAATTTGATGGTGATAATTGTTATTTATTTGTAGTAATTACTGTGCTGTTTATTGTGGCCGGTTCAAGGGTAGGCAAGTACAAATTTTGAATGGGTTATTTTGATTTGGTGGATGGTATATTCTGTGCTATGTACTTTCATTGAGAGCCATCCAGGGTAATATCAATACCTTTACACATTCGGAAGGATTTATTGGACTAGTACCTTCCGTAAATAACTTTTCTTTTGTGCTTCAGGATTAGATATGTTTGAACATTAACACATTCAGGCAAAGACATGAAAAGGCATTCAGTGAAATATTCAATCAGTAATGCTTTTTGATTGAACTGCTTTTTAGCATAGACACATTCAAACAGCAACTCTTTCTGTGACTGCTCTTTCTGTTGCGCTATTTGATAAGATGCTTTCTAGCAAGTAAAAAACACTGCATTCCCTGTGTCCTATTGGGTAAGGCATTAGTAGTTTAAACATGCCGTTTATCGTGTTGATAGTCTCGCTTTCAGTGTGTGTCGGGTACTGTTTTGTGATTTGCTAAAGACGAGGTCGGTAAGTTTTACTGAGTAGTATTCTCTTGTTAAAACACTAGCATTTTGGTGTTAGGCGTTTATACATATCTCTGTGATTATATCACATTACTGAGAGAAGCTATACTTTCAGATCATAGTTTTAGTAAACTTACAGTTTCTTGTGCGGTGCTATTATGAAAGTCCGTGCTTTGATGCTGCCAAGGCTCATGCGTTGGTGTTATGTGCTGGGTTTAGTCTCCTGCTGAATCGGTTGTCTGGATCGGTGGGGGTGATGATCTGGCTCGATCGGTTCCAGTGTTTCTGTTTAGCGTTCCTCTCCTAAGGGCCTTGCCAAAGGGCCCTTTGGTGTGGCCCTTCGGCACAGGCACGCCTGGCGCAGGCACACCTAGGCCCGCCGGTGCTTATCAACTTCTTGGCTTTGGGAGATGCTGGGGCCTCTAAAGGGGATTATTTGAGGGATTCTGAATCCTTGGTGGTGACAGGTGGAGGAGACCCCTGGATCATTGGTTGCCTTTTCAAAATGTGGCCCCTGTAAGACTGAAGCCTGGAGAATTGGGCTGTATATTATTTTCAGTAAATAATGCAACCTGCAAAGTTAATGATAGGTTGTGTTATCTCCTTACTGCAGGGGTCACTAATCTCGTGTACTGAGTTAGTGCAGGTTAAACATAGAAACATAAAAACATCACAGCAGAGAAAGACCACATGGCTTACCAGTCTACCTTGTATACTGTCATGAAGAAGTCCCTTCTGAGCCTATAAAGATAGGGCAAGATGAGGATTTGCTTTCAGAAACTGACAGACAGTCTGAGCACATGGCTCAGTGTTTGCAAAAAAGAAGTAAACAAAGAGAGTCACGAGCTAGAAAGACACGCCCCTGCAGTGACGTATTCCCTAACTCAGGAGGTAATGAGTTTCACCTGTTTCAGGGCAGGGCACAGCTAAGCCCTGAGAGTTACAATGATAAAAAGTGGTCATTAGCTTGGACCAAGCAGAGCCAGAGGGGGAACTGGAACGAGAGCCAGAACGAGAGTCAGAGGGAGAACTGGGAAGAGAGCCAGAAAGGAAGCCAGCAAAGGAGCACGCTGACTAGAAGAAGTCAAAGAGGAGTGAGAACCAAGGGAGCCATATTCCTGAGGCCAGAAGGAAGCAACCCAGGACAGGTGTTGTCTGGTACAGGCAGGAGAGAGAAGAATCTTCCTGAGAGTCAGGCTTGGCAAAGCTCACACGCTCTGAGAAGAGAGACAGGCTGGTTGGAGAATACTGGTACATCTGAGGGGAAAGTTAATAGGCTGAGAGGCAAGCAAACACCAGCTGTGTTTGAGAACCAGTCTAACCCTGCAGAGTGGAGAATTCCTTCCCTTTCAAAGCCAAAAAGTAGGCTTAATAATTCATACAAGTTTGAACCTAGCTATAAAGCAGTTCCCTATAGTTATCAGAAAGTAGCAAACTCCCTGGACAAAAACTACAGCATATATGGTAGTTTACAACCCTGCTCAGGAGAGTGTTACAGAGAGAAACCACGTGAGGTCAGAGAAACCGTTTGTTTCAAAGATCAGGATAGCAGCTTAATGACACGCCCTGCTATTCCTGATGCTGAGGAAATGCAGATAGACTCTGACCATAATGAAATAGTGGATGATTGGATGGACTGTACATTATCTTTGGCTGATCATGTGAATTCCCTATGCTGAACAGTGTCTGTGAGAGACGGTAAAAGCAGCAGAAAAAAAGGGAACATTTTCTTTGCTAATTGAAGCTGTTGTGTTTTGTTTTGTATCAAGCACTGCACGTTTAAAGCCTGAAGCTGACAAGGCTAACTTATCTGAGTTCATGTATAATTTCCTCAAGCCAATTGTATGGCATGTTTTGTCCTGAGTTATTCACTTGCATTTAATCCGCCGGGAAGGGGAAAATAAATTCTTGTCATTGCCTGAAACCACTCGACTGCAACTCATCTGTGCTCAAGGAGTAAAGGGACTTACATTCCCAGAAGGCCTTGCAGAGTTAAAGCAAGACCGCGCTCTCTGAGGCAGGAACACCACAGGCAGACAAGACTCAGTGCCCTAGGCGTTGGGCTGGCCACCGTGAGGGTGACAATACCAACTGCTAAACTCTACAGTCCCATTTTTTCTTTTAGAGATCTTTTGTGTTTGCCCCATTTTTTTCTTGAATTCAGATACAGTCTTTGCCTCTACTACCCCCACTGGAAGACTATTCTATGCATCTACCATCTTTCCATAAATAAATATTTCTACAAATTACTCCTGAGTCTATCTCCTTTCACCTTCATCCTATTCCCCCTCACTGCAGAGCTCTCTTTCAAGTGAAAGAGGTTCTTGTCCTGTGCACTTATGACATGGAAGTATTTAAACATCTCTATCATATCTCACCTCTCCATTCTATTTTTCCAAAGTATATATTGATATCTTTAAGTCTATTCAAATATGCCTTTTCATTACCCATCATCAACTTTGCCATGCTGAATGGTTTTGGAGGAAGCACCAGACCTCCTCATACCTTCATTGCTACAAGGAACTGCACAAACCTTTTTGTTCTCAGGTGCATCTGGCCAAGAAGGATTATTACTCCCAGCAAATAGCAGCTACTATTAATTCCACTCGCAAACTGTATACTATTTTGTATTCCTTAACCAGACCTTCTACAACCTCTCAGGATTTATGTCAGGGTTCCTTAAAATCTCCTTTTGTTTTGGTTACTTTCTTTGTTATTTAAGTGCAAACTCTTTGGGCTCATTTTCCCAACTGTCCATTACCCCTTTCCCCTCCTAGTTCCCCTCCTTCTGTTTCTATAGCTTCCTCTCCAGACTCTCCTCTATCTCTATCTCATTCCTGGTCATCTTTTTCTTTAGTCTCTGCTGCAAAACCTCTTAAAACTCTTAACTCATCTCATAAGACTATTTCATCTATAGATCCTATTCTGTCTACCTGGCTCCATCCCTGACTCTTCAAACACTCATATTATCACTGATAAGCAACAGTCTGTATTGTGGGGATTTTCCTCACTCCTGGAAACATACTAAGGTTAGGCCTATCTTGAAGAATCCTTCTGCTGATCTCTCTGACCTCTCTCAATACTATCCGGTCTCTACTCTGTCCTTTGTTTCTAAACTCTTGGAAAGGTTTGTCTTTGTTCAACTTTCATCACATTTAATATCTATTCATGCTTTTCATCCTAGGATTCTGCAAAGGTCACAGCACTGAAATTATCCTTCTTTCACTCACTAGTGAGCTTCATCATTCCCACAACTGTGGTAATGTCTTGGTGTTGGTTTCTCTTGGGGGCATGTTTACTAAACGGCGCACCTGTGCGGGGCGCACCTGAGCGCCCTAAAATGATGCATTTAAGTGCTCTTAAACGCCCCGTACACGTGCGGGTCACATTAACGGGCCCCGCACACGTGCGCCGAAAACGCGCACGTTTGCGGGGCGCTCATGTGCGATAGAGGCGTGGAAAGGCGAAATGAGGGCGGAGGAAGGCCCCCGAGGGGCGGAGAGACGGGGTCAATGGGTGGAATGTGGGAGGGGAGAGACTCCCCGCACAGGAGTGTGCCCGAATTTACAAGGAAAAAATACCGCGAGTGAAACACTCGCGGTTAGAGCGCATTTAAAGGGAAGAGAAACCATTTCCGTCTGCAATGTACAGCAAAATCGGGGAAACCTAAAAGACGTGAGCAGTGTGATAAATGTGCACAGAACAAAATAGCAAACATGATATGAAAATGACCACAATAAATTCAAAGAAAATTATAATCCAGCTGAGCAACAGTGATATTAATGGGCAACCATACAAAACACTCCCAGGAAAGCTCCAAAAAAAAGAAATGAATTTTGGAAGGGTCTACGCTCCGTAGACCCATTCAAAAGCACTGCATTTTAATGGAGCTTTCCTGGGAGTGATTTCTAGGTTGCCCATTGGTATCACTGTTGCGCAGCTTGGTTATGGTTTCCCTCCCCTTTTTTGGAGGGCATTTGTGAGGTTTATTTGCACCTTTGTCCCCATACAAGGTCAACGAGCCCACAGTAAAATTGTGAAGAGCAGGGTGTCTGACCCGTGCGGCCAGGTATCACATCTCCAGAGACTGCACTGTTTCTGTGGCCACAGTGTGGTGCAGCAGACACAGCCAGTACCTGTAGGACCAGAGAACCACAGGTTCAAAACCCAGCTGGGGCTCCTGCCAACCCAGTCCCCATCATGTTACCCACCACTAAACAGTGAGAATACAGACACTCTTTTATTGCAGAGAACATAAGCATGGTCCCAACACCAATATTTTACCCTACACCGCACACAAACCATAACAATGGGCATTGCCTACAGCCAAGTCCCCCAAAGTCAGTCCTGGTGTGCTACAACTCACTCAGGTCATATGTTTTTCCCAGATAGGAACATGTCTGCATGTTTGCGGAAGGGTACAGGTGGCGGAGGGGGCAGTGGCTGCAAACCACAGCAGACAGTGGCCTAGGCCTGTGCAGGCTGGCACCGTCCACCGCAACAGACAGGCTCTGTCGGATGTACAGTCATGTACTCCCCAGGGAACATAACATATCTGTGGCAACACGGTGGTGCAGTGCACACAGACAGTGTGTGCAGGAACAGATGGTCACAGGTTCAAAGCCCAGCTGGGGCTACTGCCAATCCAGTCCACATATTTTTCCTACAACTAAACCGTGATAGTAAGGACAAAACTGTATAGCTAGGAACATATGCATGATTAATACACCTATATTTTACCACAGCACTCACAGACACCATAAACAGGCGCATTATCTGGAGCAGAGTCTCCCAAATGCAGTCCTGGAGGGCCCCACACCATTCAGGTTCCATGCTGCCTCGAACAAAGATGCCTGTGCTGCATAGCTATGCACCACCCCCATGGTATGCAGATGTAGCTCATGCATATGTATGAGGGATAGCATGAAAACCAGAACAGTGTGTGGAACACCAAGACTGGATTTGGGGAACTCTGTGAAATGGGCTTTCCAGATAAGGACATGTCTGCATGTTGGCTGAGGGGTACAGGTGGTGGAGGGGGCATTGGCTGAAAGACACAGCAGACAGTACAGTAGGCGTGTGCAGTCTGGCACCGTCCACCACAACAGACATGCTCTGTTGGATGTACAGTCATGGACTCCCCTGGGAATGCAGCATATATGTTGCAAAACGTTGGTGCAGTGGATACAGACAGTGTGTGCAATAACAGAAGGTCACAGGTTCAAATCCTGTATGTGGCTCCTGGCCAACTAGGTCACATAATTGTACCCTTCTAAAACAAGCCAGGAAAGAGTGGCTATTTGCTGATGAGAACCTAAGATCGTATCCCATATGTGTAGTTTTCCTTCAACAGTAGCCACCACATAAGCATGTGCATCACCTACAGCAGAGTCAACCAAATGCAGTCCTGGAGTGTCAATTGTTAGTTAAGTTTTATGCAGTCTCCAATATAAGGCCATGTGAGCATGTTGACGGCAGAGCAATTGGTGGCAGCTGTCCACAGCACACCATGGCATACTCCTTTTTAAGTGGGTGGTGTGGAGTGCAACAGACAGGGTCAGTGTGACAAACACCCATGCATATCCCTGGGAATGCACTGTCTCTGTTGCAAGACGGTGGTGCAAAGCACACAGCCATTGCCCTCAGGAGGTGAAGGTCACAAGTTCAAATCCTGTGTGTCGTCCCTGGCCAAAAAGCCCCCACGAATGTGACATCGCACAATTTTAAGAAACAGAAAATAATCTGTAGTGCAGGTAATGCAAAGATGGCCAATACATGTATTTTTTCTGACAAAGTGTACATATATGAGAAACATGTGCATCACATAGAGCAGTTTCACTCAAATGCACTCCTGAAGTGCCTCAAATCATGCACATCTTATGATGTGTCAAATAAAGATGGTGTTGTGCAATGTAATGTGTTGGTCCATGGTATGCAGATATATCTCATGCATATTCCGTAGGCACACTTGGGAAAAATTAACAGTGTCTGACTCAACAGGACTGTATTTGGGTACCTCTGCCGGACAGTACTGGCCATCAGGAGAATAAATGAATAGACCCACAGGCTCCATGATCCAAAGCCTATTGGATATACATGATATTGGGCCTTGCGTACATCTCACACAAGTAGTAAGTGTGCACCTTAGCGCTGTCACCATAAACCTGGTAATTCAATACACATATAGCAACATGTTGAACAGATTAGTAGCAGATATCAATTTCTAGGTAAAGCACAATATGGTGATTGAGTGTTATGACACCAATATGTTTGATGTTTGTGGAGTGTGTCTCACGTCTGGTGTTCGACAATGTGTCCCACATTGGGGTGTGACAGCAACAGTATTGCATACCATAGCTATGCCTGCACTGTGTCCAGGACTGCTGAGTTGGCCTAGACTGCAAAAGCTATCTATAGTAGCACAGTGATGGCCTAGCTGTGGGATTGTGTGTCTGTACATCCAGTGTGTGATGTCTGCAAGACCTTACTCAGCCCACAATGTTTGTACTGTGTCCAGTATTAGCTTGCCAATGTGCATAATGAGGAGCTAGGTATTGTGGGTATACCCCCGACAGGCTGGCCTGGGCTGGATGCATGAGCGCAGAACATAGGGCAATGTAGCAGACATCGTAGTGTGTGGTCATCAGCAACATGGACAAGGTAGCCCCTGCATGTCCTCCTGGAAGGTCACTCTCACCCTGACTAAGCAGTTACCATGGCGTGGCTAGGGCAGCCATAGTGCCAACAGCATCTCTTGTAAGTGATATGTATGGGTTTCCTTTTGGTGCCGAATCACTTGCTAAACTGCTTGGTGATTGTGCAGACATCCCAGTTTTGGGTGCGCACATTTCCTCCAGTAGTATGCACTATGGGCTAGCTAGCAGACCGAATGCATCTAGTATGTGTAAGGTTGCCACACCGTCAGGGGTGCATCGGCTGCAGTGTTCCACTATTTGCTGGAGGACAATGTCAGATAGTGGTGGTGTGCTGCTGATCATTTTTAGGCCTGCCATTTGTCTGCTGTCACCTTATGGATGTGCATAGAAATCCATGCACCACGTTTATGTTTGGTTTTATGTTTATCTTCTCTCAGCTGGACCCAGTTTATCATTTCCCACCAGCAGCGCCATTGCAGTATTGTGGATGTGTTGTTGGGTGATTATGCGTTACAGTGGTTAATGTATGGGTTGTTACTGAAGCCGTCTATCTGTCCAACCCACCATCCACCCCCTCCCCCCAATTACATAACATATGTGGGCATTGGCACCACACAGCATAAGACCAATGTGGGTGCTGCAAATTGCTGAAGGTGTAAACGTCACAGAGAAATAGCAGATGGCCACAAGTGTATTTGGCAGTGCATCTACAACAACTACCCATCACACAGTGTCACTGATGTGGACCTACACCATAGCCTATCCCACCTAAGCTAGGTGCTGTGGACATGGTGCTGTGTGTCCACTCTCAATCTCAGGGTGAGCACGTGACCCACACAATGTAACAGTCAATAGCAACTCTGTGTCATCAACCTACACGTTCAGTAATTATATACAGGTTGAGGTGGGTATCTGGCTGCATAAATCATCTTGCTGTTATTTGTAGACGGATGATTTACATGTGCAGTGCATCATGGGTATGTGTGGTTAACCCCATCCTGGTAAAGAAAGCCAACAGGTCATGTGTTGGCCTGTAGTCCACCTGCAGGCAGCCAGGGGTGTATTAGCAGCTATGGCAGTGGTTCTGACCCAGTCCTCCCTGAAAGCCTAGGCAAGATGGGTGTTTATGAACGCACAAATTAAGATGCAAGATATATATAAGTAATCGCGATCTTTTGTCAAGCTGAGTGGTGTGTGGCCCCCAGGACTGCTTGTCAACACTCCTGGACAACACCTCTGTCATCAACCATTGTAAGTGGCCAAGGTGCTGATGTGTAAGACATCAAAAAGGTCAGATAGAATGTGTAGCATGCATCTTTGCCTGTCACCACCAACAACATAGTTTGTCAGTATACAACTGCATGGTGGTGGTGAGAAATTACAAAGTATGTGACACAGTCTATCTATGCCTTCCATGTCTATGTCATCTGTGCTTTGCACACTCACACGCCTAAATGACAGAGGTGTAAGGCAGGTGTCCTCAGAGCCAGACCTATCGAGCCACAAAACACTCAGGTTGCAGGATAGCTCTGATGCATAGCGATCTCATGTGTAGTCATTAGGCCTATCCAGATTACCAGACAGACCAAGGGGTTCAAGGAGGACTGCTCCACAACCGCAGAGCTATGGAGAGGTGGGTCACCTGTGATCTCACAGTGTCTTGAGGCAAAAGTCATGCATCTGATCCCACAGTTGAGTAATGTGACATGTGTATCTGAGGCTTGTGTCATATATTACGTCATTTGCTACTGCCAACAACACCCTCAGTGCTGTAGCCTGAACCTTCATCAAACGCACCCTATACGGTGGCAGAACTGGAACATGAGAAGGTGCTGTGGCGGAGACTGCAACTCATAATGCACTCTCTGGAGTGGCTCATAGAGGATCAGATGTGCCATCCAAGATTATTGCAATGTCACAGTGTGTTTGCTGTCAGAAGAAAAATCATAACCCAAGGACACACAAACCACTGCTGATATTAGAGAGTAATGTCCCAGCAAGTCATATTGATTAGGCAGACTGTGTAAAGGGAAATAGTAGGTCTGTACCATAAGGAGAATTGGCAAATAATGTGGCACACGTCAGCCAGAATGTCTGTATGTCAGAACACCTACTTAAAATCAACGTGCTTGTCTGTCCCATGGCAAACTCCATCAGCTCAGTATGTGTGTTACGCAACCTAATGTGTATGTAGACTGTCCAGATAGAAACGGCCCCCAGCCCCTCCCACCCCCCCTTATGCCATCCCGAACATCATTGCTGGCCGCACATTGAGATGAACTACTGAACATGATATATTGGGACTCATAGCTCCACATCACCAGGATGACTGTTAGACCACTCTGATGTGCTGTGTGGTCTCCTGTGGATAGGGAGTGTTTGTGGTCTACCTTAAGCACACACAACCATATCACCATGGTGACTGATATGCCACTGTGATGGCCTCCATGACGCATGGGGATAGGGAGGCTGTATTAAACGGTGCAAGCACACACAAACATGTTTCACGGTTGACGTATAGCCCACTTTGATGGGTCTCAATGACACCTTGTTGTGTTTGCATTTGTAGTGTCACTCATTGCAATGTCAAAGCCATAGTACATCACGTCATACGAAAGCCTAAGAAACATTGTGGAAGTGTTGATTACTTCAAGTCCAAAATGTGTAGACACCATATGATCACAAACTATCTTATGTGTCTAAAATAGGTGTCACTCACCAGTGTATATGCAAATTGTGCTGCGAATGTGCATATGTCTATGTGCTGAAATGCGTATTTGCGGTGCGCATTTGTACATAATACGTCACGCAGCAGCGCCAGTTGCGTGGCGTACATGACTGTAAACCAGTTGAAAAATGGGCCAGCTGCGGTGCGCAGACACACGTATGACGTTGTTAAACTATGGTCGTTGCGCAGATGGACATCATAGGTTGCTATACGTTGCGTTTCGGGACGCAGATGGACGTATGACATCGCTAAACCGCGCCATTTGCGGGGCACAGTTGTACGTAAGACGTCACTAATCTGCGCCAGTTGCGGCGCGCATGCGCGTGAATAACGCTGCGTGCAAGCACATGACAGTATCGGAAAATGGCGCCCAGACAAAGAAAGCCCTCCTTTACTCCACGCGAGCTGCGCTCCCTGGCCCGGCTGATTGCCAACAGGCAAGAGAAGCTGTTCCCCGGGCCCAGCAGGCAAAGGGACAGCTCCAAGGTCCGCAGGGCATGGGAGCGGCTACAGCGAAGATTTAATCGCCTCGCTGAATACCCAAGGGAGGTAAGTGTATGGGGGCAACTCATTGGAATCAGATATGTAGCCTGTGTCCATTGCAGATGTCCATGCTGCTAATATAAGGTTTTGTGAGTCAGGAATATCCAGCAGATGACCAGAAATCACATAATGTCTGTGTATCATATGTGACTGCTTTGTCCTGTACCCTGGTGTTGCTGGCAATGGTCACAGAGGTTCTGATGCTATGGAATCTGCTGCTGTGGCCCTGCAACAACATACATGAGGAATGTACGCCCATAAATCACCCTCAACCCATCAATACCACATCATATGGATATGGTGGGATGTGGATCTGGATCCAAACACCTTGTGTACAGCAATAGGCCATGTGACATGTAGCATTACTGGTATGTAAGTCCACCCTGTGATATGGGTTACTAAACAAACGTTGTTGAATAGGCCCCCCCCCCCAATCCCCAGGGGTCCTGAGAGCTCATCACAGTGGCCTATCCATCACCCTTGAGATATGGTTCTGTGTGTGCAGACAATTGAAGATATATCCATCCTATCCCCATAAGACTACTGAGACCATCACAGTGAGTCACCTGTCATCCTGGCTAGATGTTGTTGTGTGCTGAAACAGTTTGCATGAGCCACCCTATCCCCAGGAGAAGACAGAGCCCATCACAGTGGGTCGCCTGTCATCCAGGGGATATGGTTGTGTGTGCTGAAACAGTTTGCATTAGCCACCCTATCCCCAGGAGAAGACAGAGCCCATCACAGTGGGTCACCTGTCACCCTGGCTAGATGTTGTTGAGTGCTGAAACACTTTGCATTAGCCACCCTATCCCCAGGAGAAGACAGAGCCCATCAGAGTGGGTCACCTGTCACCCTGGCTAGATGTTGTTGTGTGCTGAAACAGTTTGCATGAGCCACCCTATCCCCAGGAGAAGACAGAGCCCATCACAGTGGGTCGCCTGTCATCCAGGGGATATGGTTGTGTGTGCTGAAACAGTTTGCATGAGCCACCCTATCCCCAGGAGAAGACAGAGCCCATCACAGTGGGTCGCCTGTCATCCAGGGGATATGGTTGTGTGTGCTGAAACAGTTTGCATGAGCCACCCTATCCCCAGGAGAAGACAGAGCCCATCACAGTGGGTCGCCTGTCATCCAGGGGATATGGTTGTGTGTGCTGAAACAGTTTGCATTAGCCACCCTATCCCCAGGAGAAGACAGAGCCCATCACAGTGGGTCGCCTGTCATCCAGGGGATATGGTTGTGTGTGCTGAAACAGTTTGCATGAGCCACCCTATCCCCAGGAGAAGACAGAGCCCATCACAGTGGGTCGCCTGTCATCCAGGGGATATGGTTGTGTGTGCTGAAACAGTTTGCATTAGCCACCCTATCCCCAGGAGAAGACAGAGCCCATCACAGTGGGTCACCTGTCACCCTGGCTAGATGTTGTTGAGTGCTGAAACACTTTGCATTAGCCACCCTATCCCCAGGAGAAGACAGAGCCCATCAGAGTGGGTCACCTGTCACCCTGGCTAGATGTTGTTGTGTGCTGAAACAGTTTGCATGAGCCACCCTATCCCCAGGAGAAGACAGAGCCCATCACAGTGGGTCGCCTGTCATCCAGGGGATATGGTTGTGTGTGCTGAAACAGTTTGCATGAGCCACCCTATCCCCAGGAGAAGACAGAGCCCATCACAGTGGGTCGCCTGTCATCCAGGGGATATGGTTGTGTGTGCTGAAACAGTTTGCATGAGCCACCCTATCCCCAGGAGAAGACAGAGCCCATCACAGTGGGTCGCCTGTCATCCAGGGGATATGGTTGTGTGTGCTGAAACAGTTTGCATTAGCCACCCTATCCCCAGGAGAAGACAGAGCCCATCACAGTGGGTCGCCTGTCATCCAGGGGATATGGTTGTGTGTGCTGAAACAGTTTGCATGAGCCACCCTATCCCCAGGAGAAGACAGAGCCCATCACAGTGGGTCGCCTGTCATCCAGGGGATATGGTTGTGTGTGCTGAAACAGTTTGCATTAGCCACCCTATCCCCAGGAGAAGACAGAGCCCATCACAGTGGGTCGCCTGTCATCCAGGGGATATGGTTGTGTGTGCTGAAACAGTTTGCATGAGCCACCCTATCCCCAGGAGAAGACAGAGCCCATCACAGTGGGTCGCCTGTCATCCAGGGGATATGGTTGTGTGTGCTGAAACAGTTTGCATTAGCCACCCTATCCCCAGGAGAAGACAGAGCCCATCACAGTGGGCCACCTGTCACCCTGGCTAGATGTTGTTGAGTGCTGAAACACTTTGCATTAGCCACCCTATCCCCAGGAGAAGACAGAGCCCATCAGAGTGGGTCACCTGTCACCCTGGCTAGATGTTGTTGTGTGCTGAAACACTTTGCATGAGCCACCCTATCCCCAGGAGAAGACAGAGCCCATCACAGTGGGTCGCCTGTCATCCAGGGGATATGGTTGTGTGTGCTGAAACAGTTTGCATTAGCCACCCTATCCCCAGGAGAAGACAGAGCCCATCAGAGTGGGTCACCTGTCACCCTGGCTAGATGTTGTTGTGTGCTGAAACAGTTTGCATGAGCCACCCTATCCCCAGGAGAAGACAGAGCCCATCACAGTGGGTCACCTGTCATCCAGGGGATATGGTTGTGTGTGCTGAAACAGTTTGCATGAGCCACCCTATCCCCAGGAGAAGACAGAGCCCATCACAGTGGGTCGCCAGTCATCCAGGGGATATGGTTGTGTGTGCTGAAACAGTTTGCATTAGCCACCCTATCCCCAGGAGAAGACAGAGCCCATCACAGTGGGTCGCCTGTCATCCAGGGGATATGGTTGTGTGTGCTGAAACAGTTTGCATTAGCCACCCTATCCCCAGGAGAAGACAGAGCCCATCACAGTGGGTCACCTGTCACCCTGGCTAGATGTTGTTGAGTGCTGAAACACTTTGCATTAGCCACCCTATCCCCAGGAGAAGACAGAGCCCATCAGAGTGGGTCACCTGTCACCCTGGCTAGATGTTGTTGTGTGCTGAAACACTTTGCATGAGCCACCCTATCCCCAGGAGAAGACAGAGCCCATCACAGTGGGTCGCCTGTCATCCAGGGGATATGGTTGTGTGTGCTGAAACAGTTTGCATTAGCCACCCTATCCCCAGGAGAAGACAGAGCCCATCAGAGTGGGTCACCTGTCACCCTGGCTAGATGTTGTTGTGTGCTGAAACAGTTTGCATGAGCCACCCTATCCCCAGGAGAAGACAGAGCCCATCACAGTGGGTCACCTGTCATCCAGGGGATATGGTTGTGTGTGCTGAAACAGTTTGCATGAGCCACCCTATCCCCAGGAGAAGACAGAGCCCATCACAGTGGGTCGCCTGTCATCCAGGGGATATGGTTGTGTGTGCTGAAACAGTTTGCATTAGCCACCCTATCCCCAGGAGAAGACAGAGCCCATCACAGTGGGTCGCCTGTCATCCAGGGGATATGGTTGTGTGTGCTGAAACAGTTTGCATTAGCCACCCTATCCCCAGGAGAAGACAGAGCCCATCACAGTGGGTCACCTGTCACCCTGGCTAGATGTTGTTGTGTGCTGAAACAGTTTGCATGAGCCACCCTATCCCCAGGAGAAGACAGAGCCCATCACAGTGGGTCGCCTGTCATCCAGGGGATATGGTTGTGTGTGCTGAAACAGTTTGCATGAGCCACCCTATCCCCAGGAGAAGACAGAGCCCATCACAGTGGGTCGCCTGTCATCCAGGGGATATGGTTGTGTGTGCTGAAACAGTTTGCATTAGCCATCCTATCCCCAGGAGAAGACAGAGCCCATCAGAGTGGGTCACCTGTCACCCTGGCTAGATGTTGTTGTGTGCTGAAACAGTTTCCATGAGCCACCCTATCCCCAGGAGAAGACAGAGCCCATCAGAGTGGGTCGCCTGTCATCCAGGGGATATGGTTGTGTGTGCTGAAACAGTTTGCATGAGCCACCCTATCCCCAGGAGAAGACAGAGCCCATCACAGTGGGTCGCCTGTCATCCAGGGGATATGGTTGTGTGTGCTGAAACAGTTTGCATTAGCCACCCTATCCCCAGGAGAAGACAGAGCCCATCACAGTGGGTCACCTGTCACACTGGCTAGATGTTGTTGAGTGCTGAAACACTTTGCATTAGCCACCCTATCCCCAGGAGAAGACAGAGCCCATCAGAGTGGGTCACCTGTCACCCTGGCTAGATGTTGTTGTGTGCTGAAACACTTTGCATGAGCCACCCTATCCCCAGGAGAAGACAGAGCCCATCACAGTGGGTCGCCTGTCATCCAGGGGATATGGTTGTGTGTGCTGAAACAGTTTGCATTAGCCACCCTATCCCCAGGAGAAGACAGAGCCCATCAGAGTGGGTCACCTGTCACCCTGGCTAGATGTTGTTGTGTGCTGAAACAGTTTGCATGAGCCACCCTATCCCCAGGAGAAGACAGAGCCCATCACAGTGGGTCGCCTGTCATCCAGGGGATATGGTTGTGTGTGCTGAAACAGTTTGCATGAGCCACCCTATCCCCAGGAGAAGACAGAGCCCATCACAGTGGGTCGCCTGTCATCCAGGGGATATGGTTGTGTGTGCTGAAACAGTTTGCATTAGCCACCCTATCCCCAGGAAAAGACAGAGCCCATCACAGTGGGTCGCCTGTCATCCAGGGGATATGGTTGTGTGTGCTGAAACAGTTTGCATTAGCCACCCTATCCCCAGGAGAAGACAGAGCCCATCACAGTGGGTCACCTGTCACCCTGGCTAGATGTTGTTGTGTGCTGAAACAGTTTGCATGAGCCACCCTATCCCCAGGAGAAGACAGAGCCCATCACAGTGGGTCGCCTGTCATCCAGGGGGATATGGTTGTGTGTGTGCAGACACAGTTTGCAATAGCCACCCTATCCCCAGGAGAAGACAGAGCCCATCACAGTGGGTCACCTGTCACCCTGGCTAGATGTTGTTGAGTGCTGAAACACTTTGCATTAGCCACCCTATCCCAGGAGACGACAGAGCCCATCAGAGTGGGTCACCTGTCACCCTGGCTAGATGTTGTTGTGTGCTGAAACACTTTGCATGAGCCACCCTATCCCCAGGAGAAGACAGAGCCCATCACAGTGGGTCACCTGTCATCCAGGGGATATGGTTGTGTGTGCTGAAACAGTTTGCATTAGCCACCCTATCCCCAGGAGAAGACAGAGCCCATCACAGTGGGTCACCTGTCACCCTGGCTAGATGTTGTTGAGTGCTGAAACACTTTGCATTAGCCACCCTATCCCCAGGAGAAGACAGAGCCCATCAGAGTGGGTCACCTGTCACCCTGGCTAGATGTTGTTGTGTGCTGAAACACTTTGCATTAGCCACCCTATCCCCAGGAGAAGACAGAGCCCATCACAGTGGGTCACCTGTCACCCTGGCTAGATGTTGTTGAGTGCTGAAACACTTTGCATTAGCCACCCTATCCCCAGGAGAAGACAGAGCCCATCAGAGTGGGTCACCTGTCACCCTGGCTAGATGTTGTTGTGTGCTGAAACACTTTGCATGAGCCACCCTATCCCCAGGAGAAGACAGAGCCCATCACAGTGGGTCGCCTGTCATCCAGGGGATATGGTTGTGTGTGCTGAAACAGTTTGCATTAGCCACCCTATCCCCAGGAGAAGACAGAGCCCATCAGAGTGGGTCACCTGTCACCCTGGCTAGATGTTGTTGTGTGCTGAAACAGTTTGCATGAGCCACCCTATCCCCAGGAGAAGACAGAGCCCATCAGAGTGGGTCGCCTGTCATCCAGGGGATATGGTTGTGTGTGCTGAAACAGTTTGCATGAGCCACCCTATCCCCAGGAGAAGACAGAGCCCATCACAGTGGGTCGCCTGTAGTCCAGGGGATATGGTTGTGTGTGCTGAAACAGTTTGCATTAGCCACCCTATCCCCAGGAGAAGACAGAGCCCATCACAGTGGGTAGCCTGTCATCCAGGGGATATGGTTGTGTGTGCTGAAACAGTTTGCATTAGCCACCCTATCCCCAGGAGAAGACAGAGCCCATCACAGTGGGTCACCTGTCACCCTGGCTAGATGTTGTTGTGTGCTGAAACAGTTTGCATGAGCCACCCTATCCCCAGGAGAAGACAGAGCCCATCACAGTGGGTCGCCTGTCATCCAGGGGATATGGTTGTGTGTGCTGAAACAGTTTGCATTAGCCACCACCCTATCCCAGGAGAAGACAGAGCCCATCAGAGTGGGTCACCTGTCACCCTGGCTAGATGTTGTTGTGTGCTGAAACAGTTTGCATGAGCCACCCTATCCCCAGGAGAAGACACAGCCCATCACAGTGGGTCACCCGTCATCCAGGGGATATGGTTGTGTGTGCTGAAACAGTTTGCATTAGCCACCCTATCCCCAGGAGAAGACAGAGCCCATCACAGTGGGTCACCTGTCACCCTGGCTAGATGTTGTTGAGTGCTGAAACACTTTGCATTAGCCACCCTATCCCCAGGAGAAGACAGAGCCCATCAGAGTGGGTCACCTGTCACCCTGGCTAGATGTTGTTGTGTGCTGAAACACTTTGCATTAGCCACCCTATCCCAAGGAGAAGACAGAGCCCATCACAGTGGGTCACCTGTCACCCTGGCTAGATGTTGTTGAGTGCTGAAACAGTTTGCATTAGCCACCCTATCCCCAGGGTAAGACAGAGCCCATCAGAGTGGGTCACCTGTCACCCTGGCTAGATGTTGTTGTGTGCTGAAACACTTTGCATTAGCCACCCTATCCCCAGGAGAAGACAGAGCCCATCAGAGTGGGTCACCTGTCACCCTGGCTAGATGTTGCTGTGTGCTGAAACACTTTGCATTAGCCTCCCCATCCCCACGAGGGCACCACTGTGTGTTACCAGTCATCCTGGTGATCTTGGTCTGTTTACTGTAAAGGTGGTAAACATTCTCCCTATCCCCTGCGGTGCAGAGATCGCATCATCGTGAACATTTACTCAAACGTCATATATGGTCTGTGTGCCCCGACAATTTCATACATCCACCCTATCAGCAGCAGACCAGACAGCCCCTCACAGTGTGTTCCCATTCATCCTGGTGACATCAGTGTGTTTCATTTTAAAGGTCAGAACGTAATCCATATCCAAAGGGGTGTGTACAGCTCATCACAGTGGTGTATCAGTCACCCGTAAGATATGGTCTGTGTGACCAGACAATTTCATACATCCACCCTAACACCAGGGGAACAGAGAGGCCATCACACTGTGTTCCCATTCATCATGGTGATATTGCTGTGTGGAATGTAACAGGTCAAACCAGTCTCAGTATCCCCAGGGGTGTGGAGAGTTCATCACAGTGGGCTATCAGTCACCCTTACTATATGATCTGTGTGCCTAGGCCATTTCATACATCGACCCCATCATTAGCAGACTACATAGGCAATCACAGTGTGTTCCCAGTCATCCTGGAGATATTGTTGTATGTAATGTAAAGTTGAAGAACATTCTCCCTATCAGGGGTGCTGAGAGGTCATCACAGTGCTCTATTGGTCACGCCTGTGGATATGGTTGTGTGTGGCAACACAATATAGTACACCCACCCTATCCCCAGGAGAATAGCATACAGAGCCCATCACAGTGGGTTCCCTGTTCACATCCGTGGTATTGGGTAGTGTAATGTAAAAGGTCCAAAACGTCTCGTTATCCACAGGTGTGCTGTGAGGTTCATCACAGTGGCGTAAACAATCATCACCCTGAGAGTATTGGTTGTGTGTGTTCTCACAGCTTCCTTTGTTCTCCCCTATCCCCTGGAGTGCACGGAGCCCATCACACTGGGTCATCTATCACCCTGGAGATATGTGTTGTGTGTGCTTTAACAGTGTGCTGTGTTCCCCCTATCCCGTGGGTCCAGGCAGCCCAATCACAATGGGCCATCTGGCACCATGGAGATATGGTGGTGTGTGCTACAACAGTTTGCTTTACCCTCCCTATCCCCGGGAGTGCACGGAGCCCATCACCTGGGTCAATCTATCACCCTGGAGTATATGGTTGTGTGTGCTCTAACAGATTGTTGTGTTCCCCTATCCGTGGGTCCTGGCCGCCCATCACACTGGGCCACCTGGCAACATGGAGATTTGGTTGTGGGTGCTACAACAGTTTGCTTTACCCTCCCTATCCCCTGGAGTGCACGGAGCCCATCACACTGGGTCATCTATCACCCTGGAGATATGGTTGTGTGTGCTCTAACAGTTTGTTGTGTTCCCCTATCCGTGGGGTCCAGGCAGCCCATCACACTGGGCCATCCTGGCAACATGGAGATATGGTTGTGTGTGCTACAACAGTTTCAGCCCATCACACTGGGCCCTATGGCAAAAGGGAGATATGGTGTGTGTGCTACAACAGTTGCTTTTACCCTCCCTATCCCCTGGAGTGCACGGAGCCCATCACACTGGGTCATCTTATCACCCTGGAGATATGGTTGTGTTGTGTGCTTTAACAGTGTGCTGTGTTCCCCTATCCCGTGGGTCCAGGCAGCCATCACACTGGGTCATCTGGCACCATAGAGATATGGTTGTGTGTGACTAACAAGTTAATGCATTCCCAATATCCCCAGGAATTCCATTGACTATGGTAATGTGTCCTGTTAGTCACCCCTTGCTATGGTGTATGGAGCTGATGATGTTGTGTTTCGGATTACACCACCCCCAGGGGGCCCAAATACCGGCATGCAATGGTGGGTATGTTAGAAAGATATTGTGTTGTTTCATGGCACAGAGGTTGTACGTACCCCATAGTTTTGGAGGTCAATATATCATCACACATGTCCTCCGATGTCTGGCAGATGATATGGTAGGGGACGATGTTTATGTGTGTAACAGGCCACCCCAGCCATCCCCTGAACCATGTCAGAAAGCTAACAAACACCTGCCCAGATCTATGTCCCCACACCATCATGCAAATGTTGTTTCAGCATTTATACACATAATAGAAAAGCAAACCTATGACACACATGGACATCAGTGATGTTCGTCCAATGATCAACCTCAGCAGGTGTGGTTGACCAACACATACATAAAACTACCACATGACCACTGTTGTTCACAGATGTTATGGTGATATTGCCCTTGTCTATGGTGTTGTAAACACACATGTGGTCTGCACAGCAGGGCTACAGCCTGCAAAGATAGCAATCTTCCATTACTCCTACAGGGTCAATCCCACCCCCCACCACCCACATTTATGCACATGTGAGGACATATGTCTGTTGCCCATGGCGATCCCCAATGACATGTGATGAACTATGCTATACATGAGACACACACACAACAGTGTGGCTGTAGCAGCAAAACATTGCCACACGGCTGTGTGTCTTTATGGTGACCAGCAGAAGGTTGATATGTCACTAATGCCACCCAACCTTCTCAATTACCATCAACAGGTTGAGGATCTCCGGAAGAAGGGCAGGGAGCTGCGCCACCACCATGCGGCTACCTGCAGGCAAAATCCAGGGTGAGAGCTCCCCAAAGGTTGCATCTGAGTCTTCTCAAAGTGTCACATCAGTAACAGATGTTGCAGTTGCCAGAAAAAACCTGTGTGGCCACTCTGCATATGTAGACGTGCTGTATGTGAGACCTAACAGAGTCCTATGCTTGTCGACCTCCACAGATGGTGATGTCCCATGGGATCTGCCCACAACCTCTGCACCCCTCCTGAGACGTCCCCCCACACCACATGTGCAGACAGGTGGTGGTCCTCATCACATCGGAGGAGGGGGAAGAGGAGGAGGAAGATGAGGAGGAGGAGGAGGAGTGGAGGAGGATGAGGAGGAGGTGGTGGTGGAGGCGCAGACACATCCACCTGCAGCAGATGTCCCCCACCAGGGGCCAGATGGCCATCTGGAACGCTGATCGGGGGGGTGTGCCAGGGGAGACAGGGTGTTTGGGGGGGATGTGGAGGGGGAGGGGGACGTTGAGGAGGGCTCAGGGGGGGAGAGGGTGCCAGAGGGGGTGTGGGAGAGTGATGTCGAAGACAGGGCATCACAGGGCACTGTGGGCTCCCCTCAGCCACAAAGGTTGCCTCAACTCAATGCAGGGCCCGCACCCAGGTCTACGGCAGATTGCCACCACACAAACACCTGGCACAATGTGTGTGTGTGGTGGCAGATGCGTGGAAAACCTGTCTGGGGCCATGCATGCGATGGAGCAACGCTCCACCAGCTGAGCCACTCACAGCAGTGGCTGGCGTGAGTTATTGAGATGGGTGGTAGCCGAGTTGTTTGGTCCGGCTACCATGTCGCCAACCACCCTCTCAATGGCGTCACTGGCGTCAGTAATAAATGTGCTAGTGACGTCCACATATGTGCCTGTGTTTGCCCTGTCTTCCATCACTGGGCATGTGAGGGAGGGGGGCTGGGGGGCGGGTTCCGGTGCGGATTGTGGATGGGACATTGTTCATAGGGCGGTGGGAAGACAAGGTGGGGAGGTTGGGGAGGGTTCGTTTAGGGGGGGGCGGGTCATGGTATTCCCCCTTCCTACAAATGTAACATAGTCACACCCCTGTTTGGATTTGTTGTATTAAACATTAAACTATGTTTCCAAAACACCATGTAATGCTTGTGTGCCTCATGCAGCCAGGACTATGGATGTCAGCATGTGATTTTTGTGGAGACATATATGTCTTCGAGGGGTAAACATGCTAGCGATAACTCCACTGTCTCCACAGTACATTTGGGGGTGACCATGTGTGTAGGTGTCCTGATAAGAGGTTCCTGTGTCAGATGTTACACTGTAGCACCTGTCCCATATCACCAACTCACTACGTTAGCGAATACATGAACCACATATGTCAACATATGTCCACAATGAATGATATTTGTTGTGAAGCTCTGCCACTGTCACAATGCAGCAACATGGTGGGGTTGTAGGGAATGTGGTCATTAACTAGGCACGGCAAGGGTGTTTACACATCTGCCACCAAATAGTCGTGTATGAGGGGTTGGACACCTTGAGCATAGGGCAACGCACACAGGCAATGTCGAACATCAGTTCCCCTGTTTGGACATGGATGTTTGTGTGCACACTGTGACCAGTACAGCTCACAGACTGTGCTGACACGATATGCACAGGACAACCTTGCATATGTACTGTCACACTCATCCGCCCCAGCCTTGACTGCTGGTATGTTTTGGCTCATGAGGGTGGTAGTTGTGCCGTGTCTTGTATCAATACAAGCACACCTAAGACCTACTTTTCTGTTAGGGTTTTATATTCCCCGTCCCTTTGAGGTTTTTCCTAACTTTTACAAACAGAAAGTAATAGCCTAACTTGGCTTATTAACACAAAGGAACTGGATAACACAAATAGCTGTCTTCTTCAGCATATAACGTCAAACAAAACAAAGAACAACAGCCTACGTTGTCTGGCTTTGTGCTAGGAGGAGAGAGAGAGAGAGTTTGTAGCCTTTGCTACCTGCACCTAGAATTAAGGTTACACAAACCTTTACTTAAGGGTACAGGTTCTTTATATCTAGTAACATTACCATTAATTCAGTATCGTCTAATGGTACCAGAATCGTCATATTCTCACAACGCCTTGTCCGGAGGAATCTGCATTGCCCACGTCCTAATATGTGGAATAACTGTATGTAAGATATTGCCTCATTAGTATGGAAGTTCTCTGTTCCTCTGACAATAGCACTGCATCCCTGAGGAAGGTCACCAAAACTCTGTATGCTGTTTTCCAGAACCCTGCCCCCGCTGGTGGCTTCAGTGGATAGCTTAGGTCTCTGCTTAGCTTGCTAGCTGAGTAATTGGGATACGCTCCCTGCTGGGTACTGCCTCCTCCAGCTCTCCCAATTCAGCTGTACCCGATTGCAAACTGTGTAAGCGGCGTTTCTCTTTGGAGCTCAGAGTTCACTGTATAAGGGATGTCTTTCCTGCTTCTCTCGGTAGGTGAAACCCCCTTCTTTTAATTACTTGTATAACAGAGAACACGTGCTATCAGCCTCTGAATGTCTAGGCCTTTGTAAGGGTAGTTTTTCTGCCTCCAAGACTGTTCTCTCTTAGAAGGCAGATATCCCTTATATCCCTTCTTTTCCCCTGAATCTGCTGTTGTAGGTTTCTTATATTTCACTGCCTTCTCTCAGAGCCACACAGGTCTCTGGCCTCTTTCCATAACTCCTCTCTCCAGGATTGCCTACTCGGCTCCTCTCTCCAGATTGCCTGTGTAGAACGCCTCTTCTCTCTCCAAGGGTGTTGCTCTCTTCCAAGCCCTTGCCTCCGTCTCTCTCCAAACGCTTGTCTTCCCTTCCATCTCGAAGGTAGCCTCTCTCTCCCAAGATGCCTGTCACTCCAAGATAGCCTCTCACTCCAAGGTAATCTCTCACGCTATCCAAGGTAGTCCTCTCTCACCAAGGATTGCTCTACTCACTACAAGCTTTGCCTCTCCTACCAGGCAGCCATCCCACTGAATGTTTGGTACTGCTTGTCCTGCTCCGTTTTATCCATGATATAGTCTGACTCCACCTTTCTTCAGCTGCGCTTCATTAGGTGAAGCAGAGTCCCGTGCCTTACTCCCGGGGTGTGGGTCCTGCTCCAGGCTCTGGGCACTGTGTGCTTTTCGTTGTCCCTGGCAACTGTCACGCATTCCTTCATTCATCCTGTCACGTTTTTCCCCTGATGCATTCATACTGCCAGCATTGCCTTTCATGCTGCCTTAGGTCCCACCCTGTGACAGTACGCAGCAATAAACATAGTAGGCCCGCCTGTGGCTATGTAGCTGCAGCACTGGACCGGTTTGCACTAATGTAGTCCGGGCCTCCAACCCCGCCATGTCATAGATAACACCGGGAACACATGGTCAGTCACTGGACACACACATGTGTATGTAGTTTAATGCCAGCTGTTTATTGTCACCGAGCATTTACGTCATATTAATGTACCCTTTACAACAACTCCTCAATGATTAATTGTGTGATGTTTTCATTCCCCGCCCCCTGTGTATGTGACACACCATGAACATAGGAGTTGGCATCATCTTCGGACTTTCAAAAACAAAAACATAAACATCCATCCCACAAACAGGTGCAACACTAGACATATAATGCTGGCGAAAAATGATCATTGCACCAGAGACAGGCTTTGACAAACATATTACAAAAACTGGATGACAACATCATAGTTTAAGATCTACGTGGTCGTCCACGCCTGCCACGTTGGCCCCATCCTCCTCTCGTGGTTCAATGGCCACCCTCATGAACCGGTGGTTGGTTGGTGTTGTCGGGGGTGGGGGTGCAGGTTTGCAGCTCGCCGTAGCACATCAAGTATGCCCTCAATGGGCTTTCACGATATCCGTGTGAAGTGGCATGGCTCGTATCCTCCGCACGATGACTGACGCAGCTCCTCACACACCTCCCTTGTGTTTCTGCTGCACCTGCCATGTGTATCCTGTCCCAGAACGCGTATGATGCCTGTGCATGGATACAGTGTGGTCAATGACATACCTCTCCAAACCTCTCCACTAATACACCGTAGTACACAAACATGTCATGCACATCCAACACTATTGAATATGTTATAGGGCAGAGTCGCAATTTTCAACATGGATAGAGTTTAACATACATATTTAACAGCAGTGTTTAGAGGGTAATGAAAGCCTAACTGACAATTTACAGGACCTGGATGTGGTGAGGCCAAAACCCACAATCTACAGGGATCTGCATACACCCCGCAAATACTACCAGCCGTCACAACAGGATTTGTGCACTGATAACTATCACTTTCCCATTGTGTAAGTGGAGGTGGCAGCATGCAGCCCACACACAAATAACTGTGATGAGCAGCATTAGGGAGGGACAGGGGACGGTAATGGAACACAGCCAGCAACAGGGAGACCCCCACAGCTGGAGGGGTTATCACAATTTGCTCATGGCTACCGGGATAGTTTTGCAAATGTGTGGGGATGCAATGTGAGGACAGGATGGGACAGCTGACGTTCACACTGTGCGGTGCTGCTTCACTATGTTAGACCTGCGGGTTTTAAAAACACCTTATGTACCCCCGAGGTCGGTTTTGGGAGATGATACATGAGGCAATGTGATACCACAGGGGAGGGTGGTGGACAAAGCGGCCAGATGTCCCAGAGGGCCACACCATAGTTGGACCATAGCAAGGGACACATTGACGTGCATGATGGGACATCTCACAGCTAGGGGTACGAACTGTTTGCAGTACGTGAAAGCCTGAGTTGACACGGTCTGCTTAGGATGTCAGTAGGCATGATAAGGTGGTGGCTGTTGTTTGTCACCGTCTTTAACATCTCAACTAGGCTTATTCAGACATTGTGTTTTGATGTGTGAGAGTTCCAAACAGTGTTACGCCATACTTGCCGCACCTATCTATTTGCACAGGGAGCGCCATTCAGGTGTCACCATGCATCGGACACATTTGTCCCCAAATCCCGCAAGTTATGTTCCTACCCCCCTCCCCCGCTGAGTGTCCCCAATGACAGATTGGTTTCCCTGCACCTCTCCCAATGTTCTGTTAATTAGACCTCAGCATGACTTAGATGACATGTTGATGGAGACTGTCCCCGCCCTTCCGTTTTTCTGTTTAGGACACATAAGCGTATTGAAGGATTTGCCTAGGCTCTGTTAGACACACGGGGCGATGGAATAGGATAGCTATGCAAACTCTTGTCCTAGAATAGACACACTGCAACTATGTTTTGTCTGCAAACCGTATGGCCCTCCAGGGAACTAGCAGAGTGAGGCGTGTTCCCCCCCACCCCCCCCCCATCCTGCTACTGGTGCAACAACCTGGCAATTACCCAGTGAAAAGTGTCAATTCATCACACAGCCAATGGGACTGTGTAGGTGAGGGCGTGACCTGCGTAGGGGTTTGGCATGCGTTGGTTTCCACACAATATGTGTTCCTAGTGAGGGTTTACATCTTAAGATGGCATTTGGGTTGTGCTAGGACCCGTAAGGGTCTATGGGGAGTCTGGAGCACGCATGAAGTTGTGGAATGCAGGCCCATGTCTGCGGTACGGATATTGGAGTCTCAGAGATTAGGCCTGCACATGAGATGTTTGGGGATGTAGTGTCTTACATTGTCCTGTTGTGTCTTCTGGTGTTCCAATACCGATGCCTGTGTTGGTGCACTATTTGTAGCATCATGGATGTGTTATGCTTACATCACCGTGTGTGATGGGGGGTTTTTTTTGATGTTAGGTTTGGACATGTGATGGTGTTGTTGTTTGTAAATACAGGACTATGTAATGTTTGATGGGGTACATTTGCTGAACTATTGGCTGATGATGTGATTTCCAAACTGTTAATGGATGACTGAGGTTCCCCAGGAAATTGCCTGTTGCAGGCACTGCAATGCATTGGAATGCTGGTTGATCCAGGAACTGCAAGGCATTTGATGCTGGCGAATGAACAATGGTGAGGGGGTGCCCTGACACTTTGCGCCAGAGACGTATATATGTTTATGGGGGGGGGGTGATACATCTACCATACACCTGTTCCTGTGAGGTTATGAGTGGTTTGAGTAGTCCATGATATCACGTGAGCAACTTTGAGGACGTGCGGTACAAACAACTGTGAGCTTGCGGGTATGTTCAGGCAGCAGGATAAATGTTTTCTGATGTGCACACAATATTTTTGGATGCGGTCTGCTAACTAGACATGTGAACATTGTCACAGGGTGGACCTGATGGCAGCCATGGAAAGAATGCTGAGCAGTATGAATGATCAACAAAGTGAAAGGATGAGCGAAGGAATGCTTGACAGTTGCCAGGGCCAACGAAAGCACACGTGCCCCGAGCCTGTAGAGACACACCCCGGAGTAAGGCACGGGACCCTTCTTCACCCTAATGAAGCGCAGCTGAAGAACGGTTGAGTCATAAAGACATGGATAAACGACGACCAAACAGTCAGTGGGAGGCTGCCTGGTAGAGAGGCAAGCTTGTAAGTGAGAGGCAAGCTTGGAGAGAGAGACTACCTTGGAGTGAGAGATTACCTTTTGAGTGATAGGCTATATCTTGGAGTGATAGATTACCTTGGAGTGAGAGGCTATCTTGGAGTTGACAGCAAATCTTGAGAGAGAGGCCTACCTTCGATTGGGAAGCAAGCTTGGAGATAGGGGCAAGCTTGGAGCGAGAAACAGCCTTGGAGAGAGGGCTTCTCACAGGGCAATCCTGGAGAGAGGAGCCTAGTAGGCAAATCCTGTAGAGCTGACTTGTGGACATAGGCCAGAGACCTGTTGTTGGCTCTGAGAGAAGGCAAGTGAAACTATAATACAACTACATCAGCAGGATTCAGGGGAAAAGAAGGGATATAAGGTCTAGTCTGCCGTCTAAAAGAGAAGAGTCTTGGTGGCATAAACTACCCTTAAAACTCCTAGACATTCCTCCCCCGAGTCTGATAGCCATTTTCTCCTGTTTTATAAAGGTGTTTTTAAAAAGAAGGGTGTTTTCACCTACCCAGAGAAGCAGAGGAAATCCCTTATTACTTCAACTCTGAGCTCCAAGAGAACCGCCGTTACACAGTTTGCAATCGTGGACATCTGAATCGGTAGAGCTGATGCAGACCCCAGCAGGGAGCTTATCCCAATTACTCAGCTAGCAAGCTAAGCATTTCCTACTCGATCCACTGAAAGCACCAGCGGGGGCAGGTTTTCTGGAAAACAGCATGCAGAGTTTGGTTGACCTTCCCCAGGGAAGCTGCGCTATTCAGAGGAAGAGAATCTCCTACCGAATGAGGCAAACATCTGCCATACTTTAATTCCCCATTAGAAGTGGGCAATGCTATTCCTTCCTCCGGACAGAGGTGATGGAATAGGAAGATTTCTGGTACCTTAGAAGATACAGAATTAATGGATTGTTCTCTCCCTATAAATGAACCTGAGTACTCTCCGTAGGTAAAGGTTTGTGTACCCTTAATTCGATGTTCAGGTAGCAAAGGCTACTACTCCCTCTCTCTCTCCCTAGCCAAACAGACAAAGTATGCTGTTTGTGTCCTTTCTTTTGTTTGACTGTCATATGCTGAAGACAGCTATTTGTGTTATCCAGTTCCTTTTCGTGTTATAAGCCAAGTTAGGCTATTACGTTTCTGTTGTAAAAGACTAAAACATCAAAGGGACGGGGAATACAACCCTGACAGAGGAAACAGTCTTGCTGTGTTCTTTGTATAGATACACGCCCGGCAACATCTACCACCCCCCCTCCTGAGCCAAACCATAACCAGCAGTCACTGCTGGGGCGGGTGATGTGTGACACGATGCTTAGTGAGCACACCTCATGCATCAGTCCTTCTGTCTGTGACTGTGGCATTTGCAACCTGGAAATGGCAGCTAAATATGTCAGACTAACAACGTGTTTATCTTATATTTTAATAGACATATGGACGTTTCCATAACGCAGACATTATGTTGTTCAGTGGTGTTTTTGCAAGCGACAAAGTATGTGTCGCTGTATTGATTGATAATAGATGATTCATTATTGCGACCTCAGATCTCATTCACATGTGACCCTCTACACTGTTGGCTCTCATTCCATGGTTTTGCCTTATTTGTCTCGGGTTTTAATGTATCTCCTAATGTAGTTGTGGTTTTGGGTATCTGGTGTATGATGTTGTAAGGGTTGTCTGTTGAAAGGCAAATGAGGGCATTTGGTTCTCTCACTCAGACCTGTACAGTGGCAATTGCTACCATTCCCCAGTACGTTCTGTAATGTTCCTCTGTTATATTGGTCAGTGTTAATTGGTTTGCAAGGTTGTGTATGGTGATATCTTTATGCAGGTATTGGGGTCATGGATACAGTGTGTATGATATTGCCTCTACCTGTGCAGGCGTTGTAGAGGTTCCACCTGTGTATTGTCCATGTAGGCAATACATTAGTCCTCCTTTGTAACCATAGTTTCTCATCTAATATCAATGTGTCATCCTCATCATTGTTATGGTTACATACACCAACCCATGTCACGTTAGCCACCTATGATAATGTTGACCATCACAGACTAATGACACATAGACCCTCAATCAGACTGGGATGTATTTGTTTTCACAGCGGATGCGATTTGGGTGATGGGTTTGGTGGGGTTGCTGACAGGGAACATGTTTTATTGGGCTTGACTGTGTGCAATTCAGTAAATGTTAATTTTTGATCCTCCCTGGAAAATAGCACTATGTGTTCACCCAAAACAAACAGATATAATAGGTGTATTGCTTTAATACCCCTCTGGGACACCTTGTATATGGGTGGACCTTCCGCATTTTGATGAGATCGCTGCATCTGCTATTTGCCCCTTACCTGGGAAGCCAGATTGTGGGTAATGGTTGGCTTTGTGTGGTACCATCACTGAGGAAGGTTAGCATTGACTTTATATATGGTCTTTGTTTTGGTTGACCTATGGGTTATTTGTCATACTGATTTTTACAAGACATGTGAGTGTCCCTGCAAAGAGGCATACTGGTGTCAGGCCAAGGTCTGCATTCTCGTAATTAACTGATGACCTTCTGCAAACGTACACACCATTGCTCCTAGGTCTGCATCTGTGTGTCTCACCTGACCGTAATGCTGTTGTGATTTTACAACATTCGAACCCTCATTTTAACTATAGGCCAGAACATTTCTTCCACACATGTCCCATATAACTGACTCCATACATGTAACACTGTGTACAGTAACGAGGCAACATCCAGCACACAAACACCAACTACATATTAGTGCTGCTTGTGTTGTGGGTGTGAACAGTCCATTTTTTTACCCACCGTCATCAATCGCGATGTGTTGATGCACCATAGGCCCTTCATCTCTGCCCTCATCATCTCTGGTACAGATATATCTGTGTCTACGGACACGCTGGGTTGTTGCGTCTGCTCGATTGCTGCAGCCCCCAGTGGTGATATGGTGTGGTCTGGGTTGATATCAGGGACTCCGCACCTGCACTTATGCTGCCCCCCTGAGACTGCAGGTTCTGCCCTCGAACAGACTCATTGGGATTGGGATTGGTTGTCCACCTGCTCCTCCTCCTCCAAAAACATCCTCCCCCTCCTGCTCCTCCACCTCCTCCTCCTCAGCCACCCTATGCCCTGTAGTCACCGGTAATTGTGAACAATCAGAGAGAGAACAGCTATGTTTCAGCAAATCACATATGTGTACATGTTTGCCTACAGACCCACAGACAT